>OX424575.1:106461542-107061542 GCA_949152435.1 Gastracanthus pulcherrimus | reverse complement strand
TAGTATTACTCAGTATTGTGTTGGAAATATAGTTACATTTATATTCGGCTTTTCGAATTAAACAGTTTGTTTAGAAAATTAATCACTTGTTGACAAAATTAATTTATGGTTAAATAAATAATTTGGTAAATAAAATAACACTTTTAAACACTTGCTCGTTTAATAGCTAATTGACTTGTTCGTTTATTAATTAGCTTCGTTAAAACCGTATATTCGATTTACAGGAAAAATAGAAGCGGGTAGTGCGTGCGCTTATATTATAACAGCGTGTACTTAAAATTATACATACGTAGTGTCGATATTGAGCGTATATACAGTGACTGTACTGTATAGAATATAGATAGTTGTATAGGTGCGAGTCTGTATAGTTGCAGAGTAGTATATGTAATTGAACTGCGACTAAACCGCGGAATAATTGCGTGGCCATAGTATGCGTATCGCTTAATTAATTGATTAAAAATATTATTGTGATTTTTTTTATATAAACAATGGTTTATTAACTTAATTAATGATGGTAATTGTCGTTAAATTTTTTTTTGCTAAATAAAATTGAGAGATAATGGACTACTTAATTAACTAAATAGTTGATTGCTCACTGACTTCGTATCTTTGGCATAATTGTTTGTTTCATAAACAATTGTTGTTATTTTAATTAAGGATCATTATTATTATTTGGTTATTTTTGGAAAATAGTATTATTGTTTAATCAATTAATTGAATAATTATTAAATTATTTAATTATTGGAAAATTTTTCTTTGTTTTTTAATTTTTTTTAACAGGAAATATTACATTTGTTTTTCGCGATGTTAAGGGAAAAATATAATTAAAATTCTTTATTTACTACAAACTACACAAGATACTTAATTCGAATTGAGGTAGATTAATTTAGTATTCTTTCAGCGTTATTGATTATTATATTTAAATAAATATTTATTATTAATAATTACTAAATAATATTTACTAGAGAAGTGATTTGCGCAAAATAATACGCTGAAAGGAACACCTAGTGTGTGCGATGAACACCATCTGTTGAAAACAATTACGGGTACAACAAATATTATTAAATATTCGAATTAATAACTTGTACTGGAAATTACAACGTAGTTAAATTTAAAAATATTGGGTTTCTTGAAATAAAATAGATAAAACACAAGAAAATGGCTAATCAATACGACCTCACCTTCGATGAAACGGTAGGAACCGAGATCCAAGCGTGGATTTTACGTTTACAGGGACAAAGATTAGATATTTTTTTAAATAGGCTAGAATTAAAAAGCGATGGCACACAATTTGCGAAAAGCGATAGATTATATAGACGCTTGCGGGGTGACTACACAGCAGCCCACTTCGTTGATAGCTTAGACAGCATAGTTACAGAAGAGCTGAAAACTCGTCGAGAAGAGAAGCTCGACGAAGTATTACAGGAAGCGAAGTTCAGTAATGAGACACAAGCCGAAATTCTACATAGGCAGCAATATTGGGCAAGTCACCGAGTAGGAACGGATTTATCAAATGACTTCGCTCCCATGGCAACCAGCTCCACCCAAATGAGTTCTTTGAACATGTCTTTGACGACATGCCAAGGAAATGAACTCGGTAACACTGGTGTGGTACAAAATAATGCAGGAGCAACGGCGGCAGCGACGGTAGTTACGACGACGCCGAACCACACGCCACCAGCTGACGAAACCACAGCACCTGCGTATGAACGGCCTGTTCAAGCACTCATTCCACCACCACCACCGCCACCAATGCCACTAGCATTCTGGGGAGGCCAACAGACTAGTACTGCGGTGCCGCCAAGTATGATAGCAGTAACAAGTACTACAACTACAACGACAATTGCTACAGCAACCGGCTTAGGGGAAATGAGTAACTCGAATACAGTATATTCAACCGGTACAAGACAAACGGCGAACGCGCAAGAGTCAAATATGGTACTGGTGACGTTATCGAACGGCACGTCATACCCCGTTCCAAGAGCCGTGGTATTCGAAATGGCAACCACGTCAGTAGTTGTCCAAGAATACAGTAACCAAGTGAAAGAGTTGCAAGAAAATGTTGCTGAACTGATTACGAGCACAAGGTTGCGTTTTGAAACCTTGCAAAGCAACGAAGCAGCAAATACGCATCAAGGGCAAGGAGCAAGGCCCAAAAACAACAGGAGTGTCGCTTTTCGAGACACATTCGACCTACGTTATGACGATGACTACCAGTCGAATTATTACCCAAGGGCACAAGCAGGAGGAGCTGCAAGAAGCGGGGGATCGCGACTTAACGCTAACACACCAAGTTTTACCTCAATGCTGCAACAGACCAGAGAGAGAGGACCAGCGATGGCTCACCAGCACGATCAGACTCTCCCAACCCGGCAAGCGTCTGGGGGGAGGGGAATGTCTCAGTATCCTGTGACAATGCGGCAATCGTAAAATAGCACATTTGCTGGTCACCGTGTTAATGATATCGGAAAAACAGTTCGATCCTGGAACATTAAGTTTTCTGGCGAAAAAGACGGTCGCAGTATCGAAGAATTTCTGCTATGCGTCAATGAGTGCCGCACACTGGCCCGCATAGAGGACGAGGACCTCCTAAATGCCATGACGGTGTTGCTGAAGGGAGCAGCTCTCCAATGGTGTCGCCAATCCCGGAGAAATTGGCATACATGGCAAGATTTTTGCGAGGCAGCACGACGCTGTTACGGCGTGGATAGCCGTTACCAGCAGCGGTTAGTGACAGAAGCAACGGCGCGCACTCAAGGATTTGCAGAACCAGTCACCGATTATATATTCTCTCTCCTATCTTACATTGATAAATTTGAAGTGCCTTGGAATGAAGAAAGGAAAGTGCAACTAATTTATCAAAATATGTCACCAGAGTTGCAGGCGATTGTGAGTAAGGAGCAGACCACGGATCTTGACACTTTGATTCGGTTGGCGCGGCAGGCAGAAGCTGTCGTGGAGGTACGGCGTAGTTGGAAAGAGCCACCTCCTGCGGATAAATGCTTGTTGCCGGAATTGGCATATAAAGGGCCACGCGCACCGACGAATTATTATAAAATGAGTCTGGCTGCTATTGCGGAAGGTTCGCCTACAGACTTGTCTCATAAGGTAGATAAGCTGGTCGAGGAGAAATTGAGTGCGAAGCGTAATGCTCCCAGTCTGGGAGCGATATCGCAAAGTTCGCCTCAAGAGATGTCGGCTTTAATCGAGAAGTTGCTCAATGAGAAGCTGAAACAGCTGACTCTGACTGGCCCCATGAAAGCTCCATCACCAACTGCAGAGGAAGCAGCGGCGCAAAAATCGGTTCCTCAAAGATATAAAGGGCCGTATTATAAAAGGGGCAACAGTCCAAAGCGAAGAAGTTCCCCACACCAGCCGGCCAGCGACAAGAATAAGGGAAAAACTCCTGGGCCACGTTCCCATCTTATATGCTGGGGCTGTAGCTGGCCAGGATACACTACACGGACGTGTCCTGAGTGTGCGGGAAAAGAGCAGGGGGGTGCGTAGATCAGGTCCATACCACCCCTGCAGCCAACTTAAGGACCTCACCGACTCACTCCAATAAGACCAGCGAAGCACAAGCGCAAGCTGAGCCAGTTCTCCCACCGATCGCGACGGCGGCAGAACCTATAGTAGCTCACGATGCGAATGGCGCTTCTGAGAAATCAGCTCCTTACATCGAGAGAGACTACTCTCGATGGTGGATGCAAGTGGGGATTGGTGGATTCCGAGTGCGTGCACTGCATGATGGAGGTGCTGCGCGAACATGTATTGGACCACTTGGCCTACAGATTGCTGCAGCGTGCAATAAAAAGATTGCACCTAGTAAAGGACCAGGGGTACGGATGGCTAATGGACAGATCTCACCTGTGATCGGATATGTCGATTTACCATTCGATATAGGTGAGATACGACGCCATTTAGAGGTCGTTATTCTACCCGAGTTACCAGAAGGATGTCTTCTCGGCGTGGACTTTAAGCGAGCGTTCAACGCACACATCCTACCTCGGGAAAATAAAATAAAGGTAGAAGGGATTGAGGAACTTCTCCTTCTTGAGGTAGCGGCAATTGGAGTAGATGAGCGAATTCCGATCTCCTCTGTTGGACTTGCCGACGTTTCTGATGCGCAGCGCTCTCAATTGCAAGAGATGTTGGATCGAGTATTGCCAAAGGGCAAAGTGCCCTTAGGTCGCACCAATCTAATGCAACATAAGATTGATGTTGGTTCTGCGCGACCTATTAGGCAAAGATACTATCCCGTCTCCAAGAAACTTGAAGAAGAAATGCATGCACAAGTGCGCCAGATGCTGGAAGCAGGGGTCATTCGTAGATCCCATAGCGAATGGTCGAGCCCAGTGGTAATGGTTCGTAAGTCAAACGGCTCTTATCGCTTTTGCGTCGACTATAGGAAGTTGAACGGGGTCACCAAGATGCCTGCGTATCCGCTTCCTTACATGGATTCTATCCTGCGAAAGCTACAGAAAGCACGCTATATTTCCAGCATTGACCTAAGCAGTGCATATCATCAAGTACCGTTAGAGGAAGGATCACGACACTTGACGGCGTTTACAGTGCCCGGCCTAGGCCCGTTTGAGTTTTGTTGTCTCCCGTATGGCGTATCTGGCGAGCCCGCAACGTTCCAAGAATTGAGCGACAAAATTATAGGTCCCGAGCTGGAGCCACACGCATAATCATATATGGATGATATGATTATAGCGACAGAAACTTTTGAAGAGCACTTAATATGGCTTGAGTATGTTCTCCGCAGAATTATTGATGCGGGCCTCACCATCAATTTTGATAAAAGCGAGTTTTGCCGCAGCGAAGTTAGATTTCTGGGGGTTCTTGTGAATCGAGAGAGTTCGCCACGATTGCGGACCCGCTTACCCATCTGACTAGATCAAATGTCAAGTATGTATGGGGTGATGAGCAGCAGATGGCGTTTGAACAGATTAAAGCGCTTATCGCATCTGCTCCTGTGTTGCATAGTCCATCGTTCGACCATCAGTTCGTCATACAAACTGATGCCAGCTCCACGGGTTTGGGCGCGGTGCTCACACAAATTATTGATGGGGCGGAACACGTGTTATGCTTTGCTAGCCGCACGTTGACATCAGCTGAGAGGAACTACTCACCAACCGAGGGAGAATGTCTAGCAGTGCTGTGGGCCATAAAGAAGTTCCGATCTTATGTAGAAGGTTATCACTTCAAGGTCATTACAGACCATCTAAGTCTGAAATGGTTACGAGGTATTTAGAACCCCACAGGACGCTTGGCACGCTGGGCTCTCGAAATGCTTGCCTATGACTTCGAGGTTGAGTATAGGAAAGGCATCGACAACTGGGTGCCAGACGCATTATCACGCATGTACGAGGATGAGTCTGAGGTAACAGTTTCGTCATTCAGTTGCCCGGACGAGGATACTAGTGATTCCTGGTATCTGGCAATGAAAGCGAAAGTCCGCGACAGTCCTACTGAGCATCCATATTGGAAAATAGTTGGCAACAGACTATACTATTATCGATCTGATCCTTCGATCGAAGATCTCTTAGAGGACGAGGATGCTTGGAAGCTAGTCCTCCCCAAAGAAAAGCGGATGCAAGCCCTACATGAAGGACATGACGAGCCGACAGCTGGACACCTGGGACGCGCCAAAACATATGAGCGTATCGCATTGCTGTATTATTGGCCGTCAATTTACAAGGATATAGCAAATTACGTGCGTTGCTGCGCAGTGTGCCAGCAATGCAAAGCTGTCTAGTTAGCACCCGCTGGACTTATGGGCTTGCGTATCGTAACAAGGCCGTGGGAAGTAGTAGCCGGAGATATTATGGGCTCCAACTCTCGTACACCGCGCGGTCATGAATATCTGCTAGTGCTCATGGACCTTTTCACGCGCTGGGTGGAGTGTATCCCTATTCGCAAAGCAAATGCAAAAACGATTAAGAGGGAACTCAGAGAAAAAATCTTCCTACCCTTCGGAGTGCCGGAGACGTTCCACTCTGATAATGGAACGGAATTTAAAAACAATATAGTGGACCGATTCTTAGAAGAACATGGAGTGGTCCACACGACAATACCACCATATCATGCGCAAGCAAATCCCGTAGAGCGAGTAAACCGCACCTTCAAGACCATGATCACGTCATATATAGAGTCGAACCATAGTAATTGGGATCTACACATTCCCGAGCTAGTGTTTGCCTATAATACGGCTGTGCAAGAGTCTACGGAATTGTCACCTGCTTTTCTGAATTTCGGACGCAACCCCGTACCTCTAAGTACGCTACGACGGCAAGAGGAACTCGCCGCAGCGCAGGAAGCAGAGGTAGCTGCGTTAGTGAATTGGAGTGAGCGCATGAATAAACTTCAGGAAGTGCGAGATTTAGCAGCGAAAAATTCAGCGAAAGCGCAAGAACGCCAGGCTAGATATTATAATCGCAAGCGGCGAGATGTGCAATACGCTATAGGCCAGAAAGTATTGTGGCGTAATCGCATTCTTTCGTATGCGCCACAAGGAATTACTGCTAAATGGGCCCCCAGGTATACTGGGCCCTACGTCATTTCTGAGAAACAAGGGCATAATACCTACCAGTTAGCTGACAAAAACGGAAATAAGGTGGACCAAATCTTCGTGAAAGATTTGAGGCCATACTATGACGACGACACCATGTCTTCCGACTCCGAGGACGAAGCAGTAGAAGATACTTCGAAGGACAGCGAGGGACCAAGCAACCTCGAACTTCAGCCAGACGAGTCGCGAGCGAACAATACGCCTAGAATAGTAGAGAAAAAGCGTGGTAGGCTGCGTCAAACGAGTCTAGTTGTTCAACGTAAGGCAGGGATGGTTAGTAATAAAATAGGGGCGCAACCGACTACCGTACGCGAAGTAAGCGTTGATCGCGACGCAGCGCCGGTGGAGATCCATCCCAAGAGAGGTCGAGGGAGATCAAAGGGGTCCACAAAATCCTTTGAGCCTACTTGTGACGCTTCTCCTCGATGCACCCGATCCAGAACGGTGAAAATACAAAATTAAAATTTCGACTTACCTTCTATACATTATTTATACATAATCGTTTTATTTATTATATATTATAAACGCGCCTTGGGCACCTGAGAATCCCTATCTAAACGTCTATTTCCCCTCCTAGAAAGAAGATGAATCCAGCCCAAGGATTGGAAGGGGAAAATGCGACGTTCGCCGTTCACTTGATAGTGAGGCTGACAGGCCCGAGCCAACCCGTCACACCTGGGGGCTCCTCCGAAGGGCTCACTCTCGAGGAGATACCCCTAGAAGCGGGAGTGGACTCCAGGGACCAGCCCGTCCTCGACAGACACCCTGCGTTAGCCGCCATAGGTCAAGGATCACAGACCCCTGACACGGAGTCCAACGGATCAGAGAGCGAGGACGGGGAGGATGCCCTCACGGTCATAGAGGTCGCCACGAGTCGGCCACAGCAAGCGACAGCCGCAGGGGAAAGGACGACGGACGAGATAGAGGCGACTCCCTCCACAACCCTAGGAGAATGGGAACGGGTCCGACAAGGACTACTCTCCTCGAGGCGGGAATACCTCGAAGGTCGAAGACGACACCTGGCGGCATGTGACGACTACGAGGCGATCGTAGTCATTTTCCAGATGTTACAGGTGTCAACGCTGTAAAGGGAGAGAGAGGATTGCGAGCCGCATAGAGAGAAAGAGAGAGAGAGTATAAGTAGGGGGGCGTGCAGGGGCGCGAGCCACGATAGTTTTTCGGGAGAAGGCAGAGACGCTTAGACAGTTAGTAGGGACGGAAGCGAGTTGCGAAGATTGATTCGGCGAACGCGAAAAAGCAGCGGAAAGCGACGAGTGCAATTGCGACGACCGCCCAATACACCTTCGAGCCGGCCACAGCTGTTCCCAGGGATTGTCTGGGGACAGTTACCTATCGTGCGGCGATCGCTGTCTAGTGCCCGGATTAAGGTGAGTCAGCGGTTATATCTCTCTCTCTTCCCGGGATATTCTTTCTCTCTCTCTATTTCGCGACACGCCTGCGAGGACGCACACTCCGTGTGAAGTGCGTGATTGTTCCCCTTCCCCTTACTTGAATATATGTATATTTTTTATAGCTTCTGTGTTGTTTCTGGCTTTTCCTTTTCCCCACTCGTTCATGCTCTCACCATCGATATTAATATGTACCGCTGGTTTTACCGATTAAAACCCCGTTACAAAATGCATAACTGTCTGGTAAATCGTAAACAACAATTTTTTTTTTAATTTCACAAAAAATATTCCTGTTAGTATGCAGAATGTTTACAAATTTTTTCATATTTTATTAAACTTTTTTAATTATTACATTTTTCTTTTTCTAACTGATATTTTATTTAAATGTGCATAATATTCTATTATATTGTCAAATTTATAAAAAAAAAAAACAATTGACGTCAATATACCGTCAGTAATTAAGTTTTATTGCGTCATCATCGTCACATTTCACAGAAAAAATGTGAAAAATTAATTATAAATCAGAATAAATAAACTCATACCAGGATAAAAAGCGCATTTGAAGTTCGAAAATGAAATTTAAGACTGATTTTTATATATCAATTGAAAAAAAGACTTTTAAATTTTTTGATTGCGCATGCGAACTTGTATCCCTTATTTGAGTATAAAAATCGAAAAACGCAAAACCTGAAATTTCAATGCCAATGCTCTAACTAAAAAGGTCATTCTTAAAATTTTGCCTTGCAGCAGATGGTTTCTTTCATCATATAAAAACAGAGTATTGCTACTCGGAATTGAATAAACAACCTTTTCTTTGGCCCACCCTAATATATAGTTTTTTAGGTTAGAATGTCTTATATATCTATCTCTCTCTCTCTCTCTCTCTCTCTTCTACCACGCAAGCATCTGACACTTTTATCGATTGAGTAAAGCACTGGTGAGTATAGCTACTTAGCTTTGTCAACTGATTAAACTCTTGTTCATTCTTTTGTACTGAAGAATAACTTTTCTTTCTGGTTTTTTCTCCACTATACGTGTTTTCCAAAATTTTTCTTTTGTTTTGATACTACAGGGCAGCACGATGTCGGGGCAAGCATGTGCGTCCTGTAACCGTAAATCGCGGAGCAATGCGGTTCTCTCCTCATGCTAAAAATGTAACCGTATGTGTGATGTTGCTTGCACGAGCTCATAACGCTTTCGAAGAGCAAAAATAAGGAGATGTTTTATACAGAATGCGTAGAGCTAAACAACAGCAAGAATAAGAGCAAGCTGGCGTAACCGGGTAAATACTCTGGCAGTTCTCTATCGCGTGAAGAACCAGCTAAAGCCAGAAGCTGCGATGAGTTTAATAAGAGGAGCTAGGAGGAAGATGATAATAACGCAGTTAAGCCTACAGGTCAGGAGATCAAGTCCCAACTTCACATTACTAAACCGTACCTCCCCCCGTCGACAGCAGCTCAGCCCTCTCTTACTTGCACATCGGTGATCAACAAATAAAGGGAAGAGAAAGGCTGAGTGCTGGACAGTGTGGTTTCATGAGTCAACCTCTGCATGTATGCAAAACCGTCAACTTTATCTGTACGATGGGTTACCAATCTACAGGAATCTGCAACATCATCAACAATATCACTATCATCGCCATCAACTGCTAAGCAAACCCGCCACGATGTTGACAGCATTTCTGAAGTAGATATCGGGAACTATTGTACATACGTCAACACAACCAGAGAAGACAGTCGAATCACAATAAGTAGGCTAGAAAGTACGACAGTAACCTTTCAGCCATGGAAAAACAAGTAACCTCCATGACGGCTAAGCTGTGAGAAGGCTTCGAGGTTTTGAAACTAGTACCAGCTCTAGTTTTCCAAATAAAAATTCTCAGTGAAAGATTATCCACCATAGAGGTCAAACTTGCCCATCAAGATGCCAGGCTGCTGGAATTTGAAAGTGGGTGAAAGTTGACTGATAATAAATATGTGGCCATGACTGAGAGAATGTGGGATCTTGGGATTGCCATCGTCAATGATCTCATGGGTACTGTCTTCCCGGGTAGTATGACCCCGATCGGACCAGAATGCCCGAGAACTCGCGCACAATCTCGTCGCAATCGAACACTCGAGTATTTCAACAAAATAAGCTGTAGCAGACGAATTGACAAGGACAAAGAAGTTGTCAATGTGTGAAATCGTTGTTCCGATTTTCTCAGGCGAGTTCCCCCATCTCTCTGGCGATGGGTAAGGGCACGGGAGAGGATTATTCTGAATTAATATTTTTGAGTATTTTTTAAGGTAATGCAAGTAAATTATTTGAAGTAGCTCATGCTATCCTCTCCACGGCTATTCCCACTTTAAAGAGAGATGATATAGTGGGTGTTCGCTTGCTGCTATTGGAATGGCATCTGACTACTCTACCAACTGCGGTCGCCTCAACTAGTATCGTTCGCTTCTGTTGTAATCTTGTTAGTCAAATCATGCGAGCAAACAGTAAGATTACAGATTTTCATAATAGTAACGTCGACACAATGCACCTCGACCAGGAAACCATCGCTGTATTGTACTCTTCAAATTTTTTTATAAATGAATACCTTAATAGAGGAACTTTTAAAATCTACAAGCTTGTAAAATCAACTGCTTCCGATATGGGTTTTAAATATATCTGGCATAGGGGGGTCATTTCCTGGTTAAGAGGTGTAACGGTTACGATGAAGAAACGTCACATGCGTTTGCGTCAGTTTCAGATCTGCGCGATAATCTGGCCTCCTATGAAGGCGTAAGCACCGCTTGAGATCATACCGTCTATAACAGCAGAATCATTAGTTCAAAGAATTTACACGAAAATGATATCAACAATATTAATATATTCTTGATTGCTATGTCTACTTGCTGGTCCCTTCTACCACGTCTTTGGTGTAGTTGAGTCGCGCTTTGGTCCTAAAGTCGCGGATGCTAGCGTGCAGATCGATGGATATTCTATAATTAGGTAGGATAGGAATACGCCAGGTGGTAGAGTAGTCCTTTATGTGCAAAGTTCTTACAAATCGACTGTATTATTTAGTTCTCCGACATTTTAGGATGGGGGTAAGTCACTCATTCCTGGGTACTTCATGTATAGCATACAGTAGGGCTCTTTCACACCCATATTTTTTGCTGTTATATATAGGTCTCCAAATATTTCTTTTACTGAGACTTTGTTGACAATCTTCTTAAACAGTCGTTAAATTATAACAACAGAATTATAATGGGTGATTTGAATGCGAAAATGCTGACAGATTCTGATGATGCTGAATTCATCAGGCAGCTGACGTGTGAATTAAACATGAAGCTACTGGGCCTTGGTGTGACTCACTACGTCAACGAATCTCGCACATGGATTAAATTCGAATAATGTGCTAGCGTCTTTCTCAAGCCATCATAACATCATTGATATTACAATCGATCTTAAAGTGTCAAGGTCCTCTGATCCCATCAATTTCACGTACAGAGACTTCAAGTCAATAATGCAGGATAACTTACTATCGATCCTGGCCAGTGCTGACTGGACGAATATTGACAGTTAATCTTTTGACGTGAAGAGTAGACTTGAGTGTTTGAGTAGTAACCTCATGGAGGCAATCGATCAATTAGCACCTCTGAAGCAATTTAGACCAAAGTAAAAGAGGCATCCTCCTTGGATAGACATGAAGCTTCAACGTTTGTATAGCAAACGAGATGCTTTGCATAGACGATTGAAAAGAACAAAAGACAAAAGACTGAGGCACGATCATCAGCATATTGCTTCATTGGTCGATGCACCGCTGATGCATGGGATGCCTGTCTTCAGAATCGTATTTTTGAGGCCCTAAGCTGTAAGAAGGATATCTGGAAAGAACTTTGAGGCCTCGAGCTTCTGTCAAAAATACACGACGATTTGCACGGTTTCACTCCGAATGAGCTGAATACGCACTTTGAGGGAGTATCTGTTTCTCGGAACGAATCCGAGGAAGATCTTAGTGATATTATTGCATCAGCCAGTGATTATTTTTGAGTGAGCCAGTGAGCCAGTTTTTCTTTCAAAGAAATACCTTTCTGACTTTGTTCTGGCCGTTGCTCATTTGAATTATCAAGCAAAACGAGCATATGATATTCCCCAGAGTATGGTTGCTAAAGCTCTTCCTATAATTGGTCATTACCTAGCCGTAATTTTTAATACCTCTTTGGCTAGAGGTGTCTTTCCGGGTACCTGGAAGAAAGCTCATTTGGTGCCACTTAAAAAGACAGCAATTGCAAAAGCGGTTACGGACTTTCGTCCTATTGCACTTTTCAGATTCCTCTCTCAGGTCCTGAAAAAGATTGTCGACGATCAGATACTAGCATTTCTATCAGACAAGAAAAACTCAGACAAAAAAGTAACAAACAGATCCTAGCCATCCTACTGATGTTCGATTTTAGCAAGGTATTTGACATGATTTCTCCATCGAAACTGCTTTGAAAACTGATCAGATTGGGTTATTGGGTTATCTCCAGAAACATTGTACTGTGACTCATATCATGTATTATAGGGTGTAACCAGAAAGTGGTTACGAAATCAAACGGTGAATTAGATTGGCTTACAACTAATCTTGGTGTTCTATAGGGCTCTGTACTGGGTCCCCTTCTATTCAATCTCTACATTACGATTTACAAGACATACTTATAGATGACAGTGTCAAGCACTTACTATACGCGAACGATCTGTAGACCTACAGTCAAGTTACCAGAGTCGATCTTCATGATGGTATAAGACGTTTATCGGCTGCAGCACGAGCTGTGAAGGTTTGAGCTCATGAGAATGACCTGCCTCTTAATATCAATAACACGAAAGCAATTATTTTTGGCTCAGATTATAATATTAACAAGGTTCGTGCTTTGTTCTCTTCGAATTTAATATTTATTGTCACAATGATCAGAATAGAGCGTTTTATTGGTTCTTAGAATATTCTGCTGAAAAATCACCAGAATTAGTTGCGTCTCTTGTTCATGATTTTATAACACTGTATTTTCCTTCCAATACTGTAAAAAAAATGTTCTCGTACTTGTGGTGATCAAAACAAAAACCATTCAACGATTATTTTTTTTATCATGGCTTAGCAAAATGTGCCACATAGGATTTTGTTACCTACATTTTAAATAATTAATAATTATTGCTCAACTTCGATAACTCCTCGATTACTTTACCAAATTTTGTATTTCATTACTATAATAAAGGGCGCCAGACAAAGTACAGCTAGTTTAGCATGGGCCTTTCCCCGAGGCAGTTCGGTGAGGCATAGAAAATCAGGATGAATAATTTTTATATATAATGACTCTAGAATTACAACAATTTAAGTACCTAGGCTTTATTCAATAATGATCACCTTTATATATTATTAACATATTCTTCCTATCACATTCTGTCTACAAATCGCAAGGTCTCAATTTATTCGATTTCGCGCTTAGATCGTTTTCCCAATATTGCTACGCGCGCTCCCATGCACGTTGCTTTTAATGACTGAACTACACACGGTTCAGAATTAAACTAATTACCTTCCTTAATCTATCATTTTGTTCACAATAATTATTCCACCAAATTAGTCATGTTTGAGGAATACTCTACCTCAATTTCTACTCCAAGACAGCTATACTTGTAAATCACTCGATTGTAACATTATCATTTTTTTTCCTACCACGCACTGATTTAATAAGTGCCCGTCACACCACCAAATCGCCAATATGAATTTATAAATAAATATATATTAATTGTACTTTACCAGGTGCCGAAAATCATTCGATCAATTTAATCACAACTATATCCAATTAATACCCGAAGCTAACTTTAATACTCGCCCAGTTAACAAATCTAACAGATCAAATAATTAACGATAATGTTAACAATCTATTTAACTAACAATCTCAGCTACTCCCACCGTGGTTGCCTGGGTTGACGAGTAGCCAAGGCATAGACTTCCTAGCATGAGGAAGCGCAGCGGTCCTCCCGGTGGGGTTTGTAGCCGGATGACTTGCCAGTTCGCCTGGAAGTCAGAAGGTGACTAAATGGTAGCCGAACACACTCTACACACATATAGTCTTACAATCATTACACTACAGTTACCACACGCACTACACTCAACAAAATATTCAAACATCTCCTCTTGGACGGTACGAAAGTCATGAGGCAGATACACAGAAAACCGCCCGACCCGATTGTTCTCGCGCCGGGATACGCTGGGAGTGCTCGGACCCCTGTTGGTTGTTGCCATCGGCATGTGCGAAGGGCTAATGTGCGCCTAGCTCCGCCGAGTCGGTTAGTTCCGGCAGCGGGATCAGAAGCCGGCTGTTTCGGACCCTGATCAGGAAGTGCGTATTGGACAGGGAGGTCGGAACTCCTGTTGCTCCGGGCGACTCCTGGTCCGTCCGTCTTTTCCGGGACCGGGAAAACTAAGGCTGGGCCTCAGGGACCTGGGATAGGATCAAAGTATCCGTGGGTGCACCCGTTCCCAGCTATGTCGGCCCACCCCCCTATGCACGACGCGCCGGTTAACTGATGAGCCAGAAGGCAGGGTAACCCCAAACCTGCTCAGAAGCGATGGTGGTGGTGGAGCAACTTGCTTTAAAATCGGTACCGGGCGGCACACAACAGGTGAGCTTCCCGGAGATAAGTACTATTGGAAGGAAACATCGAAGAGTACAGCCCAACCGATACTCTGGGAGCCACGGCTGCATCAAGCCAGCGGCCTCAAAATGAGAGAGGGCGACTGCGAGAAGGCCAGGGCCAACGGGCCATCGGAGACCGACGGTTTTGCTCCGGTCCTGTCGAGGAGAGATAAAGCAGAAACACTCAGTGCAACCGAGCCAACAGCAGCTGCAGCGAAAACAACTTGAGTGTCAGCAGCTACGACAACAACTCCAGCAGCATCCGAAACAAAGCAAACCCCCAACAGCCATGACGCCGGCTAACAAGAAGAGCGAGGCTTCTCAAAAGCCTCCAAAAAAGAAGAAGAGGAGGAGGATGCCTAGGAAGCGACCCAAGGCTGTCCTTATTCGACTTGGCGATGGAGTCACGTACTAGGACGTTCTTACGATTTTCCGCGAAAAGTCCACAGCAGAGTGCCCAACGACTGATATTAACCTTTAGACGACCAGGAAGCCGATATATCAGCTCGGCCTATGTCGACTAGATCGGCTTCCCAGCCGTTTAAAGATTAAGTGTATCAGGAAAACCAAGGCTGGCGACCTCCTGGTAGAGTTGGGCACAAAAAGCAATAACTAGAAGCTGGGGATTATAGGAGACTTCATAAGGAATGTAATAGGCACGTTGGGGACCGTAAAGACCCTGACACCTAAGACAAACCTGGAAGTCAGAGACCTTGACAGCTTTATCACCAAAGAAGAAGTGGAGATGGCGATCAAGAGGGTCATTGACGAAGCAGGAGTCTCAAGGGTGAGATTAGCACTTCGTTGACCAATTCCAACAGTAGGGAGTAGCGACTGGCCATCGTAGAAATGGACCAGGAAAAGGCAAAGTTCCTCCTTAAGAAGAATCGTCTGAAATTTTATTCACACAGTAAACCTAGACTGCGCAAGTCTGATCGGCTCCCCACCAAAACTTTCTTCATACAACAAAACATTTCTCTCATGGCCAACTCCTTCTCTATAAATGCATCCTACTTTTCGAACAGCCTTCCCGACAGTATCACCTCTCTTCCACGAATCGCAGCTACTCTAAATATTTTAAAATTTCGTCTCTTGCAATACCTCTTCTATCGTCATGCCGATTCTTGACCTCTGCAGTGGTCATCTGCTTTGCTTGCCCATTCTTGTTGTCAAGGTCTAATTTATTCGTCATAAATTCTCGAGTCTCGATACTCGATACAAATTTTCTAACAGTATTCTACCATTGCTTTGTCATACTGTCATTGTTATTATTACTAATAATATTAAGTTTTATGTTAGAGTTATTATTATTATTGTTATTGCGCTGATCTCTAGGAATTTATTTTATATTTTAAGTATGCTACTGATTAGTCATTATTTTTAATTACTAAAATTGTTATTTGTACGTTGTATACTTAATGCTTTTAATGCTCCATAGTGCTGTACCGTATTTGTCTATTAATTGGTGTAAATAATATATTATGTCATTGAACAATATTTGATTGTACCATCGTTCAATATGCCGAATAGGTCATAGCCAGTCTCCGGGCTAGATAAATAATTAAACCTCTCGCTCTCTCTCGCTCTCTCTCTCTCTCTCTCTCTCCCTCTCTCTCTCTCTCTTTCCCTCTCATTCTCCCCCTCCATATCCTTCTCCCTCTCCCTCTCTCTTTCCCTCTCCCTTCCTCTCCCCCTCCTTCTTCCTGTCCCCCTCTCCCTCTCCCTCTTCCTGGGACCCCTTCTTTTCAACATATATATTAATAACCTGGCAGAAATTTTTTACTCCACTTACATCAAACACTACGCTAAGGTCTTACAGATTTATTCGCAAGTCGAACTGAATAACAGCACGGACTGTGTCGGCATGGGCATCGCCTGCGGTTCTAAGCCTTAATGTCCATCAAAAGTACGCTATTATTTTTGGATCTGTTTATAATATCAACTCCTTAAGTGAATTCACAATTTCCATGCTTTGAAGTGAAGATTAGCGTATTCTTGCTCTTCGTTAACAGAGTGACAAACTTTTGTGTTGTAATGGATTCAAAACTGACATAGAAACAGCACGTATATTACGTCTCCAAGCGCGTTAATCGCCATTTTTATTCGTTAATTTTTTTTAGATCCTGCACCACCGAGGCTATGCGTAAGCAGCTCGCAAGTGCATTGATTGTTCCTTACCTCGACTACTACTCAGTTGTTTACCTTCAAGTGTCCCAGAAACTGCAGACTAAACTGTAACGACTGCAAAACTCGTGTATGAGATATATTTGCGGCGTCATGAGTGATGAACACATCACCCCTTACAGGTAGGGACTGGACTGGTTAAATATTGAACCGAGATGAGCATACTTTACAGCGCTCTTAATGCACAAAATTATAAGAACAGGTCAACCTCCCTATCTCATGAAACTTTTTGAGAAGAACCACGCCATACTCTCTGGCAGGGGTGAAACAATTAAAGATATCTCAGTTCCATGGTCGCGTACTGATGTTGGCTTATACTTGCTTAGGGCCCGCGGTTCGGGCCTTTGGAACTCTATTCCTCACAGTATTAAGAACCTGCCATCACTCTGCAAATTTGAGACAGCAATGCGCAGATACTTGCGTACCTATAATAATATAACGTTACAAAGTCTGTAAAACTAGCGCCCTTTGTTATGCAGTTATTTATTTATTTATTTACTTCTCTGTGTTTCGGTGTGAGTATATTTATAAGCATGAATAAACGCGTGACTGCATAAATGTATGTACAATTTTATTATAAAACTGACAAGATACCTGTCATATTTCATATAAATAACAATGTTATTATACTTCTCATTGTTTTATAATGTATGTGTATTTATAAGCTTGAATGATCCTGTGATTGTATGAATGAATGAATAAGTGTGATATTTTACAATTGACGTGATAGATAAATATTATGCATAATTTTGATATTATAAGACTGACAATTAATATGTGATACTTTATATAATAATACTGCCTAAAATGTATCAATAATGTAAAAATTAAATGTACATATGTATACTCCTTTTTATTTAAAACAAAAATAAAGTGATCTCTCTCTCTCTCGCTCTCTCTCTCTCTCTCTCTCTTTCTCTTTCTCTCTCGCTCTCTTTCTCTCTCTCTCTCTCTCTCCCTCCCTCACGATAAATTACTTTTAGATTATAAAAATCTGCGTAGACAGCTCAAAAATGAAATTAAGGTGGTTAGAGAAACATACTGTTTAGGGGCCATAATTGAAAATACAGAGAAATCTAAGTGTTGGTAATTCTTAAGAAAATTAGGCATTGTTAAAGAACAGAATAAGTAGCCTTTAAATATTTTTTAGTGCTAAGGGACTCAATATTACTCGATCGTTACTTCCTGTCATCCACTATGATCTCTGGAAAATCTGCATAAAATCGTCGACAATCAAAATCAATCTATTTTACCACCTTCCGTTTTTCAACCTGTTGACAGAGTTCAGGTACACCAGAGAATTATTACATGTCTCCCCAAAGCGAAAGGTAGAAGCTGTGATGGATTATCCCTCTCTTACTTCAAATACGCCCTTGCCGTAATTATGCCCTTCATGACCGATTTATTCAACCGTTCTATATCTTCTTGCAAGTATCCCGACATTTAGAAAAAGTCGTATTTCATCCCTCTTAGAAAAACCTCAAATCCTACTTTGCCGTCTGATACACGACCTATTGCTAATTTGCCACATTTTGCCAATGTATTCGATAAGCTTATCAAGCAACAAATAACTAAGCACATTGAGAAGAATTCAATTTTATCACCGTATCAATCTGGTTTTCGACGTAAATTTAGTACCCAAACAGCTCTGCTAAAAGTCACTAATGATATATACACAAATAACTTAGCACCTTCAGAAGAATTCAATTTTATTACCGTATCAATCTGGTGTTCGTTGTAAATTTAGTACCCAAACAGCTTTGCTAAATGTCACTAACGACATACGTCACGTTATAGAGAAAGGACTAATTACTCTTCACTTGCTCTTTGATTTTAGAAGAGCATTTTATTGTATTAATATAATCTTCTTCTGTCAAAACTTAAAGAATTGAATTTCTCACATCAATCGCTACTTTGGCTACATTCATATCTATCAGGGTGCTCACAAGCAGTCCTGGATCTAGAAGGATCTGCCTACGAATTTTTTCAAAATACTTCAGTTGTACCCCAAGGCCCTGCCCCAGGACCAGTCATCTTCTTGTTATTTATTAACTCCATCTTATCAGTTTTAAAACATTGCAAAAAACTTGCATACTTTTCGCCGATGACTTGCAAATTTATTTATAGTGCAAACCATCAGAGCTTAGTTCAGCGATATTTAAACTCAATGAGGATGCCTCAGCTATAGTAAATTGGGCGCCTCGTGTTGAATGTTTCGGAAACTAAAGCTATTATTTAATTAGGGAATATTTCTCGATTTTGTATAGTAAAACCAACAGTTCAATTGTTAGCGACGTTTCGATGATTTTTCACCATCTTCATCAGGCTATACCTTTATTCATAATAATATTTACAATTGGAACATACTTAATTATATTTAATATTTACATTATTTGTTACTCACTATTCGTTACGCATTAATTAGAAATATCATCTTAGTATCACTAATTTGTCGCTCTATCTATACAAAAACAATAAAAACAAAGGTTAATTATTATTTTGAATACAAACTTATTGCACATTTATAGGTTACGTCATCACAGTTTACTTTCCATTTACTTTTTCTCTCATATACCAAGATTGTCAACTGGATTTTAAATACTATACACAAATAATTACTTAACGGATCATACATATTAATTACATAAATTGATTTACACACTAAAAGTCTAATCTTACAGATTTGCTTTCAGACTCAACGGTTGAACGGTTTCTATTTTTGAATATTATATACACACACCCACACACATATACACATACATATACATATATATATACATCGTCATATACACATATACATAAATATACATATAC
The DNA here is from genome assembly GCA_949152435.1 of Gastracanthus pulcherrimus. NCBI lineage: Eukaryota > Metazoa > Arthropoda > Insecta > Hymenoptera > Pteromalidae > Gastracanthus > Gastracanthus pulcherrimus. Next base: position 107,041,914 of record OX424575.1, on the reverse strand, counting down.
ATACACATACACATATACATATACATATACACATATATACATATACATATACATACATATATACCATACATATATCTTGTAATACTGATTGACAGAAATTAAATTTTCCCTCCAATCATTGTCTCTTTTGGAGCGTACGTTTATACATAAATAATGTGACTAGCATTTACCGTAATTATATGAGATCTTTTGAAATGAAAGCTAACGTACAACTAATCATTTCTGGTTTTCAATTTATAAATAATACTATTATAATGTAGACTAAGATTGTTAGTATCTTCTTTGATATTTACAGGTTTATCTTACATTTTGATATGTACCATCTCAGAAACAAGTCTTTTCCTCCAATTACTCTCTTTGTCTAAAATCTCAACTTTATCAAAGTCAAATTTATGGATATGTTGCTTCATATTTTCATTGATAACAAATTGTTTGTCTGTTTTTTGGTGTTATTTGAGTGCTCTTTAATTCTCGTTTGTAATTGTCTTTTTGTCTCACCTACATATGGCGCATCACAATCATTACAATTAATTTGATACACTACATTCGTGTTTTCCATCCTATCATGTTTATCTTTACCTCTTTTGATAATACCATTTAAATTATTCTTTATGTTAGGAACAGTACGAACGTATTCATTTTTTAACGTGTTCTTAATTTTATTATAAAAACCAGGTACATGTGGAATACTAATAAGAGGAAGCTTGTAATTTGTATCATTATAATGATTGTTATTTAGATTAGACTCTTTATCACATTGTTTATATTTAATACTTCTCAGTCGTTTCTTAACATCTATATCTATAAATCTACTAGGATATTCATTAACTATTCTGAGATTATCATCATGAAATTTCTTATTTGCTAAGACTATGGCTTTGTCGACTAAAGTAAAGATCATTGTTCTTTGGATCTCCCATGGGTAATCCAATTAGTCCATATTTAGCTGATATAGTTATGGCAGACTTAGAAGAAACATGTTTGACATGTTAGAATTTGCACCAAGTTTTTACTTCAGATATGTCGATGATGTAATCACTTGTATTCCAGTAAATAAAGTTCAAAATATGGTTAAAACCTTTAACACATACCATCCTAAATTACAATGTACATATGAAATTGAAAGTGGAAATTGTACCAATTTTCTGGAAATAATCTTAATTAGTTTTCAGGAAGGTTTTTACATTATAAATCTAGTCATCCTATTGAACGAAAAAGAGCACTGTTCTTTACTTTAGTCGACAAAGCCATAGTCTTAGCAAATAAGAAATTTCATGATGATAATCTTAGAATAATTAAGCAATTTTTAATAGATAATGAATATCCTAGTAGATTTATAAATATAAATGTTAAGAAACGACTGAGAAGTATTAAATATAAACAATGTGATAAAGAGTCTAATCTAAATAACAATCATTATAATGATACAAATTACAAGCTTCCTCTTATTAGTATTCCACATGTACCTGGTTTTTATAATAAAATTAAGAACACGTTAAAAAATGAATACGTTGGTACTGTTCCTAACATAAAGAATAATTTAAATGGTATTATCAAAAGAGGTAAAGATAAACATGATAGGATGGAAAACACGAATGTAGTGTATCAAATTAATTGTAATGATTGTGATGCGCCATATGTAGGTGAGACAAAAAGACAATTACAAACGAGAATTAAAGAGCACTCAAATAACACCAAAAAACAGACAAACAATTTGTTATCAATGAAAATATGAAGCAACATATCCATAAATTTGACTTTGATAAAGTTGAGATTTTAGACAAAGAGAGTAATTGGAGGAAAAGACTTGTTTCTGAGATGGTACATATCAAAATGTAAGATAAACCTGTAAATATCAAAGAAGATACTAACAATCTTAGTCTACATTATAATAGTATTATTTATAAATTGAAAACCAGAAATGATTAGTTGTACGTTAGCTTTCATTTCAAAAGATCTCATATAATTACGGTAAATGCTAGTCACATTATTTATGTATAAACGTACGCTCCAAAAGAGACAATGATTGGAGGGAAAATTTAATTTCTGTCAATCAGTATTACAAGATATATGTATGGTATATATGTATGTATATGTATATGTATATATGTGTATATGTATATGTATATGTGTATGTGTATGTATATGTATATTTATGTATATGTGTATATGACGATGTATATATATATGTATATGTATGTGTATATGTGTGTGGGTGTGTGTATATAATATTCAAAAATAGAAACCGTTCAACCGTTGAGTCTGAAAGCAAATCTGTAAGATTAGACTTTTAGTGTGTAAATCAATTTATGTAATTAATATGTATGATCCGTTAAGTAATTATTTGTGTATAGTATTTAAAATCGAGTTGACAATCTTGGTATATGAGAGAAAAAGTAAATGGAAAGTAAACTGTGATGACGTAACCTATAAATGTGCAATAAGTTTGTATTCAAAATAATAATTAACCTTTGTTTTTATTGTTTTTGTATAGATAGAGCGACAAATTAGTGATACTAAGATGATATTTCTAATTAATGCGTAACGAATAGTGAGTAACAAATAATGTAAATATTAAATATAATTAAGTATGTTCCAATTGTAAATATTATTATGAATAAAGGTATAGCCTGATGAAGATGGTGAAAAATCATCGAAACGTCGCTAACAATTGAACTGTTGGTTTTACTATACAAAATCGAGAAATATTCCCTAATTAAATAATAGCTTTAGTTTCCGAAACATTCAACACGAGGCGCCCAATTTACTATAGCTGAGGCATCCTCATTGAGTTTAAATATCGCTGAACTAAGCTCTGATGGTTTGCACTATAAATAAATTTGCAAGTCATCGGCGAAATGTATGCAAGTTTTTTGCAATGTTTTAAAACTGATAAGATGGAGTTAATAAATAACAAGAAGACGACTGGTCCTGGGGCAGGGCCTTGGGGTACAACTGAAGTATTTTGAAAAAATTCGTAGGCAGATCCTTCTAGATCCAGGACTGCTTGTGAGAACCCTGATAGATATGAATGTAGCCAAAGTAGCGATTGATGTGAGAAATTCAATTCTTTAAGTTTTGACAGAAGAAGATTATATTAATACAATAAAATGCTCTTCTAAAATCAAAGAGCAAGTGAAGAGTAATTAGTCCTTTCTCTATAACGTGACGTATGTCGTTAGTGACATTTAGCAAAGCTGTTTGGGTACTAAATTTACAACGAACACCAGATTGATACGGTAATAAAATTGAATTCTTCTGAAGGTGCTAAGTTATTTGTGTATATATCATTAGTGACTTTTAGCAGAGCTGTTTGGGTACTAAATTTACGTCGAAAACCAGATTGATACGGTGATAAAATTGAATTCTTCTCAATGTGCTTAGTTATTTGTTGCTTGATAAGCTTATCGAATACTTTGGCAAAATGTGGCAAATTAGCAATAGGTCGTGTATCAGACGGCAAAGTAGGATTTGAGGTTTTTCTAAGAGGGATGAAATACGACTTTTTCTAAATGTCGGGATACTTGCAAGAAGATATAGAACGGTTGAATAAATCGGTCATGAAGGGCATAATTACGGCAAGGGCGTATTTGAAGTAAGAGAGGGATAATCCATCACAGCTTCTACCTTTCGCTTTGGGGAGACATGTAATAATTCTCTGGTGTACCTGAACTCTGTCAACAGGTTGAAAAACGGAAGGTGGTAAAATAGATTGATTTTGATTGTCGACGATTTTATGCAGATTTTCCAGAGATCATAGTGGATGACAGGAAGTAACGATCGAGTAATATTGAGTCCCTTAGCACTAAAAAATATTTAAAGGCTACTTATTCTGTTCTTTAACAATGCCTAATTTTCTTAAGAATTACCAACACTTAGATTTCTCTGTATTTTCAATTATGGCCCCTAAACAGTATGTTTCTCTAACCACCTTAATTTCATTTTTGAGCTGTCTACGCAGATTTTTATAATCTAAAAGTAATTTATCGTGAGGGAGGAGAGAGAGAGAGAGAGAGAGAAAGAGAGCGAGAGAGAAAGAGAAAGAGAGAGAGAGATAGATAGATAGATAGATAGATATACTTTTTATTCGTCAGAAGACAAAATCTTACAATTTCATGTACATGTAGTTATAATTATAATTAAAAAATATCAGTCGATTTAATATAATTGTTATCTTAACTTTCACTTATTGCATATTTCTTATTAAAATAATAATTCACTTTATCAGTTCGTCAGTTTATAAAATTTAAATGTAATGAACTAGTCACAGTCAAATATCACAGAAAACGCTTCGTCAAAAAAATAATAATACATAGAATAAAAAATAAATACAATAAAGATAACATAAATATAAAAGAATACATACACATACTTTGCTAAATCTTTGCGTATACTATCAGAGAGAGAGAGAGAGAGAGAGAGCGAGAGAGAGAGATCACTTTATTTTTGTTTTAAATAAAAAGGAGTATACATATGTACATTTAATTTTTACATTATTGATACATTTTAGGCAGTATTATTATATAAAGTATCACATATTAATTGTCAGTCTTATAATATCAAATTTATGCATAATATTTATCTATCACGTCAATTGTAAAATATCACACTTATTCATTCATTCATACAATCACAGGATCATTCAAGCTTATAAATACACATACATTATAAAACAATGAGAAGTATAATAACATAGTTATTTATATGAAATATAACAGGTATCTCGTCAGTTTTATAATAAAATCGTACATACATTTATGCAGTCACGCGTTTATTCATGCTTATAAATACACTCACACCGAAACACAGAGAAGTAAATAAATAAATAAATAAAGAGCTGAAGGAAGGAAGGAAAGGTGGGAATGAGAGAGATGGAGAGAGCCGCGAAAAATATAAATACCCGGGCGGTCAGTCGCTCGGGCACTCTGTTCCTTCACACGCTTGGTAGAGCTTCAGCTCTGTCGCTGGTGAGGTCGAACGAGGCCCACGCCCATTTGGTTAGACTGTGACGATAGATCCGAATAAGAGCTAAAATAATCTCAAGCCTCTCTCTCATTGCCAGCTTTCCTGAGGCGAAATTTGTACATCTGAGCTTCCATATATACGTGGTAGAGCTTCAATTTAATTAAATTCCATTACACTTAAGAAAGCTGCAAATAAAACCGTACTTGAGATATATATATATATATATATATATATATATATATATATATATATATATATATATATATATATATATATATATATTGATTTATTCTTCATTTTTGAAAACTCTTATTCCCTCTATACGTCCATAAAAAATAATGAAAAAAAAAGAATACAAAAGAAATTGCTTGCAGCAATCATCCAGACCTTAGTCGATCGCTTCTCGCTGAGCGACTACAGCGTCTAAAGAAAACAAAAAGAAAAGCATGAAAAAGGATCACAGCACGCGTACTCGACGCGTGTACTGTGCAAAAAGGCCAGCGTACGGAAACTCTGGGCTTGATAGAGCATTCGCTCTGTCGCTCAGAGTGCACCGAGCGCGGCCACAAAAGGAGTTAGGAAAAGACAACGCTTCTCTCCTCGGCGGCATGCATTAGCGATTCGAGAGGATCGAGGAGCGACAGGGGGGCGGATCACGAGGCTTAGGCATAAAATTAGCCTGGGCCCCGTTAGACCCGAGAGCAAAAAGAAAAGGAAAGGGATTTAAAAAAAAAACTACGACAATCGAGTCAGTACGCGAACGCGTTTTTTTTTCTTGCAATTATAAAACAGATAAAACACTGGACCGTTACAGTATATGTATATGTATATATGTGTATATGTATATGTATATGTGTATGTGTATGTATATGTATATTTATGTATTTGTGTATATGAGGATGTATATATATGTATATGTATGTGTATATGTGTGTGCGTGTGTGTATATAATATTTTTAACACACCCAGCCATAAAGTACGTACTTTATCCCCGCCGAGTCGGGAATAAAGCGCTACATTAAATCCCTACCCCCACTATAGTCCCCGCCGCTACGCGCATGTGCCCTCGCCTTCGCCTCGGGTGAGGTTAGGATGTGCCCTCGCCTTTGGCTCGGGTTGAGACTAGAGTGAGGTTAGGGAGTTAATATGTAGCACTATTTTCCTTTTCCGGCGGTGAACGAGTACGAACTTTCTGGTAGATATGTTAAAAAATTGTATATTGCACGCATTATTATGAATAAAGGTATAGCCTGATGAAGATGGTGAAGAATCATCGAAACGTCGCTAACAATTGAACTGTTGGTTTTACTCTACAAAATCGAGAAATATACCCTAATTGAATACATTATATAGAGTGATAAATAAGAAAATTATAAAGCCATTATGTTTGCGTCTTTGCAATACCATATGCGTATTAATAAATACCTCTTACCACCTATAATGGTAGATGGTACAATTATACCCTTAGCCGGTACTGTAAAAAGTTTAGGTATATTAATGTCGGAGGAGTTGTCATAGAATGCTCATGTATCGTAGATTTGTTTACCAGTTCATAGAGTTTTTTATAAGTTACGATTTAAGAGGAATTTCTTATCTAGCTCAATTGAAAAGCTACTGGCTAATGCACTTATTATGCAACACTTTGACTACGCGTGTATTGTTTCTCATGATACAACTCTATATCTAGATAATAAGTAAAGTGTCTATTGAATACTGTTGTGCGTTTCATTTCTTACTATAAAAAATTGGAATGGCTCTCTCCAACCGCCCGTGAAAATTACTTCCTTGGTGTCTTGACCTACCAAGTACTAACGACACAAAAACCAAACTACCTGTTTAACCTTTTACCCCCGATTACTGAGGATATTCGCCGCTCCGAAAGGCGAGCAGCACCAACCATTTTATATCCTGTTGCCACTACGAATGCGTATGCAAATAGTTTTGATATCCTTGCGATGGATTTTTGGAAAACTTTCCATGTTAATATTACGTTAAAAAAATCTTTGCTAATATTTAAAATTGCGTTATTTGACCATTTGTTAAATTTAGTTAGTTAAAATACAGTTGCGATTATTCTGATTGTTATATGAAATGCACTAATTATTTATGTGCTTTTTGATTGTTATGTGAAATGCGCTAATTACTTATGCGCTTTTGAATTTGTGTATTACGTAAATAAAGTTCACATTGTATTATTAAACTTTATATTTTATATGATGTTTTTTGTGTAATATGTTGCACTTGCCATTCGGTTTACATTGACCATGGCATAATAAACTAGTTCTCTCTCTCTCTATCTCTCTCTCTCTCTCTCTCTCTCTCTCTCTCTCTCTACAATTTTAAGTCATATCACAGATAATTATTGAAGTTGTAATTAAAATTGCATTAAATCCCATCAAATATATACAATGGCATACCTCGCAAAAGAGACTTAGGCCTTAATTCTCTGGACGAAATAACAAAAAAATTTCTATGCTATTATCAATTAAAATTAAATAAAATTAGGTTTTACTTTTTTCACATCGTTCATATCCCTCACTGTAATACATATCAGAGTTATGCAAAGAGAAAGTGAAAAACTACTCTGTATTACCGTGATCGGTGGTATGCGCATGATCGGTGTGCAGCAAAGTGAAAGCCCAACTACACTTTTCAGGGTTCATAACGCCCTCAGAAGGTTAAAAGAAAATAGTACATGGCAATGTTTTTAGAATATTATAAATCGTTTCAGGTACCTCGTCTAATTAAATAAGTATATTTAAAATTTATTAATATAATTAATGAATTAAGCGAAGAAGCTACAGAAATGCCCAAAATCTGATAAGTATTATCAATAATATATTGTGTACCTGGGGCGCAAAGTGGGCTTTTTTAGACCGAGTACTGCAACCACACGAGGTAAACAAGCCCACTTTGCCCTTGGTGCTCACCATATTCTTTGTAACACATGTATTGATTTTTGTGTTTTTCTGGCATATTAAGCCGGGCTATATAAATATATAATAGCAATTTTCCGAAAAATTTTAGTGGGCGCATAAGTTACTTTTCCGCCCACTTATTACTTTTGCGCCCACTTATTTACTTTTGCGCCCGATTATTTACTTTTGCGCCCACTTATGCGTATTAGCGCCCGCCGGTGTGAAAAATAGTCCTTTAGGCCCGCTTAATAGGTTCAGAAAAACGCGAAAATCGTGCTTGTGTTACAAAAATATTTTTTTCCCTTTTTTAGTACATAATAATACGCAAAAAGAACATGTTTTCATTAGTTACAATACCCCTAAACAGCCGTTAAAATATCAGTGTGGCCAGAAAACCTTCAAAAAGGATAGTATTTTGATTATCGTTTTGCGCAACTGGTATCGGTGAAATTTGATAAGCTTGAATTCATGTATTCTTTTAAGTAAAACTTAAAAATCTATGTTGCAATATTATTTTATTTTTAGTACTAAAATATTCTATAGCTAAATTAAGTTTTTCATTTTTTATTTCCACAAAAGTAATGTATTTTATTATTAATATTGCCATGCGAAAATTTGTATTTAAACTTTTATCATTAGATCTCAACATAGCTATATAAAAAATGTATTTAGAAAGTAGATTACCATGCATCTGAAACATAAGAAAAAAATCTGGTGCACAAGATGCACCTAGAAGTTATAAAAATAAAGAATTGAGAAAAATGACTTTAAAGTAAAATAATAGTAATAATTAAATAAAAGTTAATTCGTAATTATTTATGATTCCTTTCGTTTGATCGGATATTTTTTGTTGTCTACCACTCTCATACGGTTTTGACGTTTTATGACATTTAGCCTTGCATAGGGCGCACTTATTTACCTTTTTCTGTTACACAAATGTTGACAAATATTGAATTGTAGATAAAAACGAAAATACTAAAAAAAAAAATTAAAATAGCTGAAAGAAGTCAAATTTTCTTGTGAAACCGCTTTCCTTATTAAGAAGGAAAGTTAAGAATTAATATTAAAATATAAAAATAAAATCGTTTTTTTACCAAAATCCTGTATCTTCTTTCCTTAAGGTGGGTCTACACTGATATTTCAAAATCATTAAACATCCGGAATTTTATTTCAAAATTTTAATATGTTATTAGTAACCAAAAAAAGAAATATATACCAATTTTGAACAAGTTTCACTTTTCTAATCCCAATTCATTGAACAACATAAAATTTCTTGCAGTCAAAATAAAGGTTAATTCAAGAAGTTCCTTGCGTATTTAAGATTGACAATATCAACCTAATAAATTCTCACTAACTTTAATACCCGTAGCATAGAAAAGTTAGTATTTTTTATTATAATTTTTTAACATAAATAGTTCGAAAAATATATCATCATTCTAAATAAATATATGACAAAATATACCTTGTTTTTGTATACATATTTAATAGGCAAAAAACTGTGTGTACACAATTCTTAAAAAAAAATACTGACTTCTTTAAATAGTGCATATAGGAATATTTTTTGAGCGTTACAGCTACATTCATCGACTCTAAATTTACTAAGTTCGAAACTTTTTTACATTCGAAACATAAGTTTCGAGAAAAACGCATTTAATTATTCAGTTCTACGTAAGAAGCAATGTTAATTATTTTCTTTGTATAGTTATAACTTTGTTGATCATGAAATGTTTTATTCTCTCAGGTCTCAAAATGTTCTTACAAATTTAGAGCTTCAAAAAGTGTCATTATTTCTTTTAGATTTTTTGTTAAAAAATCAGCATAGACCCACCTTGAAATTCAATAGCACAGAGACTACGCATAGTGCAAGTTACCAGATATGGTCTTCGTGAGGGTATAAGACGTTTGTCTGCTGATGCATGAGCTGTATCGGATTGGGCTCAGGAGAATGACCTGCGTTTTGATAAGACAAAAGCAATTACTTGTTGCTCAGATTATAATATTAACAAGGTTCGTGATTTGCAATGTCCGGCCATTGAGGTGCAGAACAACATCTTTGATATCTTTGTTGATACAGCAACTAACCTCGGGGTGGTCTTGAATTCAAAGTTGACGTGGAAATCGTAGGTTATTTGGTGAATAGTAAAGTTAATAGAGACCTATATGGCCTCTGGTCTTTTCGATCCTGCACCACTGAGGCATCACGTATGCAACTTGCAAACACTTTTGTCATCTCTCACTTAAACTACTGCTCTTTATTGTATCTTGACGTCTCAGACAGCTACAAACTAAACTGCAAATATTGCAGAATTTATGTGTGAGGTATATATATGATGTTAGAAGGAATTAGCACATTTCTCCTCACAGGAGTAGACTGGGCTGATTAACTATTAAGGGGAGGAGGGAGTACTTTGCGGCATTGCTATTGTATAAAGCAATCAATATGGGACAACGGCCGCTCCTTGCAGCCCTATTCAAGAAAAATGAAGCCCGGTCCTCCAGTAGATTAGGTGCAAGAGCGCTCTCAGTTTCGCGCAACGACAGGGCCCTATAGTCGTTCCGTGATCAGGGTACGCGCCTCTGGAGCTCCCTCCCCGCAGTCTTAAAGTGGGTCTACACTGATTTTTTAACAAAAAAACAAAAAGAAAACTTATGACATTTTTTGAAGCTCTACATTTGTAAGAACATTTTATACACACTCATACACACACACATATACACACGCAATTACACACACATAAACACACACAAACACACATACACACTCACACACACATACACACACCCGCACGCACGTACGCACGCACGCACGCACGCACACACGCACACACGCACGCACTAATGTATCAAAACATGTTTCTAACATGTTTTTAACATGCTTTTAGCAAATTTTTTTCTCCATCACAAAGCTTTCTCTATGAGGAAGCAATATATAATTAAAAACATTTTCAGTAACTTTTTTTGTGCCCAGGTTTGCTGCGCTTAAATTTATTAAGATATTTTTTCAGTTATAAAATTTATTAAACCGATTTTTTTCAAATACTATTTATTTTTTAATTCAGCAAAGATAATTATTTCTTTATTTTCTTTTTCAAGATTTTCTAAAACCCTCACTTTTTGAAGAATGAAAAAAAAGTTTTAAATGGCTGAAATTAAATGAAAGGCAAAAAGCTGCTTGTTACATTGTACTGAAGTTCGTGAAAAAAATTACCTTTACTTCATAATAGAAATGTTCAAGTATCTTGAGAAGCATTTGTTAAAAATGCAACTAAACGTTTCTCACGACATGAAAAAAGTGAATTGTATCGTTCTGCTCTAGAATATATTATGTAAAATGTAAATATAGCTCAACAATTATCATCCACCAAAAAGAATGAAATGATAGATGCTAGAAAAGCATTACAAATAAATTTGACGACTACGATTATTTTGGCATAGCGAGGTCTTACTCTACGACGATATAACGACATTCATTTAAATTTAATGCAGTTTTTACTTCTAGGAAGTCAAGAAGTTTCTGAACTACAATGGTGGCTAACTAGGCACGGATAAAAATACGTTCACTATGATATAATTAATGAGATTCTGTCTTTAGCAAAAACGGTACTTGATAGTGTTATACAGAAGATAAAGTCTGCAAAGTATTTCTCAATCATAGCTGATGAAACTTCGGATATTTCAAGAATGGAACAAGTTTCGATTAATGCAAGAGTAGTTTTAGAAGATTTTTCTGTCGTCGAATTTTTCTTGGGATTTATATGAACAATTAATACAAAATCTGAAAGTTTATTTAAACTAATTACGAACTTTTTAATCGAAAATGATTTAGATATAACCAATTAAAGGGGGCAGTGTTATATCGGTACAAGTAATGTAAGAGGGGAAGTAACGGAACTTCATGCTCGTATACGCGAAGTTGAACCTAGAGCCCTGTAGTTTCACTGAAAAGTCGAATCTCTAATGAAACGATAACATTTTTAAATAAATGTGAAGACTTTTTTTGGAGTAAGAACAATGCCTACGTTAAGATACTATCAAGTTTTATAATATAGAGCTACCAATCGAAAAGAATTCGCATTCACCGGTCAATATCAATGCAGACAGGTTGGTGTAACAAAAAAATTTGTTTTTAGATACTGTGGAAAAGGGATTGTAATAAATGAGCGAAAGAATGTTACAAACATGAAAAAGAGTAACAAAAGGCAAAAAAATAAGACGAACAAAATTTCGGAAAAAGAGATGAATATATCCTAAGAAGAAGAATATAACAATAGCAATAGTAAAATATTACACTTAAAAGATGTAGTAAAGTATTTACAAGTTAATGCAAGTGTTAGACCAATTCTGTGCGAATACACTAATTTTAAAATTTTTTATTGACGATACCGGGATCATCATGTACAAATAAAAGATCGATTTCAATGCTACGTAGATTGAAAAATTATTTACAATCAACGATGGGTCAAACTAGATAAATAATGCTACACTTATTCAAACTTACGGTGATATGTTACACTGTATAAATTTAGAAAAATTAATTAATCAATTTATATGTAAGAAGTCAACACGTACCTCTATATTTGCTTTAAATGTATAAAATAAATAAATTTCAGCCAGATGCACACACGCATACACACACTCACGTACACGTACATCACGCACATACACTCACACACAAAACACACACACTCAAATTCACCCACTTATACACATACCAAGATACTCATACATATATGTAGTGCACGTATACCTCTGCGTGCGCGCACGCACACGTACACACACACACACACACACACACACACACACACACACACACACACACACAAGTACATACGCACACACATTTATATATATACATATATATATCGCTGATTCTCTGGGAAATATAAATATATCAATTTTTTTTGGTAAACATGTTCTTCATGGTACATACAATGTATGTGAATTATTTCATATTCTTTTAAACCCTTAGGTTCAAAGTTGATCATGGCTAAATATGAGGATGTAGTCATTTTTTACATTTTTAAGCAAATTTAAGCCTCCATTTATGCAACAAAATTAAATCTCTTAAAAAAATAGCAGCAACTGAATCTTTACCAAATTTTCGGAAATTTTCATAAGAAATTGTTCCAAAACCTTTTAATGTCCCTTTCGATTAATTAAACTCATTTTAAAACTTAAAATCCTGAAAAAAAGTGGGTTTTATCACTCGAGCCATCCCTAGTGTGAGAAATCTACTAAATCCAATATCCAAGGAAAATTTTTGCGGAAATAAATTTTTTTTTGTTCTTGATTTCCCAAAGAATTATTCATATATATACATCTTACTCTCAGACACGCTCGCGGCGAAAGAGATTACATTGCGGCTATCGCGGGATATTAGCGGTCACGAGGATAATTTGATAATTCCGCCGATTAATCAAACATGAGTGTTGGAGGTGAAAATTGTTACTTTGTACGAGTATACTTAAGATATTCGCGTTTGCTGAGCTATGTAATTCTGCAGGTATTATAATACCAAAATATGCGCCAGGACCAAAACGTGCGCCATCTTCGTGATTCTTTTATAGTGGAAAGGATCCTCTACTAGGCTCGCACTCTGACGCCAAAAAACCACACCTTGCTGTGTTTTTTATTTGAGCCTCGAGGGATTTCCGCTAAAGAGTGTCAAACATAACCTCAAAATACCACCACTATAGAAAGTGCAGGATAACGCTGTTTGTCACCGTGGCTATATCTCATTCACGTCTTTCAATCCAATGAGAACAGGTGATCTTGCATTACTCCGGAGGAGTCAGTCGGAAATCATACCGAAGAGGAGGAGAAGAGAAAAAGCAAGTAACCATAGAGGTTAGAGTATATCTCTCTAACTCACTCTTTCCCGCACAATTTTTCCGGGACTTTGCTGTCGCCGCCTGGTCGAAGTTTTTCATTTTCGCCACCAGGGCGCAGCACCATCGCCCCTAACGGATTGTACTCGGCAGTTGGCAACGCATTATCCCCTGCTGTAGCAGGCAGCACTGATCCATACTTGCGCGCGAATATACAAATATTTTTACAATTCTGCAACGAAACAATGCGCGCAAAAATTTGAAAATTTGAACATTTGAAAGTTTAAAAATTTGAAAATTTAAACATTTGAAAATTTAAAAATTTGAAAATTCAAATTTTAAAATAATTTTAATATAACGCAACTATTACGTAAAATGTAAATTGTTGAATCTACATGTGCAATTATTTATTTATTTATTTATTTATTCATTCATTCATTCATTCATTCATTCATTCATTCATTCATCCATTCATTCATTCATTCATTCATTCATGCGTCCGTCCGTCCGTCCGTCCGTCCGTCCGTCCATCCATCCATCCATCCATCCATCCATCCATCCATCCATCCATCCATCCATCCATCCATCGATCCAGATGATACGAGTAAGAAACCTCACACTGGAAACCGCACATGTCAACGCAGTAACAGAGCAGGCGGCAGCAACCCGTCCAACAGCGCCGCAAATTGAACTAGCGGCGCAACAATAGCTGAATCAACAGTAAGTGCTAGAGCAGCAGCAACAGAAAGATGACGAACGGCAGCAACAGAGAGCCGATGAGCTCGAACAGAGGTTTCCGCTAATTCGACAAGAACTACTGCAGCAGCAACCACGACGCTCTCAGCTGGCACCGATAAACGAAGCAGAAACCATGACAGACTACAGAGCAAGGTGCATTAAGGAAAAATGCGCATGAGATGCTAACATCGCCGTCTGGAGAAAACTTCAGAGTACCTACCGAGTTCATGATGCTCATCCATGAAATCAAGAAAAGGCAGGACAATGCGGATAACCAAATTGCAGAACTAACACAGTTAATCGGCCGTTCGACAGGAGTGAGAGCCCCATCGAACGCAATCATATCTAGCACACGGCTCGATAATGCGCAAAATCGTATACCTAGCAAGGTACATAGGCAAAGAATTCCAAGAGTGCAATTTCAAGATACCTTCACGATTGCGCAATCAGTTACGAGCTCCAGCAGCCCTCTGCAGAACCATACTGGGCAGCGCCAGGTGCCAAAGCTCGCGGATTCTTGGGGTGGGGGGGGGGGCGAGACCCTTTGGGCTTCCCGAGCAACAACACATATGTGGACTTGATCGGAAGCATCGTCGAAGCACCGGCAAGCAACACAGGCGCGACGTAGGCAATATTGTATGCAAGTGGAGCGTGCAATATAGCGGCGAGTGCACGAAAAGCATTGACAACTTTCTCACGAGAGTTGACGAATGCTGTGCGCTCAAAGATCTGTCAGATGCAGGGTGGGTGGGTGGGTGGGTGGGTGGGTGGGTGAGTGAGTGAGTGAGTGAGTGAGTGAGTGAGTGAGTGAGTGAGTGAGTGAGTGAGTGAGTGAGTGAGTGAGTGAGTGAGTGAGTGAGTGAGTGAGTGAGTGAGTGAGTGAGTGAGTGAGTGAGTGAGTGAGTGAGTGAGTGAGTGAGTGAGTGAGTGAGTGAGTGAGTGAGTGAGTGAGTGTGTGAGTGAGTGAGTGAGTGAGTGAGTGAGTGAGTAAGTAAGTAAGTAAGTAAATAAATAGATGAATAAATAATAAATGATACAACAACGTTAATCCAAGTTTGCGAAGTATTTTTTAACGGCTGTCTTAAAAGCCATTAATGATGGTAAAGTTCGAATGGCAAAAGGGAGTGAGTTCCACAAATGCGCACCTTGTACTTGGAGAGATCTTCGTCCTTTCTCAGTGCACATGTGTGTAGCAGAGAGTTCTTTTACCTCGCCCCTTACAAGGCGCTTAGACTCATTCTTCTTAAAAGAGATCTGAAGTAAACTGGTTCTTGGATCTTAATTATTTTGTAGATGGTGATCGCCATGAAAACCGCGTTTCTCGAGTCTATTCTTGTCCATCCTAATGTTTGCCTGTAAGGGGTGATAGGCTCACCCTTCCTAGCACCTAGTACATATCGCATACATGAATTTTGGAGCCTCTGCAGTCGGCTACGTAATTCTAGCGACGCGTCAAGGTAAACTACAGAACAATAGTCAAGGTGCGGAAAAACTAGAGCCATTGCTAGGTGCTTGCGCAGATCTTGGGTAGTATTCTTTCTAAAAAACCTCAAGTTGTACAATACTCTGTTAACCTTTATTGCGACCATGTCCAAGTGTGACTTCCACGTGAGCGTAGAACCAAGAATAATACTCAGGTTCGTAACGGTTTGCGAAAATGAGACAAAGACGCCATCTCCCAGACTGATTTCCGGCATACCTTGTCACTCAAGAACGTTGATGTATCTGCATGAACCGAAAACAATAGCTTTAGTCTTGGTCTTATTCAGTTATAGGGTAACGCCATCGGCCCAATTAGTAATCGCTCGCGCTGCACGGGATAACATCTCCACACCCTCCGCGATGTTTCCGGGTTCTATTTGAATATAAATCTGTAGGTCGTCTGCGTATAGTAGATGTTTGATGCGTCTTGAATCGTCATTATCTAGCTCTTTATTCAGGTCGACGAAAAGCTCTATGATGTCGTTTATGTAAAGACAGAACAACAAGGGTCCCAACACTGATCCCTGAGAAACTCCAAGATTTGTGGATAGCCAAGATGACTTGATGTCAGAGCTTGTTACAAAAGCTTGTCTTCTACCTAATATATATGATCTGATCCACACCAAGGCATGTCTGGAGAACCCCAGGGCTCGCAGCTTTGCTAAAAGCTTAGCTGGCAAAATCGTGTCGATAGTCTTGCTGAAGTCAAACAGTAGTAAAAGAGTAACCAGTCTTTTGTCAATTCCTGTTCGTATGTTTTCAGTTAGTCTTAGTAGAGCAGTTTGCGTTGAGTTATTCTGTTTGTATCCGCACTGCATAGGGTCAAATTGTTTTGTCTTTTTCATATGTTCTACTATCTGATCATGTACGATTTTTTTCAGAACCTTAGAAAGAAAGCACAGCTGTGCAATCGGTCGGAAGTCCTACACTGACGCTGGTGTGGTACACTTGCCAAGTGGCACTACTCGTGCCCCCTTCCATAGGTTGGGAAATATTCCCTTTTTCAGGGAAGCGTTAAACAGGTTCACAACGTGTTGTCCGATTACCGACAATGCCTTTCCAACTACCCTATGCGGGATGTTATCCTCGCCCCTCGCTTGCGAGTAGAAATGCGAGATCGCAAGTACGACATCTGCTATGCCTACTGGCAGAAATTTAAAGCCGTCATCACTGGCTGATGTCATTATATCATCCATAGCTTCGTGATTTTCATCAGTAGTCATGGAGACGCCCGCGAAGTGAGTATTAAGTTCCTCCGCCGTGAACCCATGCAGCCCCTCTCTGGATTTAGGGAGAAGTCCCAAGTTGCGCAATTCTTTCCTTGCGCAGTTTCCCTCCTTCGCTCTGCTGTTTTCCCAGCAGTCTACCCTGATAATAAGAAATACGCGTATGTTCCGTCTTAAGCAAGGATTGGTTATGAAACTTTAGGAACTCCTCATACAATCACCCGCTCTCTTGTAACGTCTGTATGTCGCGTCTCGTTTTTTTATTAAGTTGTTCAATGTCAACGTCAACCCAGGGTGGACTACCTTTACGAGGTTTAACTCGTTTTATAGGCGCAAGGTTGTTTATTGCGTCTAATAAGTTGTTATTAGGGCAGTCCAGCGCTGAATCGAGGTCTAAATCACGTGCATTCAGAATATACCAATCACAATTCGATAAAAAGGACTGCAGTTCTAATGGATTAATGCTCTTATAATCTCCATACGAGAAAGGTTCCTCGCACAGACAAGGTGCACGTACATCTATGGCAACATCGATGATGTTATGTTTGCTAGGCTAACTTGCATCGCGGTTTGTATGTTCCGTGATTACGTCATTACTGTCTACAAGTATCACGTCAATCTATGTGTACGACGTTTCGGTATGATGATAATTTGAAGTGACAGTTCAGCCGCAAGTTTCCGAACAAACTTCGCGTTATCGCTGTCAGTCAATAAATCTGCATTCAAGTCTCTCATAATAATCTTCTGACTATACACATAACAATATTCTCTCAACTTGTCAACAAGAGCCGAATATTTAATAAATCCAATGGCAGGGGCTCTATAGACGACCACGACAAATACAGGCTCTTGTGCACCATACTGTAACTCACACATGATGTACTCGGACTTATTCGGTTTATCCGGTCCATCAGTGTTAGACTCGGCTAGTACTCTGACCTTATACCTGTCCCGAACATAAAGTTCAACCCCCCCCCCCCCTCCATGTACATTTCTATCCTGCCGCACAAGCGAGTAACCCTTGATTTGAATGAGATCATCGCCTTTCTCATCATCCAGCCACTCTCCTGCCACTCCGAATAGATGATAGGATTGTCCTTCGCTAAGAAGTTCACGGATTTGATCAATAGAATGTCTAATAGAATTTTCATTGATAAAACCCGCCTTCATATTCACTCCCATGTCCGTCTCACGTGTTTTCTCTACATATAGTCACACTTGTTGCTATTGTCATTGTGTTTGTTAATGTTCGCGATTTAATGCTGATTTATTATTGCCATTAATGTTGTTGCCCTTATTACTATTAATATTGTTGGTTTTACTATTGTTATAGTTACTATTGTCGTAAGTGTTTGCGCTATTATATAAATTTACAATGGTATCAAGGTCTGCTATTGTTTTAAATACATGTGCTCGCATGCCTTCTCGCAGTCGAGCAACGAACTTGCCCCGCCTATGACATACAAATTTAAAGCCGAGATTTTTGGCCGCTAGTTTCAAACTTTTAAATTCAACATAAGCACTTGACTCTAGAACTTCATTTATAAAAATATTACTTTGACATAGGTTTTTGGCAAGCCCCTCACTCAACCGCTAGGGTTCTATATCACACGTATTAAAGCGGGTAAAGGTTGCCTTTGCTTGCATCATCTCTTCCCTCTTAGCTGCACTTGTGAGACGGACAATCAAAGGCAGCGAGAGAGAGAGAGCGTGAGAGAAAGAGAGAGAGCATCGTCGAGCTCCTCACCGGCGCTCGCTAGCGCAACAGGTAAGTTTGAATTATTGTATCGCGAGAAATTACGTCCGAGGAAGCCGCGGCACGAGGCCCTTCCTTCGGCTCCTTGTACGCGCGACCGCGTTCACGAGCTCGTCTCGACCTTCTTAGCGCGACGTCCGAGAGCCTCGGGGTTCGCGCGCGCCCGGTTTGTATAATTTCAATGTTAGAATATACGTGCTTTGTCAAACAGTGAATCCTCTCTCCAATTATTTATACGACCTCACTGCTTGTCGCGCTGTCCCTATCCTTACCCCCTGGTTTCCCAGGAACGATCCCGAGGCCGAGCTGGAGCTAGCCGGCTATACGTAGCCGTCGTACAAAAGGTACGCACGGCTGAAGCGAGTTATACTCGCATTTTAGCAGGTAAGCTAAAGATCGAGCAGCGCGCTATAGAGACGCGCGCTGCCTATATTATTAATGCAATAATATTAACATTCGACCTGCTAGGGAATCCTCCTGTTAATATATATATATATATATATATATATATATATATATATATGGAAATATTGTCTTATTTAGCTCTAAACAACTATTAACCTATAAGCTAAAAAAAATCTGAAAAAATGTACATGCATTCTGCATAGTAGAAGGAACAGTTTTTCCTGAAATTAAAAAGAAATTTTTTTTTGATTTAGAGTCGCAGTGAATTCTTTATATATATATATATATATATATATATATATATATATATATATATATATATATATATATATATATATATATATATATATATATATATATATATATATATAAGTGCATTTTCTTTTCACATCACGAATATCGTATCACGAATATTCGTGGATTCACGTTATTTGCGAGTCAAATTATCAATAATATCAGCGTTTGTGCGACCAATATTTGTGATAAATACCAATAGGGACCGTATATTGTATCACCAACTGAAGCATTCCAATAAACTATAAAAGGAGAATATATTTATTGTATCCATTTACTTCTCACACATAACGTAAGAAGTTATATATACATATAAGATTAGAACATAATATCCATTTTCTTTTTGTCAGGATTTAAACAATCTTAAACTAATCTCGATCCGCACGTCCTCCTCCCTTGAAGCCTGACACGCTCGATTAATTCATCCTCCCGTATAACCGCTCGGTATGCGACGGATAAAGCCGTGATTAACCGCGAAACATTAAACTATTAAAGTCCGGACGCCACATACATATAAAAATAATCATATTAATTTTCAAAAAAATTATTTATTTTATCTACTTATAAGGAAGATTTAATTAGGCTTAATAAATAAATTAAAATTAAAGTGATTATTTCCATATACTTAATAAAAAAATAACAAGAATGCATTTTACTTCCCGACGGTCAAGGTTGTTACACACACTGATAACGCAACATACTCAGCTTCAGTCGATGATTTTCTTACAATATTTTGTTTTTTAGATTTACAAAAAATACTATTTCCGTACATTCGAATCACATATCCAGTCGTAGATTTTCTATCAACGACATCTCCTGCCCAATCAGCATCAACACAAGAGTCTAAAATATCTGCTTTTAAATTTTTCTCATATGTTAATTTTAACTCTTTTGTATAATACAAATATTTTAATATTCTTAAGGCATATTTATAGTGACTCTGATCATAGCAATTTTGAAATCTACTAAGGTAATTTACAGAATAACAAATCTGGTATAGTACGTGAACTTATATATAAAAGTGCTCCAATTAAATTCCTCTATTTTATATCATTTGACAATGATAAAGCAGGCAAAAAATCCAACGCGACTTTAAAGTACCTCTAAGGTGATGAGGAAAACTTAGAACATAATTTATATCCTCACAGAATTTTCAACTGACTATATTACATAAATATGTATCCTTCTGTCAACGTAGCAAACAAGGTTTAATCCATTAATTATTGTTCAAATTTCGAATAACAAATTAAAATTATATTTTAATGAAACTTTATAAACGTTATATAATTAGGCATATTGTATTTATAAAAGTGGATGGGAAGGTGAAGAGATAGGTGGATTGGTAGGTAGATAGGGGTTGAGTGACTGGAGGGGGGTGGAGTGGCAAACGAAAGTTTCAAATAACGTCATTTTTTAAAGAATTTAACGTTATTTGGTTGAAGGGTTAGGTGGAGGGCTGACATCCAGAAATCACGATTACAATTATATAATATATAAAGATATATATATATATGGGTCAATCCATGCCAAAACGCACACGGCTCTGCCCAAAAATTGTAAAGACTTAAAAAAACTTGTATAGGGTCAAAATTTAGGGTTTTTTATGTAGAATCAATAGCTATCTGGCGCTTTTCAAAATTTTCAAAATGGCGGTATCAAAAACCCGATTTTCTGACCAGTTTTCCGAAAATTTTCCGATTAATCGTTCATAAAAATATAGATAAATCACGAAAATTGTGAGTAAAGGTCATTTTATATGTTTTCGCGTACGCTGAATCCGAATCCGCTGACCGTTTAACCTTATCACTCCAGGATTTGCTCTAACCTCAAAAAATACCTCAAAAATGCTCAAACAGGCATGATTATGGCTAGATAAAGGTTTGTGACGATATATTTGTTCGTTTCAAGGGTCGCGTATTTCAAATCCAAGGACCAATCAGCTCGTACAGTCCAAAATTTGCCCCTAGCCTCAAAATATTTTTCAAAAACGCTCAAATAGGCATGATTACGGCCAGATTAAGGATCGTGACCATAAATTTATACGTTTTCGAGATCGCTGATATTAAGTCTAAGGTCCATTTAGCCCGACAAGCCCAAAACTTGTCGCTAACCTCAAAAAGTACTTCAAAAATGCTCAGCGGGCATAATGACGGCCAGATGAAGAATCGTTACCATATATTTATACGTTTTTGGGGTCACTGATTTCAAATCCGAAGTCCGTTTAGTTCCATCAGCTAAAAATTTGTTTTTAACCACAAAAAAAAGCTGACAAACGCTCAAATGGGCAGGTTCATGGCCAGAAATGGACGGTTATACTCTAAATACGCACTCGTACATATAGACGTATAGTTCTCACACGCATATAAACACAGTATTTGCATTGACTTTGAGCTAGCTTTCCATGATCATGACTTCAAAAAGGAAGAAGTCTTTTCGAACAGATCGCTGTTGCAATCCGTTCAAATTGGTAGCTCAAATAGGCAAATCATTACGACCACAACCAGTTAGGCTTTGCAGACATTTCGGGCTTGCTTCTGCCGATAATATGATTTGCAGTGGATGTAGGAAAATATCATATACTAGTAATGATACTCTTAATGAAGACGTGAACCACAATTCCAACAATGATGATACTCATGATGAAAACGTGAATGACAATTTGAAAAATACTTCTGTATCTAACAGTGCAAATGAAGATAGCCTAGAGAAGAATGTGCAATTAGATCTTGACAGTTCGACTTCTTCAAATGCTGAGGAAAACCTCCATGAAATCATCGAAGGTTTAAGAGAAAAATTTTCATCGTTGTCAGAGCACGATCCCGACAGGATAGCTATTCTAACCATACTGCCATCAAAATGGTCAATAGAGAAGATTTCTTCTCTATTCAATACTACGACTTACTCCATTAGAAAAGCTAAAGAATTAAAAGCCACGAATGGCTCTTTTTGTAGACCACCCCCAAAAATAGGTAAATCGCTGCCACAAAATACGGTTAATTGAGTGAAACAATTCTATGAATGTGATTCTAACAGCAGAATTCTCCCAGGATATAGAAATAAAAAATCTGTTGAGATTGATGGAGAAAAAGTCCTCAAATATTTTTCAAAAACTCTCAAATAGGCATGATAACGGCCAGATTAAGGATCGTGACCAGAAATTTATACGTTTTCGAGATCGCTGATTTTAAGTCTAAGGTCCGTTTAGCCCGACAAGCCCAAAATTTGTCGCTAACCTCAAAAAGTACTTCAAAAATGCTCCTCGGGCATGATGACGGCCAGATGAAGAATCGTGACAATATATTTATACGTTTTTGGGGTCACTGATTTCAAATCCAAAGTCCGTTTAGTTCCATCAGCTAAAAATTTATTTTTAACCTAAACAAATACCTGACAAACGCTCAAATGAGCAGGTTCATGGCCAGCAATGGACGGTTATACTTTAAATCTCTACAACAACTTCCCTTTTATCACTTGAAAATTTTCTGATAATAATACTCTTGTTTCTTAGTGGAATAAAACAGTGATTGCTTGAAATTTGTGGGACAGAAGGAGCCTCGTTAAATCGTCTTTTTAATCTTCTTTGAGTGTTGCTATGTGTTACTTTTGAATAATAAAAGAACTTTATATTTTTTATTGAATGGCATCCTCACTCATAAAGCTGCTTAGCTGTTAAAATGCTGCTGATTGCTGATGCTTGGAGGCTTGCGTTCCTAGCTCCTATTTTAAGAGTTGCACCAAGGCCATCATTTGGGCCTTTTCCGTGAGCCGTCGCGCAAAAATGCCATTCCGCTTTGATACCAAAATCATTTTAATTATTACATAAATTTTGGATATTAAATCGATTTTTAAAATGTTGTTTTGCTCCATCAGAAAAGTAGATAATCTTTGTAACTTTGTGTTGTTTCTTTAGGTAATCAATTATCATCGAATTACACGCATACACCGTTGCAGAGTCATGAGTATTTAATTCAGAAATCACTATTATATTTCCATGTTTTAATTCACCTTCATCTCGATAATAATAAACTACAATATATACTGTGGCTTGATTATTATTATAGTGAAAAGCTTGAGCTGCTTTTGAACAACGAAAGCAAAATTCTCTGAATAATCTGGTAGCACAAGAATTTCTCCTGGCTTTAAGCTTCCCGTCAATTGCTTAAAATATTCTGATTGTTGTTTGTTTATATAATCATGAGGTTTTAATGATTTTAACCGATGACTAAGAAGTTTGAGGAAATTTTCAATAGTTTTGTTTGATGTAATCATAGTTGTTCTATCTGTCGAATGCCAAGAGCTAAAAGTTATATCCTTTACGTCTGCTTTTTCCAAATCTGACTCAAGCTGGGATCTGAGCTTATCGTAATTAGGGCAGATTTTGCATTCGTTAAGAAAACATTCTCTATTTGAGTTACGACATAATATGAGATTAAGACAATCGGTATAGTATTTTAATGGGAATTCCGATTTAGCCATCAGGTCTTATAAATTGATGGCATCGAGCAAAAGCTTGACATTCTCATGAATCACACATACGCAAACAATATGAGTACCATTACTTCCGAATAAAACACAATTTTGAGGTCGTAATTGACAAAACTTTGAAGGACCTATAGTAGTATCTGGATGCTCTCCACAGAATTTGAAATATAATTCTTTTAAGCTAAACAATGTCAGTCTCTTCGGTTTGAGGACTTTTTCTCCATCAATCTCAACAGATTTTCTATTTCTATATCCTGGGAGAATTCTGCTGTTAGAATCACATTCATAAAATTGTTTCACTCTATTAACCGTATTTTGTGGCAGCGATTTACCTATTTTTGGGGGTGGTCTAGAAAAAGAGCCATTCGTGGCTTTTAATTCTTTAGCTTTTCTAATGGAGTAAGTCGCAGTATTGAATAAAGAAGACATATTCTCTATTGACCATTTTCATGGCAGTATGGTTAGAATAGCTATCCTGTCGGGATCGTGCTCTGACAACGATGAAAATTTTTTATTTTATTTGTCGTAATGATTTGCCTATGTGAGCTACCAATTTGCACGGATTGCAACAACGATCTGTTCGAAAAGTCTTCTTCCTTTTTGAAGTCATGATCATGGAAAGCTTGCTCAAAGTCAATGCAAATACTGTGTGTATATGCGTGTGAGAACTATACGTCTATATGTTCGAGTGCGTATTTAGAGTATAACAGTCCATTTCTGGCCATGAACCTGCCCATTTGAGCGTTTGTCAGGTATTTTTTGTGGTTAAAAACAAATTTTTAGCCGATGGAACTAAACGGACTTCGAATTTGAAATCAGTGACCCCAAAAACGTATAAATATATGGTAACGATTCTTCATCTGGTCGTCATTATGCCCGCTGAGCATTTTTGAAGTACTTTTTGAGGTTAGCGACAAATTTTGGGCTTGTCGGGCTAAATGGACCTTAGACTTAATATCAGCGATCTCGAAAACGTATAAATTTATAGTCACGATCCTTAATCTGACCGTAATCATGCCTATTTGAGCGTTTTTGAAAAATATTTTGAGACTAGGGGCAAATTTTGGACTCAACGAGCTGAACGGATCTTGGATTTGAAATACGTGACCCTTGAAACGAACAAATGCATCGTCACGAACCTTTATCTAGCCATAATCATGCCTGTTTGAGCGTTTTTGAGGTATTTTTTGAGGTTAGAGCAAATCCTGGAGCGATAACGTTAAACGGTCAGCGGATTCAGATTCAGCGTACGCGAAAACATATAAAATGACCTTTACTCACAATTTTCGTCTTTTATATATATTTTTATGAACGATTAATAGAAAATTTTCGGAAAACTGGTCAGAAAATCGAGGTTTTGGGACCGCCATTTTGAAATTTTTTAACAGCGCCACATAGCTATTGATTCTACATAAAAAAACCCTAAATTTTGACCCTATACAAGTTTTTCTAAGTCTTTACCATTTTTGGGCAGAGCCGTGTGCGTTTTGGCATGGATTGACCCTTATATATATATATATATATATATATATAAGGCTGACATCCCGAAATCACGATTACAATTATATAATATAGAAAGATATATATATATATATATATCTTTCTATATTATATAATTGTAATCGTGATTTCGGGATGTCAGCCTTCCACCTAGCCCTTCAACCAAATAACGTTAAATTCTTTAAAAAATGACGTTATTTGAAACTTTCGTTTGCCACTCCACCCCCCTTCAGTCACTCCACCCCTATCTACCTACCTTTCCACCTATCTCTTCACCTTCCCATCCACTTTTATAAATACAATATGCCTAATTATATAACGTTTATAAAGTTTCATTAAAATATAATTCTAATTTGTTATTCTTAATTTGAACAATAATTAATGGATTAAACCTTGTTTGCTACGTTGACAGAAGGATACATATTTATGTAATATAGTCAGTTGCAAATTCTGTGAGGATGTAAATTATGTTCTAAGTTTTCCTCACCACCTTAGAGGTACTTTAAAGGCGCGTTGGATTTTTTACCTGTTTTATCATTGTCAAATGATATAAAATATAGGAATTTAATTGGAGCACTTTTATATATAAGTTCACGTACTATACCAGATTTGTTATTCTGTAAATTACCTTAGTAGATTTCAAAATTGCTATGATCAGAGTCACTATAAATATGCCTTAAGAATATTAAAATATTTGTATTATACAAAAGAGTTAAAATTAACATATGAGAAAAATTTAAAAGCAGATATTTTAGACTCTTGTGTTGATGCTGATTGGGCAGGAGATGTCGTTGATAGAAAACCTACGACTGGATATGTGATTCGAATGTACGGAAATAGTATTTTTTGTAAATCTAAAAAACAAAATATTGTAAGAAAATCATCGACTGAAGCTGAGTATGTTGCGTTATCAGTGTGTGTAAGTGAGATCAAATTAATTAGAGAATTAATAAAAGTGTTTGAACTTGAAATTAAGAAACCAATACGAATATTTGAAGGTAATGCAGGGGCAATAAGCATAAGTAAATTTGGAAACTTGACTAAAAATTCTAAATACATAGAAACACAGTCATCATTATGATTTTGTAAATGAAAATTATTTGGAAGGTATAAGTAATGTAATTAAAATAGAGTCAGAAGAGAATCCTGCAGATATCTGCACAAGGTCATTAGGAAGGATTAAATTTAAAAGTTTCAGAAATAATTTAAAATTGTATTGAAAATAAACAGAAATAAATAAACAAGTATTGTAATAAGCGTGCGATATAAATGTAAGGAGGCGTGTTAAATTATGAACATATTATATAGTATGGCACTGAACTGCAAAGCACGTGCACATCGATACTAGGCTATATCACTCGACACACACAGACGTACATTTCCCCACCCGAGCACATCATGTGATCGGTGCGCGAGAGGCAGTGGCCGACCCGCGACGGTTTCACTCAACCTTGACCGTCGGGAAGTAAAATGCATTCTTGTTATTTTTTTATTAAGTATATGGAAATAATCACTTTAATTTTAATTTATTTATTAAGCCTAATTAAATCTTCCTTATAAGTAGATAAAATAAATAATTTTTTTGAAAATTAATATGATTATTTTTATATGTATGTGGCGTCCGGACTTTAATAGTTTAATGTTTCGCGGTTAATCACGGCTTTATCCGTCGCATACCGAGCGGTTATACGGGAGGATGAATTAATCGAGCGTGTCAGGCTTCAAGGGAGGAGGACGTGCGGATCGAGATTAGTTTAAGATTGTTTAAATCCTGACAAAAAGAAAATGGATATTATGTTCTAATCTTATATGTATATATAACTTCTTACGTTATGTGTGAGAAGTAAATGGACGCAATAAATATATTCTCCTTTTATAGTTTATTGGAATGCTTCAGTTGGTGATACAATATATATATATTGTACGACAAGTTGCCGCATTAACTTTTATTTTATAAGTGCACAAAAGGCGCTAAGCCGCTCACAACTCAAAAGTGCATTTTCTTTTCACATCACGAATTTCGTATCACGAATATTCGTGCATTCAGGTTATTTGCGAGTGAAATTATCAATAATATCAGCGTTTGTGCGACCAATATTTGTGCTAAATACCAATTGGGACCGTATATTGTATCACCAACTGAAGCATTCCAATAAACTATAAAAGGAGAATATATTTATTGTGTCCATTTACTTCTCACACATAACGTAAGAAGTTATATATACATATAAGATTAGAACATAATATCCATTTTCTTTTTGTCAGGATTTAAACAATCTTAAACTAATCTCGATCCGCACGTCCTCCTCCCTTGAAGCCTGACACGCTCGATTAATTCATCCTCCCGTATAACCGCTCGGTATGCGACGGATAAAGCCGTGATTAACCGCGAAACATTAAACTATTAAAGTCCGGACGCCACATACATATAAAAATAATCATATTAATTTTCAAAAAAATTATTTATTTTATCTACTTATAAGGAAGATTTAATTAGGCTTAATAAGTAAATTAAAATTAAAGTGATTATTTCCATATACTTAATAAAAAAAATAACAAGAATGCATTTTACTTTATTATTGTTAAAATAAACGAGAGAAGAGGCTTTCTATCAATACTAATTTATTTCCTTATCACATACTTCTTAAATTTCAGTAGAGCCTCGCAGGCTCTCCTCTCAAAGCAACAACTGCGAGTCCCGACGGTCAAGGTTGAGTGAAACCGTCGCGAGTCGGCCACTGCCTGTCGCGCACCGATCACATGATGTGCTCGGGTAGAGAAATGTACGTCAGTGTGTCGTGTGCTATAGCCTAGTATCGTTGTGCACGTGCTTTACAGTTCAGTGCTATACTGTATAATATGTTCATAATTTAACACGCCTCCTTACATTTATATCGTACGCTTATTACAATACTTGTTTATTTATTTTTGATTATTTTCAATACACTTTTAAATTATTTATGAAATTCTTAAATTTAATCCGTCCTAATGACTTTGTGAAGATATCTGCAGGATTTTCTTCTGACTCTATTTTAATTACATTACTTATACCTTCCAAATAATTTTCATTTACAAAATGATAATGATGAATGTGTTTCTATGTATTTAGAATTTTTAGTCAAGTTTCCAAATTCACTTATGCTTATTGCCCCTGCATTACCTTCAAATATTCGTATTGGTTTCTTAATTTCAAGTTCAAACTCTTTTATTAATTCTCTAATTAATTTTATCTCACTTACACACACTGATAACGCAACATACTCAGCTTCAGTCGATGATTTTCTTACAATATTTTGTTTCTTAGATTTACAAAAAATACTATTTCCGTACATTCGAATCACATATTCAGTCGTAGATTTTCTATCAACGACATCTCCTGCCCAATCAGCATCAACACAAGAATCAAAATATCTGCTTTTAAATTTTTCTCATGTGTTAATTTTAACTCTTTTGTATAATACAAATATTTTAATATTCTTATGGCATATTTATAGTGACTCTGATCATAGCAATTTTGAAATCTACTAAGGTAATTTACAGAATAACAAATCTGGTATAGTACGTGAACTTATATATAAAAGTGCTCCAATTAAATTCCTATATTTTATATCATTTGACAATGATAAAACAGGTAAAAAATCCAACGCGCCTTTAAAGTACCTCTAAGGTGGTGAGGAAAACTTAGAACATAATTTACATCCTCACAGAATTTGCAACTGACTATATTACATAAATATGTATCCTTCTGTCAACGTAGCAAACAAGGTTTAATCCATTAATTATTGTTCAAATTAAGAATAACAAATTAGAATTATATTTTAATGAAACTTTATAAACGTTATATAATTAGGCATATTGTATTTATAAAAGTGGATGGGAAGGTGAAGAGATAGGTGGAAAGGTAGGTAGATAGGGGTGGAGTGACTGAAGGGGGGTGGAGTGGCAAACGAAAGTTTCAAATAACATCATTTTTTAAAGAATTTAACGTTATTTGGTTGAAGGGCTAGGTGGAAGGCTGACATCCCGAAATCACGATTACAATTATATAATATAGAAAGATATATATATATATATATATATATATATATATATATATATATATATATATATATATATATATATATATATATATATATATATATATATGGGTCAATCCATGCCAAAACGCACACGGCTCTGCCCAAAAATGGTAAAGACTTAGAAAAACTTGTATAGGGTCAAAATTTAGGGTTTTTTTATGTAGAATCAATAGCTATGTGGCGCTTTTAAAAAATTTCAAAATGGCGGTCCCAAAACCTCGATTTTCTGACCAGTTTTCCGAAAATTTTCTATTAATCGTTCATAAAAATATAGATAAAAGACGAAAATTGTGAGTAAAGGTCATTTTATGTTTTCGCGTACGCTGAATCTGAATCCGCTGACCGTTTAACGTTATCGCTCCAGGATTTGCTCTAACCTCAAAAAATACCTCAAAAACGCTCAAACAGGCATGATTATGGCTAGATAAAGGTTCGTGACGATGCATTTGTTCGTTTCAAGGGTCACGTATTTCAAATCCAAGATCCGTTCAGCTCGTTGAGTCCAAAATTTTCCCCTAGTCTCAAAATATTTTTCAAAAACGCTCAAATAGGCATGATTACGGTCAGATTAAGGATCGTGACTATAAATTTATACGTTTTCGAGATCGCTGATATTAAGTCTAAGGTCCATTTAGCCCGACAAGCCCAAAATTTGTCGCTAACCTCAAAAAGTACTTCAAAAATGCTCAGCGGGCATAATGACGGCCAGATGAAGAATCGTTACCATATATTTATACGTTTTTGGGGTCACTGATTTCAAATTCGAAGTCCGTTTAGTTCCATCGGCTAAAAATTTGTTTTTAACCACAAAAAATACCTGACAAACGCTCAAATGGGCAGGTTCATGGCCAGAAATGGACTGTTATACTCTAAATACGCACTCGAACATATAGACGTATAGTTCTCACACGCATATACACACAGTATTTGTATTGACTTTGAGCAAGCTTTCCATGATCATGACTTCAAAAAGGAAGAAGACTTTTCGAACAGATCGTTGTTGCAATCCGTGCAAATTGGTAGCTCACATAGGCAAATCATTACGACAAATAAAATAAAAAATTTTCATCGTTGTCAGAGCACGATCCCGACAGGATAGCTATTCTAACCATACTGCCATGAAAATGGTCAATAGAGAATATGTCTTCTTTATTCAATACTGCGACTTACTCCATTAGAAAAGCTAAAGAATTAAAAGCCACGAATGGCTCTTTTTCTAGACCACCCCCAAAAATAGGTAAATCGCTGCCACAAAATACGGTTAATAGAGTGAAACAATTCTATGAATGTGATTCTAACAGCAGAATTCTCCCAGGATATAGAAATAGAAAATCTGTTGAGATTGATGGAGAAAAAGTCCTCAAACCGAAGAGACTGACATTGTTTAGCTTAAAAGAATTATATTTCAAATTCTGTGGAGAGCATCCAGATACTACTATAGGTCCTTCAAAGTTTTGTCAATTACGACCTCAAAATTGTGTTTTATTCGGCAGTAATGGTACTCATATTGTTTGCGTATGTGTGATTCATGAGAATGTCAAGCTTTTGCTCGATGCCATCAATTTATAAGACCTGATGGCTAAATCGGAATTCCCATTAAAATACTATACCGATTGTCTTAATCTCATATTATGTCGTAACTCAAATAGAGAATGTTTTCTTAACGAATGCAAAATCTGCCCTAATTACGATAAGCTCAGATCCCAGCTTGAGTCAGATTTGGAAAAAGCAGACTATATATATATATATATATATATATATATATATATATATATATATATATATATATATATATATATATATATATATATATATATATATATATATATATATATATAATATATTAAATGTATTTTCCCGAAAATGTGGCAATATTGTGCGATGTTTGCATCAGTATTTACCCAGCTGGCTGATGACGCTCGACAATTCAATGGTAGTGAACATTCTGTATACTTCTAATAAACTCTCATCCGTGTTCTGCATGAGTTCAGACGTCAGCCATATCGATGCAAAAGTTGCGATATATATATATTTAAGCAGATTTTCGGAGAGATATTATTCGGCGAGAGAAACATTTTCGAATGTTGCCTATCTGAATAATCTAATTCGACAGGGATTATATTTCTCAAAAGGCTTCACCGCAATAAAAGAATAAAATAAAATAAATTATATAATTTCGTTACATTTATGAAGGCAATAGTTCTTTGTAACGTAAACAACAAATTTAGAATTTTATATTACTTAAACAATTAGGATGTTGCATAAAAAAAAATTCAAAAACATTCCAAAGTCCATCTAAAAGAGTGTCGAAAAATATTCGACACTTATTTTTCTTTTATATAATTAGACTATTATTTACCAAGACACAGTAGGTTAAAAGGTCGCGTCACGATATTGCATGATTTTATATTTTTTATGCAATATCGCGAAGTTACGCGACTTTTCAACCTGTTGTATCTTAGTAAAAAATCATCCAATTGAAAACAAGAAAAAATACGTCTCGAATATTTTTCGTTATTTTATTAGACGGTCCTAATGGTGAATAATTTTTTTTCCATTTAAGGTAGTTGCGTCATATTTAATTGATGGTTAGAAAAAAAATTATATGAGAAATTTATAAAAGTTCTATAATTTAAATAATAAAGTATGTATAAAGAAAGGTGCTCAACGATACAGATAAAAATTACATTAACAAAATCTTGATGTCAGTTTTGTCAATTGAAAAAAATACTTCTTAATCAATACAATTTTATTTATTTTTCAATCAATTATAATATTTCGGAGCTTATTTTGTTCTTTAAACATTTTTTTTACTCAAATAACGCGTATTTTCTAAAATTAAATATAATCTAAAATTTAATTTAAAGTTCAGGGTCGCCACGTGCACTCGCGACTATTTAATACGATAGCAAAATAATATACAGGTGACCGACTCCGTCGAAGGCTCGTTAACAAAGGAAGCAGCGAGGCACGCAGCGAATCCGAAGTCGCGTGAAAAATAGGGGAGGCAGAGATTTGGCGCGCAGCTATTGTGTCCAAAAATTACGCGTTATGCAGACTACATGGGTGCGGCGCGGGGAGAGAGAAGACGTTCTTTCTCGCAGCTGCACCGCCTCTCGAGTCGATAAAAACTCGACTTTTAATTTGAGGTCGCATGCGATAAATGGCGCGAATATACCGCCAGCCTCGGAACAATTTCCAGACCATCAAAATTGAGGAAAAGAAACTTAAAACACATATACATACATGCATATAATATATAATAGTACAGTATGTAACAAGGGCAAAAAGTCGAATATTTTTCCCCCGGGTGAGTTTACTACCCGAGCGAGCGAAGCAAAGCGAGGGCAGTATCACCCGAGGGAAAAATCGACTTTTTTCTCGAGTTACATATAGTACTTTATGCCCATTTACAACTGTGGCCAGTTTTTGACTTGCATAATGGGACTAATGGACTATTAAAAGACAATATTGTTAAAAGACAATAAAAAATCAGGGTTATTGGTAGAATTTGATGAAATAAAGGAATTTGGACTAGTTTCTAGTGAAGTCACTTTTTTCCCATATATGCGGGCAAAAAGTGTAATTTTGGTCTCACTTTTCAGGGAAAAAGTGGCCATTTTCGTTCAGATGGACATAAAGATATATATATATATATATATATATATCTTTATATATTATATCCATGTTTGTATACGTATTTTTTGTTTCTTTTCCTCAATTTTGATCGTCTCGATCGCGGACTCTTTCAAGATTGACGTCCAGAAGAAGATCGACTCGAAAGATACTCAAGCTGCAGATTGATAGAAGTAGGGTTTAATTTAAATCAATCAACGTAAAGTTTAAAAGTTATTTACAACTCAAATTTGTTGTATTTACCGCAAAAGATGCGATATAATTTGTTTGTTTCAATTTTATTTTCTATGTTTTTCTATTACTTGATCAAAATATTGATATCTGTATCAAATATAAACGCGCTATACATATAGCGCCATTTATGGCTTAACATGGCTTGTAACAATTATAGTTGATTATGCCATACATGTGTAAAAATTAAGAATGAATTGCTTTGCCGAATGTATAAACGTCTAGGAGGCCTGGACTGAAAATGGGCAAGTTATGGCGGAATCACCTATGTATGTGTGTGGGCTTGTATGCGTGCATGCACGTGCGTATACGTATATGTATGTGTGAGTATGTGTGGGTGTGTGTATGTCTCAGTGCTAGTGTGTGAAGACGCCAGGGTGGTGGAACAATTTTTGTCTTAAGATGGTTGAATGCCGAAGAAATGGTTTTCTAGTAGAGTGTGTACCACACCGTGTTATTATTCATTTAATAGACTTTGTTTATTCACAATATAATACAAGTATTTTAATAGTGGACACCTATCGGACTTTTACTTTTTGGACAATATCTTCAAATAAAATTGTCGATCTCAATGTTGTTATATAATAACATTTGAATTTATATTTTTGTCTTTAGTTGAATCATTTATTCATTAGAAGTAATATGTCTGCTTTTGTAATTATAAACAATATCTGATACGCTATTTAATTCTTTCAGTATGAATATAGACAACAGCAGTGGTACAGCGCACTACAAGTTCTTATTAAAATAGTAATACATACACTCGACAGGCAATATCACAAGTGTAACCATATACCAGCCGCTGTCGTTATGTCTAGCCTACCTTCGAGATCTAGAGGTATGTATATTTAAATTTAATTTGGCACGATTTCTCTAAGGGAGAGTCTTCTATTTTTATGATTGCAGAAACTGTAATACATGTTTTATCATAGTGATAACCCACTTCGAACATCATCTAAGTTCTAGATATGGATGTATTGTTATACGTAAGACTAGGCGGAGACGGAAAAAACTAAGATAAGATTGTTAAATCTCAAAATTACACCTTTCCCACTTATTGCATGTGAAGTTTTTGTCAAATCTTGAATTCTTTTAGGGAAAAAAATATTGGCTTTAAATTTAACCTTATGTAAAAACCCCGGGATTTATCAATATTATTTTCTTACACTTACTGTTCTAATTTTCTATTGATGAATACTGCCTCGAAGAGACCTAGGATGTGACGTTGGCAGCGCGTGTGTCCTGAGCGGCGGAAAGGACGGTAGTCCGATTCTACCAGGCTCTCGTCGATAAAATGGCCCTGCAAACCAATGATCGGCCCCTTGGCCCTACCACGAGATGTAACTTGAACGCACCAAAAAAAAACCTCTGGAATGGCCCCTTGACCCTGCACTCTCGCGATGCTGGTCAGCTCTACTTCCGCCCTCCTTCTACGGCTTCAGCTGGGCCCACTCTACCTCCAAAATATGGCTTTACGGCAATCGGCCTCCCGATTGTAGTGGTTTAGGAATTACTGCATGACACCTCGAACCACTATGCACTGGGGACCCTCCCTTTGCATGCACCAACTTCGCCACTTCTCAAGATATTAATATATATATATATATATATATATATATATATATATATATATATATATATATATATATATATATATATATATATACTTTTATGACTGATAGGAAACAACACAGACACAGGAATTTAGGATGAAGCATCGACTGAATTTATTCAACTTAGAGAACTTATAACATCGATTATAAGGCGAAGGACTCGAGTCTATTGTTTCGTATTCGAGATTTTAGCTTTACGACGATACCGTGTGTATCGAAGGAGTACCGGTTTTACTTATAATAATGTTTTATTACAATTAACAGTGATATACGGATTACAAGTGTTACAGAATTCACGTCTTTTCTCAATTAAAGTTGGCCGGTGACTGGCGTCGAAACGTGCGTTAATTGCCAGTCCGTGTCGGAAGCAGTTCCGATAAGACAGTAAAACTACGCGACGCGCTACTGTCCGGATATGCGCGTCGGTCGACGTCGTGTAGGAATCACTCCGCCGCGTTTTGCAAGTTCAGCAAAAGGAACACCTGCACCGCACCAACGACTTCTTTGTTATCTCTAATTAATATGGGCCTCTTATGGCGGACCCCCGAAATGTTTAATTATATTTAATGTAATATACACCGATAGGTCCATAATCATAAATGACTAAGCAGGCCGGAGGATCAACTTCGTATATTTATTTATTTCAGAGCTATAGAGCAGAGTCTCATGTTGCATAAAATATTCACTTTAAATTGATAAATTAATAGCGTCTGAACTAGACGGCATATTAGAAAAGCGCTAATAGAGAAATTTATGATTTTTTCCAAGCTTTAAAATGGTGTAAGTTACCTTCAGAAATTCCACAATTTAAGAATAAATTTTGACAAGTTAGGGAAACGATGGAAATATGCGTGAGTAGCCCCTCTGGTCTGTTGTGTATGAAATCTAGGCCTTATTTTGTTGAAAAACACATGTATCTTCGTGAGTCGATATCTCGGGTTTCTCCCATTTTTGGGCATTTTAATTTCGGGATTTTATCAAAAAAATTAAACCTTGAAATTTTTCTTAAATGAATTTAGCCTACGTTAAAAGGAGAGCATTTAACTCTTATAAACATTCTTGATTCATGCTGCCTGCGCTGAAATATAGCTATTCAAGGTTTGTCAATTTTCGTGCCATGTAGTTAATATATCTATATAGTGCGATTTTTTAAAATAAATGGAAATTAAATTTTTCACTGCACGAACGTTCTACATTGAAAGGGGGTCATTTTATTTTAATAAAAGATTTTGATGAAAGTGGACCGTACTGAAATATGACCCATGCAAGATTTCAATTTTTAATGTACATAGATATACTATCTGTGTTTTGGGTGATTTTACATAAATGAGAAATTGCAAATTATTACTACGCGAAATTGTTCTACATAAAAAAGGAGGATTATTTTGTGTCTATGACAATTCCGATTAAAGTGGGTCATCCCGAAATATGGGCACACAAAGATTCTTCCGTAATGATACAAATTTGTACAGTTTCTTTGGTACATTATTATAAGGTTAATTCAATTGAACTCGGGGTCGAGGCGGTCCGTATCTACACCAAGTTCTTGATTTAATTTACAATAACATAATATTACAAGAATTTTTGGATACCAAATTGCAGAATTATAAATATACTTGCACATACATAACACCTTTACTCTAGCGTACCACGAGTGCCTCCGAGAGGTCTCTATCTCAGTTATAGATCTATGCTTAAAATTAAATTTCATTCTTGCTGGCTCGTACCATCTTCCAAGGATGTCATCAGGCGAAAAAAAACAAAGATCTCCAACATTCGGAGGACCCGGATGTAATACCCCCTTCCTAGGCTCCAAAATTATTCATTCAAAGAATGGAAATTTTGTAGAAGTTGGGCGCGTATCACCGCTACCCTCTGAGCGTGAGTTGCTGATGTTGGCAAGGTTGAATGAGTCACTGACCCTCTTATCCTGGCGGTGGTAATGGTGGTTAAGCTCGCGCGGCTGACATCGGCGCATACTCTCTAACTTCTTCTTCGTCTGGCTGGGTGGATCTTCTCGCTGCTTTGTACAGAAGTATATTGGCGACAGAGCCACACAAGGCTCCTAGGATGTGTGTGCTCCACCCATATAGGGAATGAAGTGCATAGCCATGGACAATGGTATCAACGGCCGCCTTAATTACCTGGATAATCATAAAGATCATAATTACCCAAGCAGAGATGGATCCAAATTTAATGAACCCGCTCCAAAGATTCTCGAGATGGTCAGCGGCGATGGAGCAGATAGCGCCTTCGTCGACCAAATTTCTAAAATTTGGTGATAAGACGGCCTCTCCTGTGAAGTGCTTGGCAATGGTGTTGAGCAATGCTGATCTTTCCATGGGGAAGGATAGGTGCTCCTGGAATCGTTCGAGGTCCTGCTGGCTGTAAATCCCGCTTTCAAGGAAGTCGCTGATCTCCTTATACGTCCAGGTTGGTCTTTTGGTCTGCTGGATGACCTTGGGTTGTTCGAATTCAGCGGGCTTTTCTGAAAATTGCCTCTATTTTCCATTAGTTTGGAAAAGACTCTGTACGAGAGGAGTGCAAGATATGGTAGTGCCTGCTCTGGTGATAATGCGGGTCCCCGCTCGAAGGAAGACATCCTATTCGCCACATGTAGCCGGTATTTCCGGGAAGCAATCAGTTCCTAGTGAAGACCTTTACTCCAACTCCCACGTACAGTATGGTGTACAAATCTAAGTCACACGCGATAACATTCACGATACTCCAGTGGTATTCGAAAAAGTCATTGTCTATGCACTGGTGGTCAACGTACGCGCACTTCACGCCCGATTTGGTTATGAGTTTATTGGCCTTAACGGCATGCTTCCCGATTTCTTCACTAAAAGTGATTTGTAACTTTACGGTTACAACAACGTTTTTATATTCTCTGTCTTTAAAGATAACGATTTCTCTCAAACAAGCACCATCGTCACTTAACGAACCGGCGCGCGTGATACTTTTAAAGTTCGTCACATTCGGACAGGTCTCTAATAAGTATGCGCCCGTATTGCAATTGGCGGAACTTTACCAAGTCGAGGCACTGTTCTCGACCAATGCGGTGCAAGAGTACTTGACTTTCGTCACTTACCGAAGAGTTGCGGGAGTGCATCCCGCAGTAGAGGATTGTTTGATCTTGGATGACCTTGCACCGGTATATCGGCACTCTTCGGTAGCTGGTCTTCTATAGCAGCTGTAGTTGCGTCGACTCCGTTACCACATCTTCTCCAGGCGGCTTGCAGGTAGATGGTAGTTATGTTGGGGATGGCCTTGCCGCACTCGTAGCCCCGCAGCACTGCGTGTAGTGGCATAGCGTGGATTGCGATGAGGATGAAGATGAAACCCGTAGTCGTCATGACTCCAAAGCTCGTCAGTTCTGCGGTTCAATGGAAAAAAATTGGCGGCAGAATCAACAACAATCAATAACTTATACTAACTTATCTTAACTAACGCCTGACATACCCTCGTCATTAATCGCCCAGGTATCCGAGGGGGCTGCGTCATCGTCGGGGTCATCGCCCTCTGTGTCATCAGCCGCCTCGGATCCTGGAAATCTAAGTTTTGTGTGCCGGAGTTTATTCATGTGTACAGTTCTAGTTTCATCCTTAAAGGTAATTTTTGCGTTTTCGGTATCGGGCCAAAGTTGAAAGATGCGATGCGGACCAGTAAAATTTTTCGCGAAGCATCAGCGTCTCGGTTCGATTACTAGCATTACCGAGTCTCCTACATTAAAATTGACCTGGTAAACAGTCCGGTCGTAGTATCTTTTCGATCTTTCCTTCGCGGTTACAAGATTTTCCTGTGCGATATTCCTAATTTCAATTAGGTCGGTTTTCAAACGGCTACGTAATCGGCATACATATCCGTCAACTCTGGTTGTGTATTTAGGGTCTCCGCGGGAACCCGAGCTATCTTTCCGTAGACACATTCGTAAGGAGTTACACGGGTGCCCTCGTTAACACTCGTGTTGTAGCTGAATGCGTCGAAGTCGACCCATTCGTCCCACTGCTTTAGGTTTCATATATAATTACTTAAGTATTCCTTTTATGAATGATACATTCGCTCAATTGACCCGTTTGACTGTGGCCGGAAAGCAGTAGTCGAACAAGTTTTTATTCGGCACATTCTTGCTACGTTTCTCATAAGGGAACTTACGAACGGTGCGCCCTGATCAGTGAGGACCGCTTTCGGTGATCCGAGAACAAAGACTAGACGCTTCAGGAAAGCGTTTGCTCTTTAGACTGATGGTGCGGGCGCAAGAGGGACAAGGACACAGAATTTGGATAGCAAATCCTGCATCGTCATGATGTACTGGTTTCTCCGATTCGTCAGATCAAGCGGACTAACGATGTCAAGGGCGACCTTATCAAAACTGGAACCCGGAGTGTCGGTCAAAACCATCGGCTGTTTGGTTTTCCGCCTCACCGTTTTTACAGTCTGATAAGCCACACAATAATAGTACTGACGTAAACGAGTGTAAGTTTTGGAAATACCCTTGTGGTCATTTACAGGCGACTCGTGTATGTCCTTAATTATTATTGGTCGCTCGTTCGGTTCTGGAATAATGATTTTGTTTTTATATATTATAATTTTAGTTGCACAGTCTGAAAAATATTCCTTTAACAAATCAACTATATTGTTCTATGATAAATCATCTAAATTTGGTGTTTCCGAAATTCAAATCGAACGAAGGCCGAAGTCGATATACGCTCAACAGTGACTCGATGCCCTCCCTAAAGTCAATTAATTCCGTACGATAACAGAGGTTTTCCTTAATTGGCACAGCAATAAAAACCGGCCGTTATCCTCTGCGACCTTGCATCGTTCGATAGTTACGTCCCTTAACCCAGATAAAATTTCCTGATCTGCCAACATTTTTGCCCCGGTACGTAACGGTTGATTTTTGATTGTTACATAATATATTAAGTTGTCCCTGTTATTTATGACGAATAGATTCCTGATATTTATGATGTTAGCCGATACTCGCGGCTCTCGCTCTCTGTTATCAAACTCATAATCGACGGCAACAGGATCAGCGAGATCGTTGCTAGAACTGTCAGCTAGTTCCTCACCCTCGGCCTCGTTACTCGCGGTTCTGTGTCCCGACCCGGAGCTCGTACTGATAGGGTGACCCTCATCGTTGACGCTTGCCTGAAATCCGGTCCCTATTTGCGCGTTATTAAACTCGTCCGGAAGGTCCCGATCACCCGGGGGATCTTCCGCGGATTCAATTGACTTAAAGAGCCAGTTCAAGACTTCTCCGCTCTCCGCCTCGACAGAGAGGGTGATTTAATCCTCCACTCTACTCCGATCGCGTTCCGACAACAAGCATCTCCTCTTCCGGGTCTTTGTAAGTTCTACATTCATTAGTATCGAGTCCGGCTCAATGTCGCCCAAATAATCTAAGACGTATTCGTTGTCTCGACCCTCCACTAGTGTTAACCAGCGGACGTGAGAGCGTTTGGCCGACTGGTAGATGTCTTGGGTAGGTCTGCATAGGTATAACGTACCATCCACATTCCTGATGGCCAAGGTCGTCGATGATCGGCATAGGTTCATCAATGTTACCGAAATCCGATTCTATTGTTACGTCTTCGAGGGGTAAAAGGTGTTCGGGTAAAAAAAGGGGGAGTGACGGGGAGAGGGACTCTTATGGGTAGGTCATCATCCTCCTCACTCGGCTTGGCCTCCGGATCAGGTGTTACCTCAGCTGCGGCTGGCCCCTCGTCCTCGTTGCTAACAACTGGACTCTCACTATCAGCTCCTGACAGGAGAGCGGCCAAATCAACAGGGCTTGACCCTCCCCGGTCAAGCCGTGGCTCCTTTGCCTTGCGCCAGTGTTTAGACGTATATATGTCGGAAGGGTCTGGTGACTCATCATCAGCATCCTTCGTTTTTATGACGTTTACGTCATGAGTTTGCGATTCGGGCGGATTGCGCGAAAGCGCATCTGTCACCTTATTCGCTTTTCCGGGTATGTAGTGTACATAGAAGTCGTACACCTCTCTAAGTTTAAAGTCCCAACTCTTGAGTCATGATGTGGAATCTTTCACGTTGTGTAGCCACTCCAAGGGTTGGTGGTCGGTAACTACAGTGAAGTGCCTCCCGTACACACAATACTTAAAGTGCTCAATGCAGTAGATGATCGCGAGTAATTCTTGTTCTATCGTGCTGGAGTTTCTCTCAGCATTGTTCATACATCGACTAGCGAAAGCGACCGGTAAATCGCCGCGGTCAGCTGTTTTTTGGCTGAGGACTCCACCGATTGAGTGCCCGGATGCGTCGGCCATCACGTAGAATGGTTTGTCAAAATCCGGGTGCTGCAGAATGGGGTCTTTCAATAGCGCTCTCTTTAGAGTGTTGAACGATTCCTCACATTTATCAGTCCACTCGAACACGGTTGTTTTCCTTAGAAGATTCGTCAATGGTTTAGCTATTTTAGCAAACTCTTCTATAAAGCGGCAAAAATACTCACACAAGTCGAGGAATTGCTTGATGTTTGTCTTTGATGCTGGTCTTGGAAATTCCTCGAAAGCACGAATCTTCCCTGAATTTACCTTTAATCCGTCGGGGGAGATTATATGGCCCAGAAAAGGAAGAGAGTTCTTATAAAATTTGCACTTGTTTGAATTTAATTTTAAGTTAGCGTCGCCCAAGCCTTCCGCTAACTCCAAAAAATTTTGGTCGTGTTCGTCTCAGTCAGAGGCGGCCAATATGATTTCATCGAAGAATGCATACTGACCACGCTTCCTTTTTACCACTTTATTTACGGTTTCCTGAAAACTTGCGGGCGCATTCTTAAGACCAAAAGAAACCCTTTTGAAATGATAGTGGCCCCAGGGCGTTGAAAAGGCCGTTTTCCACCTATCCTCTGGTTTTAACAACAGCTGGTGGAACCCAGATGCCATATATGCGACCGTAAAAATTTGGGCTCCACCCAGTTCCTCAAGAGTGTTTTGTATGTTGGGTATTGGATGTCCAAAACCCACGGTTTTCTCGTTCAACTTTCTGAAATCTACGACGACTCTTCATTGCTTTTTTCTATCGGGAACATCGCGCTTTCCGACCACCTATAACGGAGAATTGTTTGGGGTGATATCCGCTCGATGATATCGCTCGCCAATAGCTTATCGATCTGCTCCCGCACTACCTCTTGTAGTGCTTGAGGAATCGGATATTGGCGAACGTTCACCGGAGTGTCATCCGTGGTTATGATCTGATGCTCCACCAGATTTGATGCTGTCAGCGTCTCATCTGGCAAGTGGAACACGTGTTGTGTCTTTCCAATTAAGTCGGTTAGCCGTTATACACCGATTTCGTCCAAGTGCGATGTATCGATCTCATCTATGATACGCTTTACTCTGGGCTCATCCTTGATGGTGTTCACATCGTGTGAGCAGTTTGCTCCAGTCACATATGCGTCTCTCATCTGCCATTCGAATGAGTCTGCAAAACTATAAGTGTTGTCTCCAGTCTCGGTGATTTCCCCTAATTCAAGGTAACTACCAATCTGAAGTTCATTTTCATTTATCGTGTAGATAGGCTGCGCTTGCTCGCCTATATCTAGCTTAACTTCGGAATATATAGATGCTTCGACAATGACTTGCTCGGTTTGCGCCAGATGTTGTTGTCCGAGGTCGTTAGCCTCGTTCGTTCAGCTGACAGTTGAACGTCTGACGTAGTTGAGGAGCACAGGTCATTGAACTTGACAATCTGATCAGCTGATGAAACAGGTTCATCACCTTCCATGGAATTACATGAGTCTGTTTGCACCACTGTATCACTGGATGTCGTACCAGAAATACATACAGATAATGTTGGAATATTGCCACTCATTCGAGAATTAAGCGCTTCATCCGTTGGTCCGACAAGTTCATCACCCTTCATGGAATTACATGAACCTGTATCAATTTCGGATGTCCGTTAAACACCCCGTTCCTTGAGATCGGTGTTATCTCTGTCAGATGCGCTTATCGGCGAAGGACATTCATCCTCCGCGACACATGATGACGAGAGGTCGAAATCTCGTGCATCAATTGCACAGACGGCGCAGCAGCTGAGGTCTCGCCGCCTAATTCGTCCCTCGTCCCTTGGTTCCGAATTTAAATCGACCAGCTCGCCGCGTAGGCTCGCCATCGACTCCCTCTGATAACTGCTGTTGATGTTATTTATGTCGAAAACATCGGGTTGGTTACTGACCTCATTGTCCTCGTAG
Organism: Gastracanthus pulcherrimus; assembly: GCA_949152435.1. Classification (NCBI taxonomy): domain Eukaryota; kingdom Metazoa; phylum Arthropoda; class Insecta; order Hymenoptera; family Pteromalidae; genus Gastracanthus; species Gastracanthus pulcherrimus. The sequence continues at coordinate 106,998,546 of OX424575.1, read as the reverse complement.
GCCTTCCTTATTTCGGCAATTTCGTCTATCGGGTGTACGATCAGATCTGATAACTCCAGATCGATCCTGTAATCACTGGTATTCCTTACTGGGAGGGTCACGTGACTATCAATACAGTCAACAACGCGATCTCTCACCTCAATTGGTTGTGTGTCAAGAATAAAGTCGCGCTCTATGTGCCTATCGATTCTTATCGCGTCGTCCAAAAACTGATTCAACGATCGCTCCAGAGGACTACATATCCTATCGCGGAATTCAGATGCTAGTCCGTCCCTAAATCCCTCGATAACTTCCTTCTCGATTCCGTCCTCATCCTCCTTACTCAGATCGTTATCAATGTCTAATTTTTTTCGGTTTAATATCGCGTCACGCAATTCTAAAACTCGCGTAATATATTGGTTCAGCGGTTCCTTCTTACCGCACGCAATTGCATGTAATTTACCTCGTAAATTATTTAGCGTTTCCGTTGGTGAAAATACGGTTTTTAGTCGATCCATAAATTCATTAAACGTACGAAACTCCGTTCCTTCTATCATGACGTACGCGCTGTCGGATAATTTATTTTTAAACAAAATTGTGATATCTCTTTCGACCGATAGTGGTTCAATTGCGATCACCCACTTACAATTTCGCACAAAACTTAATAAATTTGTACCGTCAAATACTGGCACGTTTGCCAAAGCTTCCTTGATCATAATGTTAGTCAGACCCGAATTTACCGTCGGCTCCAATGATTGATTGCTGCGTACGGCCTCTCGTAGTCTATCCCTTAAGTTTGCGATCTCGCCCTGCATTATACTAAACTGATCATCTGCCGTCACGGGTACTCGAAACCTACTCGAAGAGTGATTTCGAGTGCGCGAAGGAGTCGTCGGGTTCTTGACTCGGTGCGGACCCTTGTTTAAAGTCGCCGTCGCATCTGCTTCGTCTCAAACGCGGATATTCCGCGTGTTATCCACGAGATCGTATACTGACGAATACCTAAGCCTTGCCTCGTTTATTGCTTGCAGGGTTTTTGCACGGCATTTCTACACTTCGGCTAGAAGATCAGCTTCGGGATCGCGAATACCCTTTTCTCTTTCATCTAACGAACGGGTTCGTTCTTCGACATCCCGCAATAACTCCTGTATGTCCTCCGATGTAGGACTGGTTTATTTGATGTCATTTCGAAATAATCGCAAAAACGTTCGAATTTTTGTAAAGGGTTAATTTTTAGTAAATCCTAAAATCCGGTAAATTTCTACAAATTAATTCGCGAGTTTAATCGCCTCGCCAACCTACAACAAGCTAAAAGCTAATTAATACGTCAAAATGTTTAATTAAAATGTTTAAATATATTTAGCCAAAATCCTTCCTGAAAATTTCCTGCCTTCCCGGGAAATTTGAGTTGTGACGCGCTCTACTGGCTTTATAACGCTCAACTACGATTTTTGTACAAAATATTTTCCGGTTTTTCCGGAAAATTTCCGAGCGAAAAACCGAAATTTGAAATTGCTGTCTGATTTAGACCCTTGTACTTAATTTTTAATGTAAAATTTTCCGGGAAATTTCTGGAATTTTCCGGAAAATTCCGCTCGCTATGATCCATACGACCTAATTCAAACCAAATATCAATTTTTAGGACAATTTAGTTTCGGATTTGTCGGAAAAGCCCGATGAGTTTTCCGAAAACTCGCAAACCGGAATCGCTGTCACGATTTAATCTTTATTTCCCGAAATTTAAGTTCCCCGGAAATTTTTCCTCTGTACGCTCTACGGTTGTCACTTACTTAGAAATTAATTAAAAGAAAATTTTAGTTTCCAGTTTTCCCGGAAATTTTGTTCAAATTTCAGAACCCCCAAGGTAAATTCGGACCACGTCACAATTTATGTTGAGTGCCGAACACGAAAATTTACTAAATTCACATAAAGTAATGAAGATTGTTATTTTCCTTGAATTTAACTTAATTCAGTTATCCGGAAACTCAAAATTCTATTGTAGCTATTATCACTATTACGTCCTGAATTTCCATTGAATATTTGTTGTTTTCGCAGCCTCTTAACCAAATTATGTTCACCTACATTAGAAAAATTAGAAAAATTACCGCAATTACAATTCAAATATTTGCCGACGGCACTCTTTTTACTAGTCCAAAAGGACAAAAATAATTATTATAATTTAATGATCACTTTCCCCAAAAAAATTCAAACATCCGAACTAGCTGTCACCATTGTTACACGCAAGACTATGCGAAAGCGAGAAAAACTAAGATAAGATTGTTAAATCTCAAAATTACACCTTTCCCACTTATTGCATGTGAAGTTTTTGTCAAATCTTGAATTCTTTTAGGGAAAAAAATATTGGCTTTAAATTTAACCTTATGTAAAAACCCCGGGATTTATCAATATTATTTTCTTACACTTACTGTTCTAATTTTCTATTGATGAATACTGCCTCGAGGAGACTGGGGATGTGGCGTTGGCAGCGCGTGTGTCCTGAGCGGCGGAAAGGACGGTAGTCCGATTCTACCAGGCTATCCTCGATAAAATGGCCTTGCAAACCAATGATCGGCCCCTTGGCCCTGATAATATTTAAATAATTGTAGTCTGTATCGATCGCTACGAGAAAATTTATTTATTGCACCCAACGTTTCGGACGTCTTTATTAACGTCCCTTATCAAGGGCTGTAATATAAAAACAAACAAACACTGTATATTTTACAATCTAATATATACAAAATTAAAATGTAGATGGCAACGTCTTAAACAAAGATCTGTATTCACAGCACAATTTTTAAACACTCAATTAACTATATATATCTAAAGAGATTGAATGTTAAAAATTAATAAAAACAGTTAATGAAAAAATATTAAAATAACACAAAACAAAAAACGAAAAAAACAAAAAACACTAACCCTAAGCCTCCTCCATATACACCCAGGATCCGGGGGCCGCGTGTAAGAAAGCAAACAAGTATATTCGCGCCCAGCTATCTTGGACCCCAAAGACAGACTGCATGAGAGGCCAAAGCAAATAAATATATGAAACACAGGTGGAAGGTTGAAGGGAGAGTTTGAAAAGTAGAGAGGCAGCTTGTACGCCACAGCAGAGAGACATAAGCGCTAAGAGGTGGGGAGGTGTAAGTCTCCCGTGCGTGCGGGCGCACACAGTGAAGGAGTCTACACATAGACGGTATCACGTACACAAGATATATACCACTCCAGGGGAATTCCACAGCCAACGTAGTTGCTGCACGAGAAAAGGCCGGAGCTGCCGATGACACCTCCTTTGCACCCATGTAATCCCGCTATGAGTATAGCTGCTAGGATAGCTTTAAATGAAAGTAAGGAATAATAAATAAATAATAAACAAGTGGATTGTTGTTATTATTAATAGTATGGTTCAATCATTAAGGGGCTTTTTTAATATATTGATCGAATATTTGTATATATTCTTCAAATTACTTATATCCTCTATTTTAGTAATCGTATTATCATGGTAAAAAATATTTAGCATTTCTGAAAACGCCATTTTGTATTGATATTTTTTGCAGTTTAAGAATTACAAACGGCTTTTACACAAACGGCTTGCACACACCAATAATAATAATAACCTAACGTTAAATAAACATTTCATGGTTCTCCCTTTCGTAAAAACCCTTACACCTAAAATCAACCATATTTTACACAAATATAATATTAATTCTATTAATAAATCCATTAATAAATTTAATATCGGGAGGGCCCGCGCAGCGACAGAAGAACGGGAACGGACAATGACGGCGTGGCAAGACGAATGGCTGGGTGAGAGGCAACGACCACAACCATGTCGACAGCAACAGGCACGATGGACCTACGAACTAATACCGGAACTGGTTCCGTGGCTGGGCAGGCAATTCGGGGAGGTGAGTTTTCTCACCTCACCCAGTTCTTATCTGGGCACGGATACTTCAGACAATACTTACACAGAATGGGGAAGGTTAGAACGCCGGCGTGTACTTACTGCGGGCACAACAAAGACGACGCGGAACACACGTTTTTCGTGTGCCCGCACTGGACCGAAGAACGACGAAGACTGGAGACCATTACGGGGCCGACAGCGTCCGCCAACATTGTTGCAACGATGTTGGAGATCAAAGACAATTGGGACGCGGTAGCATTGTATATCGAAAAGGTCCTCCGCGCGAAACGGGAAGACGGATGCTTGGCCGACGGGCCAGGCTGACGAAAAGACAAGACAAACGAAACTTGGCAGGACTGACTGAGGACGAAAGAAGAAAAAGACAGGCGGCCCCCCACTCGAAGTAATGCGAAAGCGTCACATTAGCGTAACATTCGCGGCACATTCGTTTTTAGTGGGTAGGACACGGCGGCGAGCCCGCCTCGGCTGTAATCCGGCATTGAGCACGGGCATCAGTTGAGGATGGACAGCGCACCAGTGGAGTCCCACACAACCACCCCAGAGTGCAGGAACTCAGGGGATGGTGACCATGATGATTTTTGCGAGTTAAAAAAAAATAAATAAATTTAATATCATGATAAAACTAGGTAAAAACAAGTCAGAAAAATTTTAATTTACTAATATCATCTACAACGTTTCGGCCTTTTATTGCGCAGCAACTATGTTGGCTGTGGGATTCCCCCGAAGCGGTATATACCTTGTGTGCGTGTGGCCGCATATGTGTAGATTCCTTCACTGTGTGCGCCCGCACGCACGGGAGACTTACACCTCCCCACATCTTAGCGCTTATGTCTCTCTGCTCTGACGTACAAGCTGCCTCTCTACTTTTCAAACTCTCCCTTCCACCTTCCACCTGTGTTTGGCATATTTATTTCCTTTGGCCTCTCGTGTAGTCTGTCTTTGGGGTCCGAGATGGCAGGGCGCGAATATACTTATTTGTGATCTTACACTCGGCCCCCAGAGGTTAGGTGTATATGAAAGAGGCTTATATATATAACCATCCATGATCATGATCTATACTGACATTTGTAAACCTTACGTAACGGGTGACGTTCAGTCAGAGTTGATGCGATCAGTATCGTTAAATATAGATGATTACGAATATGGCGGCACCAGAATCAAAAGTATCTCCCCTGCCATGTACCTACCTTTACTATACACCTCCTTTAGGCCCATCGAAATTGATATAAGGGACCAACTTGGACATCCAATACCATTCGATTACGGTACGTTGGCGGTGACTCTTCATTTTAAAAGAACAGACTAAAGTGATTGGGTAATACAAAAAAAAAAGAAAACGGATCATTATGAGGAATATTTCAATATGCAAGTTGGTAGTAGTGGTGGTGGTACCGTTGGTGGGGGTCCTCATATTGGCGCATTTACATTGGCTCCCCCTATCAACGAGGTTATGGTGGCATTGGTTTATTCCTGGCTGATATATTTCGACGTGTTCTCCCACTCTTTACCTGTGGAGCCAAGGCGGTTGGGAAGGAAGCTGTACGTACTTGAACGAATATTATGTCTGACATCAGCACTAGAAATACACCATTCAGAGAATCATTTCGCAATCGCATGAGAGAATCTGGTAAGACTCTGAAGAGAAAGGCTGAGACATACCTAGATAAGTTGATGGAGGGGTCAGAATATGAAATGCCCCACCTCGTCGATCCTCTTCAGTTGCAATTGCTCGGCGGACCTGTCACAATCCGCAAATGTAGAAAAAGAAAAAGAGTATCAGAAAGAGGAGGAAGGTATCAAGATACAAATTATCCGGTGTGAAAAAAGGTAAAGTTAAGCAGGAGAAAAAGCTAACATAAAGAAAGAGGAAGACTAATAAAAGAACAACGAGAGATATATTTGATAGCTAAAGATGGCCTATTTACACACACCTTCATGTGAATGTCTAAAGTCGGAGCTACTCTTGTTTGAAATTCCTCCGACTCAAACGAAGATCGAAGATTCTCACTGGATAAATTATAAACCAATATCATCGTTAACAGATGACTCACCAATAGAATTCGTTATACCAGGTAATAGTGAAGAATACATTGATCTTGCACATACGATGCTCAATCTACGTGTTTGTCTAGCCTGTGATATACCTATAGCTGATTCTACTGCGAATCCAGCAACTCCGATAAACAAAGTTGGCTCCGTTAACAACTTAATGCATTCATTGTTTAATCAAGTGGATGACTATTTCAATCAAGAATCTGTATAACCACCAACCAATGCGTACGCTTACAGAGCGTACATTGACACGTTGCTTAACTACAAAACAATCTCACTTAACGACTGTCCTACGGTATGAACATACTCCTGCGCAAATGGACGATCTGGTAGATGCTAACGAGGGACTTGTACAACGACGAAAATTTCTGTCAGTAAGGAGAGCTATCGACTTAAAAGGTCATATTCACGATAACGTTTTTAACGTGGAAAAGCTGCTAATAAATAGTGTTGCAGTAAAAGTACGTTTAGTAAAAGCTCGCAATAATTTTATCCCCATGGATCCTACAGAATATTTTTCTTTACATGTCGAAGAAGCTAATCTTTTAGTTAGATGCGTAAAAATTAGTCCTGGTGTATTACTCGCACACGAGAAAGCATTTTCAAAGACTACTGCTAAATATCCTCTTAGAAGAGTAGAAGTCAAGGCTATTACCATGCGTAGTGGTATTCACGGTGAAACCTTGTATAACGTTATATTAGGCCAAATACCAAAAAGAATTATTATTGGTTTTGTTATTAATAAAGCTTTTAATGGTGATCGAGAACTTAATCCTTTTAACTTTCAACATTCTAATATTAATTTTCTATGCTTATACGTTGACGGTGTAAACTACCTTCAAAACCTCTACAACTCGATTTTAGCATAACAAATAAGTTGTACGTTGTCGCTTATCACACCTTATTTTCGAGAATAGGTATACATTTTCTCAACGAGGATAATCAAGTCACGCGTGAAGCATATCCTAACGGTTATTGTCTATTTGCTTTTGATTTTGCGCCTGACTTATCGGCTAATGATTGCACTCCCTGGAATTTGATTAAACACGATAGTATTAGAATAGACGTATGGTTCGATAATCGTTTGACTGATACAGTAAATTGTATAGTATACGCAGAATACGACAATATTTTGGAGATAGATGGGTCACGTCAAGCTATCGTGGACTTTCGCGGCTTGAATTGTGACATGTAGATGTCGCTGTTGTGTATATATAAGTTTGCCTCTGCCTTTCACGCATCAGTCAGTTTCATATCTCAATCGCCGACACAAGCTATAAAAGAGAATGGACTTGGTCATAGATATTCAGTGTTTTAAGGATATTAAAAATACCACTGTAACGGAGGAAGTCGCCGTGGTCGCTGTAAACGGATATTTTGCTGGTTATTGGTTACTGGCACCAACACCTCCCATACACAATTTAAGTGATAATATTAGGATACAAAATAACTGGTTAACTCAAAATCATCATGGCTTTGTCTATTTTGAAGATGAAGTATCTTTGAAAGTGCTGTATAAGACTCTGCGAGATATTACCAAAAATGCACGAAAAATATATGTAAGAGGAAACGAAAAGTGGTTAATATTACACAAAATTATAGCTCGTGAAATTATTAATTTGGCTTACGATGTCAATTGTCCGAGTTTTAATAATTTGTGGTCGGATACGTACTGTATTCATCACGCTTTAAAACCATTCTAAGTAAAATATTGTTGTACCTTAAATAATGTACATCGTTTAAAATCTTTGTTTTGTACGCGAAATTCTGATAATTGTGATAACAAGATTGAAATTTTTAATGGACAGTCTGAAAATCTTGCAGAGTCTTTCGGCAATCCGATCGCATACTCAGGTGTATTTCCAGCAGACCAGACGCCACGTCGGTGGATGAAACCTACAACGTTTGTGATAAACACTGACAATCACGAGAGACTTGGTATGTACTAGATCGCGATATACGTTGATAAATCTTGGACTGCTTTGTATTTTGATAGTTTTGGATTACCACCATTTATATCGGACCATATAGATCGCTTACGAAAAAATTGTAAACAATTTCGTTAGAATATAACGCCATTACAGAGTGAATCGTCCGATTTAAGTGGCCAATTTCGTATCATGTTCTTGTATTACATGAGCACGGGCTGGGGTTTCCAGAAATTTCTAAATAATTTTTCTACCGACTTGAAGAAAAATGATAATATAGTCAGACGCTTTGTCAAATATAAAAAAAAATGTTAATAGAAATTTCATTGACAGAGGTGGCTGTATTGTCAGATGTTTACAAAACTGGAGCTCTAAATATCATTATTATAACGTGATATCATCTGGCTGATGCAACATTCTTCCGTTCGTATCAAGTTTCAAGAAGTTTCTCGATAATTTTTCTGCTATCGTTGTGAAACATGACATCCTCACCAAAACATTGTTTTTTTATCTCGACACGTCGTCTGACGCAATATTCCTCAGTCTTCTCGGAATGTCAGTATTTATTATTATGTTGTACCCCTCCCCTTTTTACAATATTTGCATTTTCTACCTCCACTTCTTATTTGACAAATATATTTAGAGCTGTCATGGTGACACTTTTACATTAGTCATTTCTAACCACTTGAAGAGAAATGACAACATGGCTGACCAACCACGAACCCCTTGTCAATTGCATCAGATATTCAGCACGTTATATGGACTAAACTAGTCCTTCACGATACGATAGTTAGAAAGACGAATATTACCGACCAACTGCACGACTGTTGTCTTCTGACTTTGAGGGAATAGCGTTTTCAATCAGTTATTGGCAAGAATTTTAACCTTTAGACGGCCGGAAAACCAATATTTCAGCGCATCAGAAAATGTTCTTTAATTTTTGTTTTTACATTAAAATATTCATTTTTTTAATGTTATTTATTATTTTTAATACAATTTATAATAAATTTACCTCTCCCCACCCCTTTTTACTACCCTATATCGCCTAATTCTACCTTATAAAAGCGGTACGTCGTTTCGTTTGCTTAAGGCTATAATTACAAACAAATATATTTTATAGAAGGTTTCTGATATTACTATTTAAATGTAATTTATCCCCCTCATCCCCTTTTCACCCCTTTTTACTCCACTTATACCCCATATACTTTTTGATCGAATTTTTAAAAAAAAATACATTTATTTGTTCGCGTGTGGCTATAATTATAAATAAATTTATTTTTATGGCGGAGATTTCGATGAAAGATATAGATAGTGGCTCAGAAATATATTCATGAATCATTATTTCGTATAAGATAATGTACGTTTTTGACTAGTGCAAATGTAAATTTGTAAATAAACGCTTCTAAACGTAAATTTAGTATAAATTTACTTGATTTCGATTTTTCGAAACTTTTGATTTCGAGATATAAATACATCATCGAGTTACTGTTCATGTACCATCATTATTATTATTATTATTATTATTATTTTTTTTTTTCATTATAATTATTATATGCGTATGCATGTATACTGCGCGCGAATTGTATGAGGGAATATATATATATATATATATATATATACGCGTAGGGGAATCCCACGATGCGTGTAGGAGAATCTCACGATGCGCGTAGGGGAATCTCACGATGTGCGTTAGTACCAGAGCCGCCGCTAGGTGGCTACGCCGTTCCCAACCTCAAAGTAGTGACGTTGAGAGTATCAGTATACCTCGCGTTCGGGTGGTCGAGCAACCTTTTGGGATATATAAGCAGAGGAGTTGGCCGAAGCCTTATATATATTACTTTTGCAATACAATGAATACAGAAAATGAAGCTTGGAGTAGTGGAGAATCAGAACCTGAAAAAGATGTTACAGAAAGAACTGATACATGTGATGACGATTTGAATGATACCACATATGATAAAAATTTATCTGAAATAAACTTTGATCCTTATTTTTATCCATCTGTAAAAAATTTTACTGATAAAGCTCGAATTTGTGCTCATGTGTCAATACAAAAACTTACTCCATTGGAATGTTTCAAATATTTTTTTGAATAGTTTCTTGTAAATCATATTATAGAACAAACCAACCTTTTTCAAGAACAAAATCCTGAACAACCTCGAAAAAAAATGAAAACGTGGACTCCTGTAACAGAAGATGAATTATGGAAATTTATCGCTTTATCAATAAATATGGGTCATGTCGTAAAAGGAGAAATGAAAAACTATTGGAGTGAGGATCAACTGCTATATACTCCAATCTTTAGCCAAATTTTGACTAGACACAGATACCATCAAATTCTGCAATATCTTCATTTTCCTAATAATGAAGAAATTTCTAATCATCCTTTAAAAAAAATCAAACCGATAATCGATCATTTGAAAACAAAATTTTCTAATACTATTTTTGCTGGAAAAAAACTTTGCATTGACGAAAGTTTAGTTTTGTGGAAAGGAAGACCAAAATTCAAACAATACTTACCATTGAAAAGAAATCGATTTGGTATGAAATTGTTTGAATTAGTTGACTGTGTGAGACGGGATTTCTGCTAGATTTTATCATGTATACTGCTTCATATACCGATTACGAAAAATTTGATTTAGGCGTTTCTGGAGATATTGTTGCTCATTTGATGAAACCTTACTATAACGTAGGTCATGAGTTATTTACTGATAATTGGTATACGTCGCCACAACTTGCAGAATATCTTAATGATAAAGACACTGGTCTTTGTGGAACAGTAAAAAAAAATCGAAAAGGAATGCCTACTCTTGGTTCAAAGCTCCATCGTGGTGAAGTAGAAGTCGCTCATAATGATGTTTTGATAGTCATCAAATGGAAGGATAAGAAGGAAGTTTACGTACTAACAAGTATTCATGAACTTGAATATTGTGCAACTGGTAAAATACATTACAAAACTAACGAAGATATTATAAAACCAATTTGTATTTATGATTATAACAAACATATGGGCGAAATCGATGATATTGATAGACAATTATCTATGACAGAGACGATTAGAAAATGCATGAAATGGTATAGAAAATTATTTTTTCATCTAGTAGACTTGATGTTGGTAAATGCCCATAAGTTATTCAAGATGCTAACTACGGATGCTATTTCGTTTCCTAATTTTTGATTGAGCATAGTAAGAGACATTTTGAACTTAGGTTCTCAAATAGAATCAACATCTCTAACGCCAGATATTCGACTAAGTGGTCATCATTTTCCCAGTAAAATGCAATCCGAAAACAGTGATAATAAGTTATCACGTCAATGTAAATTATGCACTATGCAGAAAAAGAGAATCCGATCTATATACGAGTGTAGAGTATGTAAAGAAACTCTATGTATTGTAGCGTGCTTTGAAATCTATCACGCCAAAAAATCGTTACCGTAATTTATAAAAATTTTTTGAATAATAAATAAAAAACTTAAAAAACAAAAAATCATAAACTTAGATAAGTAATGGAAAAAAAAGAAACATAACTGTGCCACAATCGGTCCCAAGCCATTCACGAAATGCAAAGGGGTGGTTTTCATCCTGTTAAAGGGGTTGTTTTTACATTTACAGTAATTTTGATGTCAGATTTGGATTCAGCATACAAAAATACATAGAAAACGTGTATCTGCGCTTCTAAATAAAGAAAAATCAATTTACGAGGCAAAGGAGGTGGTTTTCACCATGTTATAGGGGTTGTTTTTAGATGCACAGTAATTTTGATATCAAATTTTGATTCAGCATCGAAAAATACATAGAAAACGTGTATCTGCACTTCTAAATAAAGAAAAATTAATTTACGAGGCAAAGGGGATGGTTTTCTATGAAGTAAAATATAGACGCGTGTATTTAGCGTCGTACTGGCGTCAATGTGCTATCCACAAACGTCTCACGTACGCAAGCAAGCATTCGTACTCGCTGGGCATAGGTGTCCTGTGTCGGAAAAGAAAGCGTACGATTATGCTGACGCTGCACGAGCGATCTACGCGCACCGTCGCTGCGATGCACAAAGAGTGCATCTTGCCTTAGTTCGGTACGTGCAGAGACACGGCACACATCTCCCTTTGTCTCTCTCTCTCTCTCTCTCTCTCTCTCTCTCTCTCTCTCTCTCTCTCTCTTTCTCTCTCTCTCTCTCTCTCTCTCTCTCTCTCTGTGTAAAATTATTAGAGCGAATAAAATCAGTAATAAAATAAGTAATAACAGCAAACCACCTCACTATTCCATTAATACAGGTGTACTAAACAGTACAGACACTACAGACAAATCAAATAATGTCAGCGTAAGAAATGCACTTACTGCATCCACACCCACGAATGCGTCGTTAAAACTCTTGATATTTCATCTCAGACATTGAATGGTATAAATTACTGCACTCTGCCATCAAGCATACTCGATTTATTTGACAAACAGTTTCTAATTCTTTCTAAAAACAGCAATAGACGAGCTTATATGGGTTGTGGTAAAAAAACTTGGTGCTGTCAGTGACATTGCTACTTCGACTACTGAACCAGCAACGGATTCGTTATCTGACAAATTGACTGCTCAAGTTTTGTCACTTGAGAAAAAGATTGATGAGCAGTCATCCGCGCTGGCGGGTCTACACAAAGACCGCATGTTGTTTTTGCAAGAAAATAAAGTTTTAAAAGAGAGAATCAATAACTTAATAACTAAAGTCGGAAACATGCTTGGTGGCAGCAACAATAATCACAGCTTTAGCGACGAATATGCGAATGAGTCGCAGATACTTGTGTCTCTAAGCGACACCTCGGTATGCGTAAACCCGAGTATATGAAGTGATCGATCGCATGAGACTGATCCTGCATCGAATTGTGTCCCAATGTCTGCTCATGGAGGATGCGGTTTCGGCCATAGTAAGAGAGAAGACAGCAGCGGTGACGTGGATCCGGAGCTGACTATCACAGGAATAGTTGACTGTTCGCAAACTGAGACTGATCCTGTTGAGGTTGTTCATGAGATCCTCAGCACTGTTCTGCCTTCTTTCAGTAAGAATGATATTGTTAATGTAAGACAATCCGCTCCCCTTGCGATGAATGGTAGAACCACCAGGGCAGACACTGAGGGCCCTGCTAGACCGCCACCTTTGATTGTCCGTATCACCAGTGCAGCTAAGAGGGAAGAGGTGATGCAAGCAAAGTCAACCTTTACCCGCTTTAATACGTGTGATATAGAGCTCTCACGGTTGAGTGAGGGGCTTGCCAAAAACCTATGTTAAACTAATATTTTTATAACTGAAGTTCTAGAGTCAAGTGCTTATGTCGAATTTAAAAGTTTGAAACTAACGGCCAAAAATCTTTGCTTTAAATTTGTATGGCATAGGCGGGGCAAGTTTCTCGCTTGACTTCGAGAAGGTATGCGAGCACATGTATTTAAAACAATAGCAGACCTTCATACCATTGTAAATTTATATAATAGCGACAACGAAAACGACAATAGTAACAATAACAATAGTAAAAACAACAATATTAATAGTAATAAGGGCAACACCATTAATGACAATAATAAATCAGCATCACCGCAGCACAGTCATGACGATTATACCGCAAACAACAACAAACACAATGTCTATAGCAACAAACTATAGCGACAGGACATCCTAAATCTGTGTGCCTAGATGTAGAGAAAACACGTGAGACGGACATGGTAGTGAATATGAGGGCGGGTTTTATCAATGCAAATTCTATTAGACATTGTATTGATCAAATCCGTGAACTTCTTGGCGAAGGTCAATCCTATCATGTATTCGGAGTGGCAGAAGCGTGACTGGATGATGAGAAAGACGATGATCTCATTCAAAGGAAGGGTTACTCGCTGGTGCGGCAGGATAGAAATGTATATGGAGGGGGGGCTGCACTTTATGTTCGGGACAGGTATAAGGTCAGAGTACTAGCTGAGTCAAATACTGATGGACCGGATAAACCGAATAAGTCCGAGTACATCATGTGTGAAATACAGTATGGTGCCCAATAGCCTGTAATTGTCGCGGTCGTCTATAGAGCCCCTGCCGTTACATTTATTAAATATTCGGATCTTGTCGATAAGATAACAGAATATTGTGATGCGTATATTCACAAGATTATTATGGGAGACTTGAATGCAAATTTATCGACTGACAGCGATAACGCGAAGTTTGTTCGGAAACTTGCGGCTGAACTGTCACTTCAAATTGTCCAACACGGAGCTACACATCATACCGAAACGTCGCACACATGGATTGACGTGATACTTGTAGACAGTAATGACGTAATCACGGAACATACAAACCGCGATGCAAGTTGGCCTAGCAAACATAACATCATCGATGTTGCCATAGATGTACATGCACCTTGTCTGTGCGAGGAACCTTTCTCGTATGGAGATTATAAGAGCATTAATCCATTAGAACTGCAGTCTTTTTTATCGAGTTGTGATTGGTCTATTCTGAATGCGCGTGATGTAGACCTCGATTCAGCGCTGGACTGCCTTAATAACAACTTATTAGACGCAATAAACAACCTTGCGCCTATAAAACGAGTTAAACCTCGTAAAGGTAGTCCACCCTAGGTTGATGGTGACATTGAACAATTTAATAAAAAACGAGACGCGACATAGACGTTACAAGAGATCGGGTGATGTGCGATTTTATGAGGAGTTCCTAAAGTTGCGTAACAAATCCTTGCTTAAGACGGAACATGCGCGTATTTCTTATTAGCAGGGTAGACTGCTGGGAAAAAAGCAGAGCGATGTATGGAGGGAATTGCGCAACTTGGAACTTCTACCTAAATCCAGGGAGGGGCTGCATGGGTTCACGGCGGAGGAACTTAATACTCACTTCGCGGGCATCTCCATGACTGCTGATGAAAATCACGAAGCTATGGATGATATAATGACATCGGCCAGTGATGACAGCTTTAAATTTCAGACAGTAGGCATAGCAGATGTTGTACTTGAAATCTCGCATTTCTCGTCGCAAGCGAGGGGCGAGGATGACATCCCGCAGAGCGTAGTTGCAAAGGCATTGCCGGTAATCGGACAACACGTTGTGAACCTAGTAATTTTTTATTCCTGGAAATTATTTGTGTATTACAATTTTTGAGCCTTAGAATTATTTGCATATTATAAATAATGGGTATAAAAATTTCTTTGGGTCTTATAACTTCTTTATTATTATAAATTTTGGGTCGCATGATTTATTGGGTTTCATAATTTTTGGACAGTATTTTTCGGACATTATTACTCGTTTTGCGCATCTTAATTTTTACGTATTAAAGTTTTTAGGCATTATATATTTTTGGGCGTTATACTTTGTTGAGTTTTATGGGATTTATGAATTTTATTGGCTTTATGGGGTTACTTCTTTAATGGGCTTTATGGATTTTATGAGAGTTCTTATGATTCTTATGGGTTTCTGTAGTTTATGAGGTTTTATGGCGTTTTTGGGTTTTATGGGGTTTACGATCTTAATGGGTTTTATGAGATTTATCAGTTGTTCGGGTTTATGAGGTTTATGGGGTTCACGTCTTATATGGGTTTTATGGGATTTATAGATGTTTATGAATTTAATGGCGTTTACGGTTTTTATGGGTTTTATCTGGTTTATGGGTTTATGAGGTTTATGATTTTTATATGCTTTATGGGAGTTATGGGGTTCAGAACGTTTATGGGTATTATTGAATATATGTATTTTTTATGCATTTGATGAGTTTTATGGGTTTAGTAGCGTTTATGATTTTTATGGGTTTAGTAGCGTTTATGATTTTTATGGGTTTTATAAGTTTTACCTTTTGTATGGGCTTTATGGGTTTTATGTGGTTTAGGGGTTTATAATGTTTATTATTTTTGTGGGTTTTATGGGGCTTATGATTTTATGAGATTAATGATATTTATGGGTTTTATGGGAGTTATAGGGTTCACGACGTTTATAAATATTATATTTTTGTGGGTATTATGGGGATTACCTTTTTATGAGTTTTATCGGTTTTATGTGGATTTGGAGTTTATGAGTTTTACGATTTTTATGAGTATTATGGAGCTTATTAGTTTATGGGTTAGACTATGTTTATGGGTTTTATGGGGCTTATGGAGTTCACAATATTTATGGGTTTCATTGGTTTAGGGTTTTATGGTATTTACGATTTTAATGGGTTATATGGGTTTTATGTGTTTTATGGTGTTAATGGGTTTTATGGCATTTATGTAAATAGAAATAATTTTTTATGTCTATTAATACTTTAAATTTTTTACTGACGATACCTAAATGCTTGTATCTAATGAATTATATATAGCATTAATTTATTTATTGCGTATTTTCATTATAAGATTCCTTAAATCGCTTGAAGGACCTTTCTTCGAGAAAGCATTTTACTAAGGCAGTTAGTAGCGGTTTTTTTCTAATAGCCCACGCATTTGTTAATAGTTGATTTTGTAACTACATCTAAGGCACCTTTATATTAAAACAGGAATAATGAATATTTACAGTACAACTATGTTCGCTAAGGTCTAAGCTAGAATCAAAATTAATGTAGAAGTATATGAGGCACATCAATAATAAACGTGTATCTTCACTATTAATAGTATAATGTACACCAAGGGTGAAAAGTAGGCTTTTTTGCCCGCGTTGGTTTGAAGTGCGAGCCGGAGGCTAGTGCGTATTGCGAGCTAAAGACGAGTACTGCAATCACACAAGGGTAAGAAAGAGAAAGACTTTTCACACAAGGTCCACACCGTACTTTTTGTCATATATGTATTGATTCATTGATTTTATGAAATCGTATGACTCAATAATAAGATGTAAAATGTTTTACGTCTTAGTACTGCTAGGGTTACCAAAAAAGTTGATCAATTTAATCAGAATTTACCTAGATAACATTGGGGGCATAGTCAGGTCAGGTAAGAGCCTATAGCAGTCATTTGACATTCACAATGGGCTAAGGCAGTGAGATGCTATATCAAACCTCTTATTTAACTTAGATTTAGAATACGTGGCCAGGGCGATACAAGAAACTAAAGTGGGAATTATAATAAATGGCTCCATAATACAATAGCCAGCATACGCAAATGATATAGATATTATAGGAAAAATCAGAGAAACCGTAATAATAAACGTAGAAATACTAATCAAATCAGCTAAAGAAATAGGCCTAGAAATAAGTGAAGAGTATGAATAAGTATGTGGTCACTAGCAGAGCATGGCCCGAGATTGCTGATATCAACTTGAAACTCTTCGGCATAACTTACAAAAAAGTATCCGACTTTAAATACCTTAGCACAATAATGGACCAGAAAAATGAAACTTATAATGTGTAAGCATTCGTGATTACTATCATCATTAAATTTAAGTAAACAACCTTTAATTATTTTATTTAATTATTATCTATCCTCGAGGTACCTAGATGATAAAACGTAATAAGGAAAATATACGATGAGTATATAGGTATATTTATATAAGTATATAAATAAAATACTATTATTATTTATATACAATGTCAAGTTCGAAGACTTGCATTTATTCAGCAACACAGTTCCATACCATAAAAATAACTTGTACTTAACTCAGATATTTCCAATAGTAATAAGTAAACTGGAAATATCAAAATTAAACTTTCCAAATCATTTTACAAGAGCGAGAGGAAGAAAGTACTGCTTGCTAGGCAGCTGTGCCCTGACTGACGATCCTCTCATCGATAGACAGCACAATCCTTTTGGCGGCTTAGCCTCGCACCGCGAACGTCGCCAAGCAACCAGGCTTCCACTCCTCTTACCCTTTGCAACAATCATATCTCACATAGATGTAGGCACACATCCTTATTATCCGCAATTCCTCTTTGTGCGGATATTCGCTTCGCGACGATCAGCCTAACGCGCAAACGCGATTTTCAATCCATTTACTCATCTTCACTTTATTTATTCTTATCATTCATTCTTTGCATATATCAATAAAACATTAGTATATAATAGTATTCTAATAAATAAATAATTAAAATAAACCCATATTCATACCATACCACACGCGCGCTCATGCATGCATGAAAATTTGCAAAGTTATTAATAGCAATATTTGTTAAGTGTTGTAGCATAAAACAGTTTTTGATATACTACCCGTTATTGTCATATACGTTATGATGTTGTATTTTAACCGATATGGATTCTGTCCATACAACTCATTAATTATTTTATTGTTCGGCCAATACTGCACTTTATTACTCGAAAATTTCCCTCCGGTTGACTCCTCGTATCTCGAGAGGAGATTCGCTGAGCGGACGCCTGGACAAACGGCGCAACCCACGGAGATCCAATCTCGAGTTATTTAAACAATTAATTATAAACAATTTAATTATTACTGTTCATGCAGGTTCTATCTACGTATATATATATATATATATATATATACATATATATATGCATATAATCTTTTCTAACGTTTATTTCTCGATTTTAACAGATATACATCAAATTGCACTTATAAATAGTAACTGTAAGAAATTATATGCCGGCTCGTTAATAGTTACTATGCCGCCGTCACTTTACTCAATTCATGAATTGTAGCATTTATTTCCGATAAATATATTAATAAAACCCCGAAACTTAACTAAGTCAATTTTTGATAACCACCACGACTCTACTTATCGCCCGATTCTACTGACTTAGCTACTGATTTACGGTCGCACGTGGGCGGTCCAATGGCCACTCCCTGCCTCTACTCGCACGCACCAGGTGCCGACCGCGTTTCCAGTATTACCTGCAACTTATAATATAATTACTCGAACTCGGGAACTCTCGACCTAAAACACACAAAAATATTCGACGGCGAACACACACACTGTAGCTCCGACTCTCCACCAAGCCTCGAACCTCGACTGCACTGAAACAAACTAAAAGAATGGAATGCTCTCACCAAGTAATTTTTAAGTAAAAATTACAAAAACTCTCTTGAATACTATTAGGCCGGGCGCTTTGTAGGCAAATACTCGTCGATCAAAAAATATATCTACTCACGTTGAGATAAATACAAATTAGTAACTCTCTCTCTCTCTCTGCTAAACTCGACGGCTCCTCCCTTTTAATATTTCCACGCGGTGCGGCTACCCTCTACGAGAAATTTGGCTACTCTCAACAAGCGACTGTGCTCGGTAAAAGCTCCGGACACAATGGGCAGGGCGGAAGGACTCCAGTCCTCCCCTCGTGGCGTCCCTGCACCCTAGCTCCCTATATTTTGCCTTTTGTCGATCTCCTCTCCGTTTCTAACACCTGTTGGCATAGGCCCTCAACTCGATTTTCACTAGAGTAGTAACCGGAGGTTAGTTACTGCTCTAGTTTTACCCGTCATGCATTTCGCCCCGGGGACGCACGTAACTTAAAATATTAACAGCGCTCTCTACACTGCACGCTTTTCCGATACTTATATCTCATTACTCGATACATACTGCATGCGAATTGCCGGAGTGCGACGCGTTCGTTATAAACGCGCATTGTTCCCTTCTCCTTCCGCGCGCCTCTTTTCCCATCTTTTTAGATGCCTATCTGGTCATCTTCTGTTGGCCGACAGTCTTCCGTGTTTGTGCTGGTGGTGTGTATGTGGTGTCGCGCCATCGATCTCCCCCGTGAAACATATAATAATATGCGCGATTAATACTCCTAACAAAGAATATGCAATTTTCAATAGCGTGCGTTCGGTGGTTTGGTGCGTGCGTGATTCCGTCCGGAATATGTTTATCCCTCCTAATTAAATAATAATAATCTCCCTGATACCTAACGCTAGCTACCTACTCTAACCTAACCTTAATTCTCTCTTTCCTTGTGGCATTTTACATGTCACAACGTTCTCCAGAATACACGTAATTTAAAAGAATGTGATAGGAAAAACAAGATTCCTACGTTGTCGACTCTTTTGATTTTTTATTTTTAAAATAATATTTGTAAACATTTTTATGCTAGACCGATACGTCAGACCTTTTTTTATCAATAAACAATGAACAAGAAATTTTTGAGCGATTCCATTCATTTTAACACTACGAAGTTTGGACCATTGTTATAAATTACCGTATCCGGTTATTTTTTATCGATAAATGAATGAACCTAACGTATTTTCCATAAAATATTTACAAATTATTTTAATAATAAAAATATTGAGTCGGTAACGTAGGAATCTTTCCTTCTCATTCACATCTCTTTAAAATCGTGTTAAATAATTAAATTAAATTCAACATCAAATACTCTTAATTTATGTCTTATTAAGTGTTATTTGAGTTGTACGTTTGTGGAGCATCATGCTTAAAAATTATGTATCCTGCAGGACAAATATAATAAAATAATAGAATTTATTTTGGGCTTGACATTTTTTAACTATTCATACGATGTTATAGCAAAAAAGAAGATATTTTTAAACTGTCCTAGGTACGTTCTAATTTACTTTGCAATACTAAACATTTTTATTATTTTACATTGTTTGAAATTCAATTCTAATAGCTATTTAAGAAATAATTATTTTATAAGCTTGTAAAGTTTTTTCTTGCTTTGCTCGGTTTCTGTCAAATATTAAATTAAAATTTTGAGACAGAATACGTGTTTTTAAATAAATATATACGAACTCGGTCCGTTCAAAAATAAAATTTTAAAGATTATTTAAAAATCTGTCACATCTAAGAACTGCAAACACTAAAAATTGTGAGTATACACTGAATGTTTGAGTGTTGTCACTGAATATTTGGTGTTCACACTGAAAAATTTAGCGTTCCATACCGAAAATTTGAAGTGTATACTAAAGGCTTGAGTGTTGACACTGAAGTCGGGTGATTCACACCGAAAATTATGGGTATATACTGAAACTTAGATGTTCACATTGGAAAATTTAGTGTGCCATACCGAAAATTTAAAGCGTCTACTAAAAGCTTGAGTGTTGACACTAAATTTGGATGTTTCACTCCGAAAATTATCGGTGTACACAAATGTTTGAGTGTTGACACTGATTTTTAGGTGTGTATACCGAGGATTTTGGTATAGACACCAAAAGTTCTGGGTGTAAACGCCTAAATTTCAGTATACACACTCAAATGTTCAGTGTCAACACTCAAAATTCGATGTTTACACTGACATTTTAGGTGTTGAAACCCAATATTCGGTGTAAACACTGAAAATTTTGGTTTTTTCTTCATAAGGGAACACGCACGCGCACACACGTACGCATACAAACGGGCTTGCAGATAAATATATATTGAGTATTTGAGTAGCGGCCGATAAGGCCATACTTTTTGCCCGCTGAGGGAACCGTTTTGACCAAGAGCGGGAAAAAAAATTGTTTTGTAACTCATGCTCGATTTTGACATTTTTTCGCTTTCAAAACCGGGCCTAAAGTGACCGTTTTCCGACCAGCGGGCGTATAGCAGTTACTTTATACCCCAGGACGTAGAGTAAGTCTAAACTTGGTTTATGAAAATCCATACATGCGTTACAAAACGCATGGTACACAACCCTTGGTACTCAATATACAATTTTTTGTTGTTGTTCCATGTTTTTTAGTTTTTATATCTGTTTTTCGACAGAGAAAAGACATTTGAAAGAGCATAAAATTACCTAACTTTTCAGACATGAAAGTTTTGATACGGTCATTTCCTCCTTTTCTTATACACAAGAACATACTTTTTTGTTTAAACTGGTACATCTCAACAAAATAAGACGGAAGATTTTTCAAAAAATTTGAGACGATTAGAAATATGGAGAAGAATGTCCAGTAAAATTTTTGAGTCTTGGCCTTTTTCTTATGACGAGTAAAGAAAACGACAATGGCAGCATTTTATCTAAAACTTTACGAAAAAGTTGCTAAATACTATCATGACCAGTATTTTTTTTCAGATCATGAGATCTTTTATTTTCGGAAATATTGAGGTTATGTGATTTTTGACATTTGTTATCGATTCAATGAAGATTCAAAATTCAAAATAAATTTCAAGATTAATCCACTTGTTTTTTTTATAAAGATTTTTCGATTTTTCGATGTTTATGTTTTAGAGTTTGGGTGTTTGAACATGTTAGAAATATTGTGATGAATTTGGTGTAAATGCATTGAAAAGAGTATACAATTACCTATCTTTTATAGCTGCAAATTTTAGATAGGCTCTTTCCCTTCTTTTGTTATACACGAAACCGTAATTTTTAATTTAAACGGTTATATTTCGGAAAGATATAGCAAGTTAAACAGTTTTATAAAATCTATGTTAAATCATTTTATAATTATTATGCAATGCAGTTAAACATGAAAATGCATATACAAGAGATATTTCAAACGATTTTATAATGTTATAAAGAAGTTTATAAAAATCTGATTAATACAATTTTATTAAAATCAATTGTTGATGTATTCAATCACAGAGAAGTCACGGGAGAATGTACGTAAAGTAGACGCGGTCCTGGCGCTCGATACTAATTGTCCGGCGCGCCGGACCTACCTCAGTATCAATGCCGGCGGAGTGTTCGCCTCGAGAATATCAGTGCCGGGAGGTTCGACTCTATATCGACGCCTGAGCGGAAAAACCCCTCATCTCGGACTGCACGTGAACCTCCTATCTCGGCTTTCGCAAAGAATCTCTTAACTAGCTTCGTCTCGGCCCGAATGAAGGGGCTCCTAATATATTATCCGTATAATATTATTATAAAATAATATTATAATAATATTATACAGATGATATATGAGGATACCTTGCAATATAATTGTAAATACAAATCTATTTTGTAGTTATTTTTAATAAAATATTATATATAAGCTTCTTCACGCGGGCCGAGATCTGATCTTCTTCGCCGCAGCGAGTTAAGAGGTTCTTCGCGCGAGCAGAGATAAGAGCTTCTTCACGCACCGACCGAAATAGGTTGAAGAAAAGGGTAGTTAAATCGAATCCAGATCTTAAAAATCAGTTAGTAGTTCCAAACGAATGACCCGTTTTCGGGAGGAGTGGAAAAACTTCTTGTTCTCCAGTAAAAAAACAGGTATCTAAGGAAAATCTTGAAGTTGATGCCACGGATAATAATCATTTGGGTGCAATAAAAAAAATTATCATTAAATTTAGAAAAATCAATAGAATCTGAAAATAAACAAAACGTTGACGACTAACTAGACTTTCTTTCACCTACAGAATTTTATTCACTATTTACACCATACGTTAACTTTCCTAAAAAACAAGATAATGATCTTAACTTTACTTTAGATAAGAGTTTTAAGGCAGAAGTTTCCTTATTAGATATTTAAGGTTTTAACTAACAACCAAGTTTGATTGATAATACAATCCAAAATCAAGATCAAGTAAATTTGACTTTTAATTTTGATAATCTATTAGAATTTATTATGGCAGATCCACAACCATTACATTTATCTCTTAAAAAGGTTGCAAATATTGTGCCTGAATTCGACGAGAAAAATATATCGGCAAATGTGTATATCGATAAATTGAGACAGGTGCAAAACGTTATCGCAGTAATGGACGAGTCAAATCTAATTCCAATTCTGAAAATTAGACTTAAGGGAGAAGTCAATAAGGCCGTTTTAAATGTTGCAATAAATAATATAGACAATTTCATAGCAGCAATTAGGCAATTACATCTATCAACTGAGAATGTTCACACTTTATACGGGAAACTAACAGAAATCTTACAAAAATCGGACTAATCAGTAGTTAGCTTCGGAAATTCGGACTTTAAGAAATAGTTTTACAAATCAAAGAATTAAAAAGTTTAGAAAATATAAAATGATGCAACAAAACAGGCTTTTGAAACAAGTGCCAATAATGATGCTTTAAAAAGTTTTAAAAACGGATTAAAACAGGAAATGAGATTAGAATTAGGACAATAAAATAATTTAAGCTCTGCTATTCAGGCAGCAAATGGAATAGAAACTGAGTTTAATAAACGAAACCCATTAAGCAATAATCCAAGAAATATATTTTACGGTTTCAAAAAACAAAATACAAATTTTTCAAATGCCTATATTTGTCAAATATGTGAGGATTTTAATCATGAAGCTTTGCTTTGTAATAATGCAACATGTGTATATTGCAAGAGTAAAGATCATTCATGATATAACTGTAGAGCAGTTAAAAATGAATATGAATTAATTTGTACATTTTGTTACTCACGAGGACACTGTATATATGCATGTAGAATGAATAAATTAAATTAAATCATTGCCAGTATTGTCAAGTAATGGGTCATACTGTCTCTCAATGTTCATTCATTATTGAATATGAAGTATACTGGAAATGTAAGGAAAGCGGTCACGACTCCAATATCTGTACAGCGTTCAAAAACCAAACTGATTCATGCGATTCTTGCAATGACACAGGTTACACGATTCATGATTGTCCAACAATAATGTGTAAATGATGTAATAAAATGGGATATGCATTAAAATACTGTCCAATGTTAAAATATAATACTTCTAAACTTAATATGTGCAAAATTTGTAAAGAACAGGGTCATGAAGCTTTTTATTGTGAGGAAGCAAAAATCTTTGTAAGCCAAAATAGAATAGATAAAAATCAAAACCAAATTACCTGTCAGATTTATAATAAAGTCGGTCATACGAGAAGAAACTGTCGAGAATTAAAATTTTCTCAGTAAAATATTAATAACCTTAAATGGAATAATCATAATAATTTTAATAACAATTATAGAAATGGTATGATTAGATATACGAATAACACATTTCAAAAATATTGCGATTACTGTAAAATGCAAAATTATACAATTGATGAATGTAGAAAAGTAAAAAATCTTGAAATGCAATCACAAAGTTGTAACGCGGTGAGAAGATTTTTAATTTTCTCGGCGTTACTCACGCGCGACTAATACATCAAAGGCCGATTTCAAGACGAAATCTTGCCATGACCGCGAGAGGAGTCTCTCCACCTTGCGTTCTGAATCATAGTATCTTAAAGAAAAATACTGCGTAGATTCGAATTAATTTTTTAGGAAACAAAAAGCATCTTTTTTTACGGCGGAAATCTGGTGCCAGTCATCATCAACAGCCCATCAAGAGCTGTGTCCCGCTGCCTCTCAAAGGCAACGAGCCCAGGCACGCCTGAAACGTCCATAAGACCTCGCAGCTCGCCGTATAATATCATCGCAATGAGCGTCACCGTAGGCCGCCAGAATTACCTACAAGGTAAGTAAATCTTCGAAGAACACAGCTACTCTCTCCTTACTCTGTCTCTCTCAGTTCTAAGCATCTGCCTGGTAAGGCAAAATACTCCATAGTGTAGAAGCTTATTTTTCTTTCCAAGGGCGTACGGCAATTGCGTAACAGCCCACGGACTATTGCCAGGCAATGTACTATAGACATTTCTATATACAATGTCTCCTAACTTCTCCCCCAGCGAGCATGGAAATTTCCAGTGCCTTACGCAATATGATTGTCAGGCGATTTCGGGAAGAAGAAGACCAGATGCGAGAACCAGAGATTCCAACCTGACGTGAGGGTTGCTCTCAAATCAGAGAGCCTGGCGACGACGAGAAGTCACCAATCAGAGGCAGCGACATGGAAGGCGGGCCTAAGGCCGCGGCCTTCGAGCCGGCAGCGAACGCAGACTCGGCAGACTCTTCTCTGGCCTCCCGGGCGATCAACACCTTCCTGGCTACGGGACCTCATCCAACATCCACGCCGCGAGTCCCTTCTGGACTTTGATTTTTTTGTGTTCAGTCGTATAATTTTTTATTTTTTTATACGAATTATATTTTTTGTAACTTTGATTTAGTTGTTTTGTATAACTTCTCGCCGAACCTCTTCGTGTGACTGCGCTATTCGCTTCAGCCTCCACGTCATCGACGAGAAGGACACTAAGCTAAGTCACCACGTTTTTGTGCCTAATACGGGCCAATAATTAAACGTCGGGTTGCCTCTAGTGCCCCGGGCGTATACTATTCTTTTTTTCATACAATTTTATTGATACCATTTTTTTTACACAATTAAATACATTTAAATTAAGACTAATTTTAGGGAAAAGTTAAAGTAGAAACATTAAATACGTTAAATTTAGTACGGTTTAGAAATAAAAAGTAAGATTCAGAAGTAAGGTGGATGTAGCGATAATTTCTTTGGCGAACTTTTGTAAGATTGTACCTTGGTTAAAATTGGAATTTTGTTAACTTACGGGAAAAACTTTGTTACTTTCAACGAGGTGCCTCGTGGGAGACCCGATAAAACGTTCTTGTATAAAACCTACAGCGTGTTCTCCCACTCGTATAAGTTCTCCGTGAAATAAAAGGCACTGCATTCATTTTAAATCTAAATATAGAGATCATACTATTTTATTTTTTTGTGTTGCCTCACTCCTATGTGTGTGTCTGTTTGAACAAGCTTCGCCTATGTTTTCGCGGGTAAAGGTGAAAGAAAGGTAAGGAAGTCGTAACCGTCGAGACCCCACGACTCTCCGCGTATAGAAACAATTCTTAGCTAGTCGTGCAAATAATAAATTCAAAGAATAGGACGAGGGGCACTGCTCGTCACCGTTTGTAAAATTTTAACTAAATCGGAATACAGTGCCTGGCGCTCAAATATAACTAAAATTATGATCCTTCGGAGGTCTATGTTTGATTGCCTGACGGCGTATGCCGATTGGCAATTAATCATAATATTTGTAATAATTTACCTAATTGTTATTCTATACCGCGGTTCCGGGCCGCATGCCCACGGCAGTCCGAGCCACATGTTATAAAGTAAATAAATCTGTTCTTGTTGTAAAAAAGCCAGAACTTGCAATAAATACATGTAATAAAATTAAGAATTTATAAAATAGTGTAGGACGATTTTGTAATTTTTGTAAAACAATAAATCATAAAATGAGCAATATTATAGACGAGCGAATCTCCAACAAAATTCTCCGGCAAACGAGTGAATTCTCTATAGCGAAAGCACATAGGAAGAATTTTCTCCAAGCCGCTCAAAACTTATACTTTTGAAACAGTGAATAATCATAATACTTTTAGAAATGTACCACAGATGAATTCAGATCTACAAAATATAGGTCCTTGTTATCGAGATATGATGCAATTTATTCGAACTGTGAATATTTATTTATTAATTTATATGAACTGTGGAATATAATTTTTCAATCGTTTTATGACGTGGTTGTTCGTAGGATCGCTGCGGCAGCAGAGGCGGTTTATAAAGTTAGCATGGAAAATCAAGCTCGCGAAGAGAAAGAAAAAAATACTGAAGAAGGATACAAAAATGGTATAACTCTATCTGGTCATGGATCGTAGAGAAAGAGATTTGTCTCGTTCATTGAACGGCTTAACGGCAAAGTGGTCGATATTTTTGTGAAATAAAAATACTGTAAGGAGTGTGAACATTGGAAAAAATATAGCGATACTGTGGAGTACAAGGAATGGGCTGAAAAACATAAAGATGAATGCCAAGCAAGGCACGAGGGTTCCTCGGGAAGCATGGAGGTAAACGCCGTTACTGAAATGTTCCAGCACTCAGAACATTTGCACAATGTGAAGTATGCACATTACGTGGGGGATGGTGATGCAAAGTGCATCCACCCCGTGTAAAAGCGAATGGGAACTCCCCTTCGTAATTTGAAAAAGAAACGAAGGGACTTGGAGGAAAAGGCAAGTTGACTAGACAATTAATCGACGAGCTATTAATGTATTATGGCTTAGATATTCATAGCAATCACGTTTCTATCGAGAAAATGCACAATAAAATATATGCGACGCTAGATCACAAAGTATCTGTGCACCAGAGATGCCCACTCGAAAGAATTCATGGTGCTCGTGGCAAAAGGCAAAGGCTACTGGCACTTTAAAGGATAATAAGCACAAACTAGCATTGTCAAAAGAAGTTTTGAAAGCCGTTGAACCCGTTTAAGAAGAACTCAGCAATAACGATCTGCGGACTCGCTGTATAGGTAGCTTCATATAGAACAGCAACGAATCTTTCAATGCAACCGGCTGGTCAATGGCTCCAAAAACAGTATCCAGTGGAAAGAATTGTCTTAACACTGCTGTGTATATTACTGTAGGCAAATACAATGATGGTCTTTCAAGTGTCATGAGACCTATGGAAGAGTTATGCATCAAAATCGGGCCAAATTGATATAACTTCTGCGTCGAAGCGGACGCGCGTCGTGCCAAGTTCGCAAAGCGACAGCTGACTGATGCTGCTAGAGAAGCTCGTTTGTCCATAAAATCAAAAAGGAAAGAGGAAGAAGAGGAAAATATTATTTTCGAAGGTCAAATGTATTCTGCAGACATCGCAGATTAGAGGTAAATATAAGTTTTCAACATTTTAAGTGCTACCGAAACTTTAAACGCGTTTTTCTAGAAACCGCTTTCTTCAAACTGGGCAGAAAGATTATTCAAAAGCGGATAATTCAAATTTAGACAGTACCTTCACAATAACATTCTCGCTGATAGTACGTAGCGGTTTTTTGATTTGCCAATTCTTTTGTTAAAATTGAAACTTTCTTTTTAATGTGCGCCATCTTTTTTTAAATTTGATTTTTGATAAATCCCTACGTTCCACCACGCCTACTAATATTTACTTCAAGAAAAACTTTAGTTTTCTGTTCTAGGGTTCATCATGTACGAGAAAACTGTCCGCCCGTTTGAGCATCAACAGAAAGGTAACGGCCTACTATAAGCTCCCATGGCCACCATTTTGAAAAAAAAGAATTTTTTACACTTCATTAATTGTACAATAAACTTCTTTAAACGAATTTTTCATTTCGGTTATTATTTACCCACAAAAAATTGTCAATAATAGGTGTACCTAGAGTGGTGTTACCCCTTAAACATTATAAAAGCATGTCAAGTTCCTAGAAGTGCAATAGTAGATATACGAAAATATTAATATCGGGAATTACGGATAAACCTACGGAAACTTTAGGAGTTGTGAAATTGCCAGCCAATAATTTAATTCAAATTTTCATGTTGCACCAAACCATTTTTCTATTCCATATGACGGCATATTGGGAATAAAAATTATACTGGAGCATAAATTAAGATTAGATACGGATACTTAGAAGTTAATAATATAACAATTCAATTAAAAGCAGTACATGCAAATAATTCTTGTAAAAAAGTCAAAGTTAGAAACTGCCGAAAACTCAACAATTCAAACAAAACTTAAAATAATAGATGAAGAAAAAAATATTCTTAATGAAATATTACAAAATATTAGTCGAGAAAATGATATAGTAACAGAAAATAATTCAGAAGTTTTTCAAGAAATTAAACTTGAACTTTATGGAAAAAATGAGAATTTAGATTTGGAAATAACTTTATAAATTCTACTCGTTCACAGTCTGAATGAAGCAAAAGTAAATTAATAAAATTCTTTTCATGCTGATATTATGCAACTTTGAAATACAGTTTCTAGCTTACATGAATTAAAAAACTTAAGTGATATATCCGTTAACCCTTTCAGTCACAGAAGCCGATATATCGGCTCCCTATTGTTTTTAGTCACAAAATTTGATTTCTATTGTTATCGCAGTACAAATATACGTTTTCTATGTATTTTTGATCGTAGAATACGAATCTGATATCAATAATTTTATAAATATAAAAACAACCCTTCAAATGGGGTGAAAACCACCCTTTTAGTCATGAAATTGAATTCGTTTGGTTATGAAAGTAAAAAAACCCCCTCCTCATTAGAACACGGGCTTGGGACCGTCTGTGGCAGAGTTATGTTTTTTTCTTTTTTTTTTTGTTTTTCTTTTTTTCTTTTTTTCTTTTTTTTTTCTTTTTCTCTTTTTTTCTTTTTTTCTTTTTTATTTTTTTTTTCGTTTTTTTTAATTTTTTTTTTTATAATTTTTTTGACACTTGATTTGGATTCTTCGTTCAAAAATACATTGGAAACATATATTTGCACTTCCATAACCAAATGAATTGAATTGCGTGACTGAAAGGGTTAAAGGTAGAAGAAAAAACAATTGATATTAACAATGAGAATTTTTTTAATTTTGGAGAATATTTGCAAAATGATGATAAAAATATAGAGAAGTTTGTACAAAATATTAATATCGTTCTTGAGAAAGAAAATTAATCAATAGAAGAACTTGATAATGCGATTTGTTTGACTATAAAAAAGTTTTAATAGTAATAAATGACAATTTAGGTAATTTAGGTCTAATAATGAATATTAATTATTGATGAGTCAACATGAACATAATTTTATTACATACGAATTAAAAAAAAAACATACCAAAAGTAGTTCAGGTGGTAGATGATATAAACGTAGATGAAAATTAAGTATCAAATTTCGGATCAATTAATTTTATAGAAAATGATTAAACGACAGGGATTGAGCTGGAAAACGTAGTAAAGAAAGATTGTTCGAAAATATACGTTTGAATGCTTTATCGGGAGATAATAAAGTAACAATGACAGATTTAATTGAGAAAATTGCAGATATATTTCAGCTTCATGGAGATACTATACGAAATTGTAATGTAGAAGAACACGAGATCAATTTAAGGCCAGGGTAAGGTTTTGCACTTTCGAAAAATCGATTTCTTTTTTTTGCTTTTTCTTGTAGTATAACATCTTAAGAATGTTGTCCCAAAATTTCAAATCGATCGGACCAAACTCTAGAAGTTATAGACCTTTTAGTTCCCTATCCTCGAAGTGTAATCGCAGCAGCTGCAGGCGCTCGAAAACGAAGCGCGCAGCTGAGGAGCAGGTATACAGTTTATTCTCTCTGTGATCATTCTGTTCCGATTTCATGTTTTGAAAAGGTCGTATTTAGTAAGGAGAAGCAGTTGAAGCCTTATATACATGCTATATACGTGTTTATATTTCGAAAAGAAAGAGAAGCGTCAGTTGACCGTTGAACCTTCGTTCGATCGCGTGCCACGCAGTGACTTTATAATAGTGCTCGTGAAATTGTTTCTTTAATTATAAAATGCCGAGAAATTCAAAAGCTTCACGAGAGGAGTGGAGTAGCTCAAGAATTTATTTGAGTAGACCGAGAAAAAGGCCTAACCCAATGGGCAAATCCGACGATACAGTTACGACTAAGAGCGCGTCATATAAAAAAATTAACTTGAATACGAGTGACAGTGTAGCAGAAGTAACTGAAAAACATTTCAGAATTATTGATTTTTTACAAGTATTTTCTTCAATTTCAAGTGTAGTTAAGTGTGCTGAATGCGATGGAAAAGTTGTGTTTCAATATTGTAAAAAAGAAGGTCTTGGTTTTGAGATACAAGTGAAGTGCTCCAATTGCAATCCACGCTATATACCGTCGAGTGAAAAAATTGGTCACCGCTACGAGATTAACACTCGATTTGCCTTTACAATGTGTGCATTAGGTTTAGGCCTAGCAGGGTGTAATAAATTCTGCGGCTTAATGGACATTTCAAGTCACTTTTTATCCAAAACATCTTTCTTAAGTAATATATCCATGATCGCAACTTCTGTACAAACTACTGCTGAAAAGTTTCTCCTGTCCGTTGCACAAGAAGAAATAAAATTAACGAAGGAAAATTCAGAATCTGATGTTTTGACCGTTTTGGGAGATGGGAACTGGCAGAAGAAAGGTTTCAGCTCTTTATATGGTGTATCCGACCTACCTCGATTTCTCGGCGCTTGATTTATTCTTCGTCATCGGGGGGTGGCATCCTTCAAAGTAGTCCCCATTTGATTGAACAAGACGCTCATATCGATGTTTCCACTTATTAAAGCACTCTTGAAAGTCAGACTTCGGAATCGCCTTTAGTGCATTCGTCGCATTAGTTTCAACAGTCTGTTTATTGTCGAATCGATGTCCTTTAAGCGGCATTTTCAATCGAGGAAACAGCCAAAAGTCGCAGGGAGCTATATCAGGACTGTATGGAGGCTGGCGGAGCTGCGCAACACTGTGTTTCAATAAATACTGCTGCACAAGGTTTGATGCGTGCGCTGGAGCATTGTCGTGATGAAGAAGCCAGTCACCGGTTTCCCAAAGTTGCGGTCGTTTTCTCCTGATTTCGTTACGTAATCTTTTCAAAACTTCAACGTAGTACTCTTTATTGATTGTCTGGCCTATAGGGGCATATTCGTGGTGCACAACACCCTCATAATCGAAAAAAAGAATCAATATTGACTTGATGAACGAGGATCACTTTCAACAGATGTGCGGCCACTTTTGAACCGCCTATACCACTCTTTTATTTGTGCTTTGCCCATACACTCATCTTTAAAGGCCTTTTGTAACATTTCAATAGTTTCCGCACAACTTTTACCGAGATTAAAGCAAAATTTTATGCAAATTCACTGTTCGGTTCGTTCTGCCATTTTTAGCAATAAGCAAATTGCGACGAACGCAAAAAAGTCGTTGTAAACAAATACACGCTGCGCGGGAACTAAGGCGTTTCATCGGTATCTCAGGCTACTGGACGAGAAGGTTAGGAGGTTAGGAGTTGCTGGTGACGTTCGTACCCTCCAGAGGTCGCCTGAGTCTCTCCGCGCGAAGATATGAACGTAGGTCGGATACTTTTGGGACAGACCTCGTATATTGATCAAAGATTTCGAATAATCCTTACGGAGGCACCGTTTCGTTGCTACATGACTCAGAAGGAGAGTGTCGCACATGTGGGAAACGATTTTCGATAAGGCTTTGGGAGTGCTTTCAAGTACCTGAAAATGAAGCCCAGTACCCATAGTTTATTCCAATAGGTCCCTATTCTCGAGATACAAGCTGTTTTACTCCAAATATGCGTTATTTTAATGAAAAATAGTACCTTTACTTCATATCATTACTGTATAAGTTTTGATGCTGGAAAAATTGTTCTAAAGCTCAATAAATGTAGACGAGAAAAGCTGTAATTTAAGCTTTGTTTCATAGCGAAATGTTAATCCGGTCCAAAGTTGTTAACAGTTAAATAAGGTGACTGAAAATTCATGAATATTCGAGGAAATTTATCTTTTATATATTCGTTGATTTTTCGTGCATTTTCAGTCACCATTTTCAATATTAATAACTTTCGAATGGATTAAAATTTTTGTACGTATCAAAGCTTATAATAAAGCTCTTTTCGTCTACTTTTACTTGCTGTTTTAACATTTTGTTTCATCATCAACACTTACATAATAATAGGAAGTAGGTGTACTACTTTTCATTAAAATAACCCATATTCGCTGTGAAATAGTTCCTATCTTATCTTATAATAAATACATAACTCTGTAGTTATCGAGTATTATTATTTTTTTTCATCTCAGTTTTACACGATAAAGAAGCAAAGTACAGTACAAGTTACTTCTTAAAAATGCATTTATTATCTTATAGTATCCCTGTACTAAAATTATTGAAAAATACATTCCAAGCAATAATATTTTAGATACAATGAATATTATTCACGACTTTATTGGACACTTCATTGCATTGACATTATAACTATAAATAAATATTCACGATTTATCTACTACAGCTCTAATACTTTCGAATATATATGTATATTTATAATTAATCTAATGGTTATAACTATTCCCTTATACAATTTGTGTACCTATACCAAAAATAATTATTTACAGGAAAAGTCATTATTATCCTTCTAAGAAATCACGCTAACAGGTTGCACTGTTTATTGTGTATAATAATATAATTATGTACATTATTTTTTATAATATTATGTATAATTATAATATAGCTTGAATTGCAATATTTTGAGGTAGCTGCAATTCTGCACACAACTTGCGATTTCCCATTTGGCTGCGTAAATTTTTTCATAATTTTGAATCGAGCGTAACGTGTCATACAAATCAGCATTCTCTTAGACATAAGTACATATATGGAAAAACCCACAGGCACGCGGCGGCACCGAATGGAACGGCAGCTTATACACTAAATAGATGGAGAGGCATGCCTTTCGTCCAGTGAGAAGCATGACTTTCTTGGCCGGATGCAATAAGGGGATTAGCTCTCGAAAACGTGTAAAAGTACTGTCCAAGAAGAGAATTTTGAAAATTGATCAAATGGAAATTTTGATAATTGATAAACATAGAAAATTTTATTCGGCATCATTCTGTATTAAAATAATTCTAGTTATTTAAGAAAAACGCAATTTTTAGCTTGAAAAAAATTCAATAAATTTTTTCTTCAACTCGTTGTAACTTCGCGTTGTTTTAATATTTTTTATTCAAACTTTAACATAATAATCATCAACATATTCTACGTGTGTTAGAATATTTTTAAAATATTTAAGCATTTTAGAGATTTAGGATAATATTTTTTGAATATTACTTTCAGAATTGGCCATTGTTACAATGAATCACAAAATTTGTGTTACATAATTTCGAATCGTAAAATCATTCATCGAGAAAAATGTTTGTTATATGCAGAAAAAGTATGAGCGATTTATAAATTGCATCTGATTTCGACGCGCTCGATGTAGCTGGCGCGTCTTATTGCACTCGAGTATTATTCTGTCTATTATGCTTATTTCAACATTTTTACTTTACAAACAAACAGTTTAATATTTTTTTACTAATCTGCGATGTCACGTGATTATTTGTTCTATAAACTTTTAATTATTTACACTTACTTACTTATTCTGTAAGTGTACTAAGAATTTTACTTATTTAAAAGCATATTGCTCAATATAAATGACAGTATAAATAATTATTTTATATTTTAGATTAATAATTAAGTACTGAACTATTTATGCGTAACATAAAAACATTACAATAAGCATAAAAAATATTAAAATCCTTATTTTTGAGAGAATAATACTTGATCGCGACAAGACGCGTTGAAGAAAGAGAAAGACAAGATTTAGAATCGTACTATAATTCAGTTACGAGAAAAAAATAAAAGAAATTGACTTATTTTACCAAAGTTAGACTCTTATGGGATTTAACAGTTAAATCTGTTTCTGATAAAATAAGCCAATTTCTTTTGTCAAGGGCAGTAAAAGGTTGAAAAATGCGCCTTTTTTTAAATATTTTAAGGGGTACCACCATTGTAATAGTAAAAAAAGCGATTTTTGGGTATTATGTTCTGAATGGAAATAAAGGTTATAAAGAAATGATAATTGGATATATTATTAGTCTAATATTATAGTATATTTAAAAAAAATTCAGTTAAACAATACAAAATGGCTGATTTATAGCCGATCTTTTGAGGCCTCTTGCATCTGAAGCGCTACGCGGCACGCAGTGTACCAATCGCACATTTAAACCTGGAACCAAAAAAAATCCACTTATTCTTGATATTAATAGCAAGTGAATCACGTAGGCGATTTTGAAAATATTGATTTTTGCAAATTTGGCAGTGAATTGAAAATAAATTAAAAATTTTCATAAAAAAATGACACGTTTTTGTTTATAAAAATTGTTTAAATCAATTTATTAAAAATCCTCTATGCGATTCACTTCGAAATATAATAATTAAAATATTGTTAAAATTTCAAATGGATCGGATGAAAACTGTTCTAGTTATGCTGCGTGCTCGTTGAGAAAAACTCGTTTCGAGACAAATCAACTTAAAGTTTCAAAATCAGTTTCGGACGTAAAAAAATGAGGAAATAATTTAAAGAAAATTTTTTACCGTTAGTCTGCAATCCCAGGACCATAAAGCTGCCCTTCCAAATGCAAATTATCCTCCTCGTCTTCTTTTCTTATCGCTTTTATATTCGATCACGTCTCTTTCGCTGCGTCGAACAGAGAGCGCTCAGCGTGTCTGATGCGCTTATCGTCGACTTCACAACAAAAATTGTAAGCCTGCAGACCTATATCCATCTCCAGAGCTTTCATAATTGGAAGGACACATTTAAGGCCATCATTAAAATTGCACACTGCAATATCAGTCGCAAGATCCAGAACTTTCTTGCCACTCGAGTACGATTTCGGAGCCAAGTTCCAAACGGTGGCATTGTAGCTTTCGTTGCTGTTCTGAATATAACCTCCTAAGCAACGATGCAGCAACTCATCTCGACTCAACTCTGTATAAACAGGTTCAATGGCTTCGCAAACTTCTTCAGGAAGTTGCGGTTCATGCTGAAACGTGTCCAACGAACCTTCAGCATGTGCGATTTTCCAAGCACACCAGGAATCTGAACAATTATCGTACTGAGGATTGTCGTCGGTTGATATTTTATGATACAGAGTTGCCCAGATTTCATTCCTCATTTTGTCTATGTAATTTCGATTCTTCCGTATTGCCAAACCATAATAAATTGTTAATTTATCAATCAACTTATTTGTTAATTTTCCTTTTCCTCCAAGGCCTTTCGTCTTTTTTTTAGATTTCGAAGACGCGTTCCCATTCTTTTCTGTACATGATCGATGCACTCTTTTTTTTTGTACTTCAAAATTAGTGTACGGTTTAGAATCTAGAATGCCTTTGAAAGTCTTGCTGTCACTATCACCAATATAATTCACATACTTTAGGCCGTGGAAATTGTCGGAACGAGAAAACATTTTATTAACAGCATCTACCTCCATTTTACCAGATGAACCTTCATGATTTGCTTGACATAAATCGGCGTGTGATGCATACCATTTTACGTATTAAAATTTTTCTGTTTTATTTTTCCAGTGCTCGCAAGACTTACAATATTTTGATTTTACAGTCACATCGACGATTTTTCCAGTAAGCCATCCAATCAAAGATACAACTCCAAAAAGTGACGAATAACCTCGTTTCCTCCAAGAACCATCTCCTTAAATGGTAATCCCTTGAGATTGCCCATTTTCTTCGCTATTTCATATCTCCTCTTGTCCAGCTTTTTTTTACTGTTAATTGAACAATTTCTGGACACTTTGGGCAAACAATCACAATTTTGAAGCTCAAGCCCCGAGAACTTCTTTCATGGATATATAGTTATATTAGAACCGCACGCTTTACACTTCACATGCTCAGAAAATGCAGAAAATACTGCCAAAAAGTTAATGATTCGGTATCCAAATGTATAATTTACATCAAAATCATCCTCGGATGTCTTCAGCTTTTTTGCCGGTGCACTGACGCCACTGGAATCACCTTCAGCTTCGTATCGATTCATCGATAAGTTCCAAATAAAAATGTTAATTTAGCCCAGTTATTAAATTAAAGTTAGTAACTTTCAAAGAAAGCCATAAGAATTACATAAGAAAGCAGTGAATTAAAAGACGTAAATTCCTTAAACTTAGATGATTTTCTCATGACGTTTTTCGATTTTTCAACTTTATATGAAATTAATATTTTTCACGAAACCAAGATAAAATTAATGCTTAATACGCTATGTATTTTACGCAAATAAAGTGGCCATGAAAAAGAAATTTGATTCTGATGCGTATTTTTTGAGAAAAATGAAATTTTCGAATACATTTATCAGCTGATAATGTAGGTCTGGTGCATCCCCTAAAGCGAATATAAAATCGCCGCAAGATCACCATCAACAGCAAATCGTGTAGTCGTTTTTCTAATTATTATTTTCATTTTAGTGCAATAAAATTTCTTTTCTGTCTCGCGAAAAATTCAAATTTCAATATAACAAAATATTATCCTCAAAAAACAAAATAAAATTGAATAATCTGATAATCAGTATGCTTACTCTTTTCTTCTTCGAGTCTGTCTATCTCGCCCGCGTGAGCGAGTGGCGGCGAGTCCACTACGCGAGACTGCTGTCAGGCGACCCTTGACCGGTCTTCTTAAATTCTCTCTGTGCCCGCCCCATTGATCCACGCCGTGCAGAGACCAATTCCGGAGAATCGCTTTCTTTATTGCCCGCATATCACGGTGTCATTTTACGTGACCATACCTCTAGCTCTGACTACCGTTTGTACTTTTTTTTTAAATTTTACGAATAAAGCTATTATACTAATATATCTTTGATAATGTACTAGTTAAAGCTGAATTAAGATGGTCATCTGGAAGAATTTCTATAAAATGTCCTTTTTTATAGAATTTCTATAAACCGCCGCGAGAGCTCGAATATCTTCCGCTGATTCTTATTCTATTTAATATAGTTATAACTTCAAAAATTAATCTATAAAAAATATTGAGATTACGATAATGGTTAGTCAAAGAATCGCTGAATCAAAGAAGACCAGCTTGAACAGCAAATCGTGTAGTCATTTTTGTAATTATTAATTTTACTTTTGTGTAACAAATTATTTTTTCTGTGTCTCGCGAAAAATTCAAATTTTAATACAAGAAAGTATTATCTTCAAAAAGAAAATAAAATTGTATAATATGATGCTCAGTACGCCAGTTTAGGTATCTAATAATTAGTGCGCTTCGTTAAGCAATATAATGAAGAACATTCTCCGGAAATTCGCGCGAAGAAAGTTTTATTACTTTTTCCCCTTCGGGGCCGTCTTTCTCGCTCGCGCACGAGAGTG
This sequence comes from Gastracanthus pulcherrimus, assembly GCA_949152435.1. Taxonomy (NCBI): domain Eukaryota; kingdom Metazoa; phylum Arthropoda; class Insecta; order Hymenoptera; family Pteromalidae; genus Gastracanthus; species Gastracanthus pulcherrimus. The sequence continues at coordinate 106,960,331 of OX424575.1, read as the reverse complement.
GTGGTGTGTCCACCGCGTGATCAGATATCCTGTATGGTAGTCCAGAAGGCATAAGTTTTTGCAATTTTGCTTCAAACTTTTTTGCATGTTGTCTTATTGTTTCTACTTTTTTTGAAACTCTACAAGGATAGTAGTTTTAATAATTTGTATTTGAATATGTGCACATAAAAATTTATTTAAGATGCAAATATATTTTTTGTCCTACCTGCGTACCGTAAAGAGGTTCGGAGGTAAAGAGCGAAGATCAGCTTTGTATCCGGCGTCACCCCTAGGTATTTAGTGGCTGGGCTCGACCAGACCGCAACGTCTCCCACTGTTATGCTTAGGCTAGTCTGTATTCGCTTCCTCGTTAGTAGTACTATTTCTGTCTTAACTAAAGCTAGCTGTAGTCCGTGCATGCGCATTCATCGAAGCACCCGACTCATGGTTAAGTTCAGCTTCACCTGCTGCAACATCGTCCGCGCACCATATTAGTTTCACCCGTATTAGCTTCTGAAGCCTAAGTAGTGGGTCGTATACTTCGAGTCAGAAATCTGAACCATGTCCCACGTCGGCTGTGGCTTGTGGTACTCTAAGTCCATCGCTCGTTTCGTACAGAAGCTTTCTGTCTATCAGATAATTTTCAACCAGTCGCAAAATATAAGGCGGAATCCCAAAGACCCGTAAGGCCGTGAGGATGTCGACCCACCTCGCGCAATTGAATGCATTCCTAAGGCCAAGCGTCGCGAGCAGAACCATCTGTCGAGCCCCGTGGCACGCCTGATTCACTTCCTCTGCCGTTACCTCGCGAACTGCATCTATCACTGAATGACCTCTTCTTATATGGCTCTCTGGATCCGTGGTCTGAGCAGTAACTCCGCTATATTTCCCATCGTGTCCAACAGACTCAGTGGCCTGTAGGCAGATGGGGGATTGGGGTCACCCTTTTATTTGCCAATAAGGACTAGTCATGCTCTGTTCTAACGGTGACCGAAGACCCCCTTGGGCAGACACGCGTTGTATATATCGAGCAGCAGTTCCGGTTTCCGCGCTGCGACGATCATGATCTCATCCGTTCGTATGTTTTAGTATTCTGGTATATCTCGTGAAGGATGTGCCGGGAAAGGTCAGTCATCCATTCCGGTTTTTCCACGCTTATTGCCCCACTAGCTGCGGATCTTCAAAATTTTTTGGTCACGATCTTATATCCCATTCCGCGTGGATCCCCTTCAACATCATAGCAGAGTTGTCTCCAACAGCGAAGTTTCCTCTGCCTGATCGCGGTTCGGAGTCAGTGGGTTCGTGCGTGGTCCCGACTTCAAAGCTTATTTACTGGTGATCGCTACCATTCCCGTCGTCAGTAACGTGCCAGTTCGGGATGGATCCAGAAAGCTCTTTGCTCGCAAACGTTACATCCGGTATTGATGACCGAATCCTGATCAAATGTAGGTTGGCATCGAACCTACATTACTTGTCGCCAGTCCGAATCTTGCCGTTGCGTCAAGAATGAGTTGTCCTCGTCCGTTCGTCGTGAGCATGCCCCACTAGATTTCACTGACGTTGAAGTCTCCACCGAACATTTGCGTCCAGTTTGTTTGTAAAGACGTCCATCGTTCTTTGACTATTCTCTAACGTACTCGTCTATAGTTCCTGCAAGAATCGTTACTGCTTCAGTCAGCGGTCCCTTCTCTACAAGTCGCTCCGATTCTAGCTTAATGGCTATCGACTCACCCCATTTATTTAGGTCGGTGTTAGGTTGCTCGGTGTTCCATTCATTCGTGCACCCCCATTCATTCACTAGACATACGTCCATGGCTTCCGAGCCTGATGCCTCAGAGGAGCGGGACTCTCCTGACCCCCTCCCTCATTTGCGTTATCTTCTAAATCATATTACCCCCTCAAATCATACTATATAAAATACTTTTATCCACAATTCTTATATGTTACTCCAGGATACCAGGCCGTTTCAGAACGCGGCTCCCTCATGAGGTGGGGTTGCGAACGCGGCATTTTCCTATCCCTTGGAGAGGTATATGAGTCACGGATATGTCTCTTACTTTGAATTCGTTCAAAGTAAGATGCTTACAAGAGACGATTATAAGGAAGTATCTCACAGGTAGAAAGTGAAGGCCGGGGCTCTCTCCTTCCTTATAAAAATAAATTTTATCTTTTATATTTTATGTATACAGAATTTAAAAGCTAATAAAATATATAGTAATACTTACATAAATATTCTAATATAAATACCTTACTGAAGCAACTAGTGACAGAATTGCAAGATAAAAACGGACTGCAGAAAGACTTTATAGAACTGCACTAACAAAAAAATACTGAGATACCGATAAGTAATAAAACATATGCAGAAGTGATGAGTGATATTAGGACGAAACCGAAGCGAGTTCCTAGAATAACGATTAAGGCCAACGATCCCAACCAGGAAAATACAATGCAATTACTCACGAACTGCTTAGTTTCAGAAAAGAATATCCAAACTAAGTACATTCGCAAGAAGAATGATAAAGAAATAGAAATTAGTTGTATGAATATGAAAAGTCTAGAAACAGCGGAGACGGTTGTAAATGATAACCTAATAAATTGTGAAATCAAGATAGAACAACAAGGTAATCCAAAAATAAAAATTATCGGTTTAAACAATACTGCAAATATGGAAGAACAGGATATAGAAAATGATATCAATGAAGGAAATTTTAAGCAATTTAATAAGAATGGCTCAGTACCGCACATGTACACTAATAAAATAAACAAAACCAGTACAGTTCTAATGGAAGTATCACCAGAAATTTACAAGTTTATATGTGAAAACAATAACAAGATCTTTGTAGGTCATCAAATGTGCAAAGCTTATGATCTGATAAACGTCACCCCTTGCTTCAACCGTGAAATATATGGTCATAATGCATCCAAATGTAGAAATGATTCTGCATGCATTAAGTGCTCTGACACACACAATGTGAGTCAAAGTAAAAATACCAAAACGGAATGTGTTAACTATAATTATAACAATTCTAAATGCAAAACAAGCTAACCAACGGAACACTTACCAACAGACAGACTCAAGTGTAATAGGCTTAAAAATAAAATAAAAAAATATATTAACTCTATTGATTACCCGGTCGCGCCAACATTACCGGCATGGGATGAATCAAGTGCACTGCAACAAATACGTAATATACAAAATAATAAACTACTTTAGCAAAGGCAGGTAAAATCAGTGAAGAGTATAGTAAATAAACTAAACACAGCCAATTCCCGTACACAACAACAAAACAAAGAACAACTAACATTATCAACAAGTCCAGAACCTACACCAGAACCAACAGCAACTAGATAATGAAAGCACAAATAAACTTAATTGAAGAAATACAGAATAGCATTCACAAACAAGAGAGATTATATAGGTATCTTGAGACGTTCAACAAAGAAAGAAATAGTAACAATAGTTTGATTTTATACTTAAATATTAGAAGCCTAAATGCCAATTTTAAAAAGCTTCAAACCTTTATTAAAAGTCTTAAGATAAAACCATATGTTATCGTATGTACAAAGGTATGGAATTTAACTCATTATCAGTATTATAGAATTAAGGACTACAAATTATATTATAACTTCGGGAAAATTAATAAAAATGATGGTGTAGTGGTATACGCAAAAGAAAATATTATACACACTAATGAAACGATAGAAATAGGCAAACTAAAAATATCAAACACTATAATTACATTAAATGATAATAAACAACTAGAAATTTCTTCTCTATATAGATCACACTGACTGAATTGTTCTGAATTTAATTTGAATTTCAAAACTTATTTAAAACAAAAAAGAAAAGCAAAAAACCATATTATAATTGGCGATTTTAATATAAATATACAGTATTATAATGCTATAAGCGTTGATTTTCTTAAACAACCTTTTGGAAAAAGATCTTCTCCCAGGTTTTACAAATACCACAAGACCTCCAAGTATAACTACGGATAAAGGAACGTGTATTGATAACATTTTTATCAAAACAGACTTCCTTATCACTAAATCACTAACACTTATAGTGCCCATAACTGATCATTATCCAATATTTTTAGAAATAAAAAATAGTAGACCTAACTCACATAAAGAGACGAAAATTAAATAAATAGACGAATAATAAAGAGACGAAAAAGACAGGTATAATTGTAATTACAAAAAATTATTCAATAATGCTATGAAAATAAATTGGTAAACATTTAAAAATACAAAAGATACAAATGAAACTATTAAGGAAATAATAAAAGAAAATAAAATTTGCATTGAAAAATCAAAATACAGAAAACCAAATTTGCGGAACTCCAACAAAACCCCCAGGAAAGACTGGATAACAAGAGCAATATTCAATTCTTGTAATACAAAAGAAATACTATACAAACGACTAAAACATAATCCACATAATGATGAACTAAAAGACAATTACAAAAAATTTGTTAAAACTCTAGATAAGGTCATTAAAGCAGCAAAAATAGAATATGATAAGAAAACAATAGAGATTAATAGAAAGGAGACAAGAAAACTCTGGGCCTGTATAAATAATAAAATTCAGAAAACAAAATCAGAAACGATACTACTATTACTCAGTTGAAAACTGAAGATAATAGAATAATTAAAAGTAGGAATGAAATTCCGAACAAAATGAATAAGTACGATTGCAAACTTGGAGAAACACTGAGTAAGAAAATAAAGATAGCAAAACATAAAAAATTAGGACTACCTAAAAGTAATCCAAAAACAATCTTTATAAAACCTACAAACGAATTTGAAATTATAAGGCTAATAAACAATTTAAAACTGAAAAAAGGTGGTGTAGATAATATTAATGCAAACGCATTAATAACTATAGCGACAACTATAACAGACACTTTGGCTTATGTAATTAATCGCGGTATCGAAACATCAATTTGGCCAGATATGCTGAAGGAGGCTGAAGTGATATCAATATACAAAACAGGGGAAAAAAATGATATGAGAAACTATAAACCTATATCGTTAATATCAAATATAGCAAAAAATTTTGAAAAAATCATAGACAATAGAATTATAGACTTTATAAGCCATAGTAATACATTAAGTAAAAAATAATTTGGATTTATCTAAAATATTGGCACTAAAGATGCATTAAGCCTCATATCTAAAATAATTTATGAAAATTTAGATCAAAGTAAACCCATAGCTATTACATTCCTAGATTTGACAAAAGCTGTTGACACAGTAAATCATAAAATACTGTTAGATACGCTTTACTCATATGGTATAAGAGGCAAGGCGCATAAACTAATTACAAGTTATTTAACTAATACAAAACAAAAAGTTAGAATAGGTTAACATGTAAGTGAATTTGAAAACGTTAATACTGGTGGCCCTCAAGGGACTATACTTGGGCCTCTACTTTTTATACTTTATGTGAATGACTTGTTAACAAACATGCCAGACAATTCCATCCTGTCCTGTGCAGATGACACTGCTGTTATAGTAAATGGAAAAACTTGGTCTGAAGTTGAAAACAAAATGAACAAATACGTAGAAGATGTATCAAGATGGCTTAGACTAAATACATTAACATTAAATATACAAAAAACTGTTTATGTAACTTTTGGATACTATTGTGACAGTGTACAACAGAAAATTGAAATTAAAATCAATAATGAAAAACAAAAGAAAGTAAATGAAGCAAAATGTTTGGGTATACTTTTCGATGAGAATATGAGATGGTCCAAACATATTGAATATCTTATAAATAAAACATATACCTGATTCTCATCTTTAGCAAAATTTCTAAATTCATGGAAACTAATATTTTACAAATTATATACTATGCTTTCTTCCACAGCTTTATTAGCTATGGCATAATTGCGTAGAGTGGTGAGTATCAAAACAAACTACACTTATTGCAAACATTTCAAACAAAAATTTCAAAAATTATAAATTAAAATACTTTTTAAAAATAATTCTACTTAACCTACAGCAATTATTTGCAAATGCGAGTCTGCGGTACAACTATGAAAATTTTAATGATCAGTATATCAAATCGACGAGTAAAACAAGAAACAAACTATTAATTTACCAAAATATTACAAAACTGTTAGTACTAAAAATAGTTATATTAAAACAATCAGTATCTTTAATAAATTGCCAAATGAACTCAAAATGTTAGATATACAAAAAAAACAAATATAAAAAAGAGACAGGATTGGTTGAGAAATAATGAATGAAATAAACACTGCAACGACATTAGATTGCCAACAGTTTAAATTATGGCTCTTATCGCTGTGCAAACGAGATGAATGTGTATACAAGTGCCAAATATCCTCTAAATTACAGTTTTTATTGCAGCAGACAAAAGCAGCGCTCATTGAAAACAAACTGGACATTAGTATGTATGGATCCAGAGAAGACTCAGTATTGGCTAATAGTATAATGCTTGATATTAGAACATACATTTATGCTAAGGGTAAATGAAAATCATACAATAATCGAAAACATCGGCGTATCTCCAATTACAATTACAATAAAATGATAAACTCATATCCAAAAATCAGCAATAGTCTATATAATATAACAAACGAAATAATAAATATATGGACACACGAAACAGAAAACGGAAAAGTGGATATCAAATACATAAAAGTTGTTAAAGGAGCAAATAATGATTTAGACTTTAATAAAGATCCGAATATAGAAAAATATAAACCAGTAGAAACGGTCTTCACCAAGATTGATGAAATGGCTGAAAAGAACAACAAAAAAGCTAGCAAAATGGAAGCAACGGCTGCACCTGGACAGAAGATTAACAAATCAGCAAGTCACTGAATTACATACGGAGATATCAACTACCTAGGATCGAACAATGCGATTTTTTACTTTGACAGAGGAATAAGAGGAAAACAAATTTTCACAAACTCAATGTATCCACTTAAACAATAATCATCTTATAATGATATTAAAGTTATTGACGATATAGTCTTTACATCAAACTGTAAATATGATTCAGCTAATCAACACAAAGAGATGTTTCCACATTACAGAGTTACCTGTGCTGTTGGAATTACTTGCCCGGCTAGGCTCAACACCATAGAAAGAATATTATATGCAAGAGATAAACACGCGACAACAGAAAAATTTACGATGGCAAGATGTTAGTGAGGTATTGGTAATCTTATAGTTCTAGGTCACAATGATTAAATTATAAGAATAAAAATATTTATAATATCAAAGAATAATGTACAAAAATATAGAATCTTAAACATGTGTAATGTAATCTTAATTAACGCGAATTAATATAATGTAGTCGTCACATTATTACTAACTATATAAAAATATAGAATCTTTAACACAATTTATAATGATAATATTAATTAATAAGGATTTATATGGAAATATTAAAGAGAGATTATATATCAGTGTTAATTTTTTAATAAATTATAATAATGTTATATAGAGTTGGAATGAAGAGTCAGAAGACCTTCGTAACCCAACTAAAGTATCTATGAATGAATGGTGAAGGATGGAATGATCCATGTCTGGAAGTCCGACGTGGATACATTCTATCCTTATGAATGAATGGTACTTGCATTGTACGGTTTAGTATGGCTGGAGGTTTTTGCTGTAATGAAAAGAGTAAAACTAACCAGCACTTTTTATTTTTCTTGTTAATCCGGACCTGGGAACAGGGAATACCAATTCCCTCTGGAGGATTTGCGGCTTTATATTGTGTTATTGTGTAAATAATTTCTACCCTGTATCGAATTAAGCAAATGTTATAATAGGTGTCGGGGGGGGGGGGGGGGGTCGCCCATTTTTTGTGTGAAAGTACACTAGAAAGCATGGCTCTTGGTAAATTTTCAGCCCCCTAGGTGCTCCCTAGCTCCCATAAAAAATGACTGAATTTTCAAAAAAAGCGAAAAAATGGCTTTTTTCAAAAATTCGCACAGGGTTACCTAATCAATCTTTTTTAATTCCAGAAAAAGGGATTTTCTTATCATAACGTCAGCTTTTCAGGAAAAATAAGCCGGAACGGAAAAGGTTAAAGCAACATTTTCTATGAGGTCGAACGCGAACCACATATTTTCACGTTTCTTAGGGTGTATAAATTCGTCTGCCATTCAGCTATTTTAAAATATTTTTTACCAAAAAAAATCTTAAAATTTTCTTTGTGAAAAGCCCTTCATTTTCGTTTTTGAACGATCTAAAATGGTTGTTCCTAGCCAGAATTACAGTCCTCGAAAGACAGCCTATTTTTCGAAAATCGCCATATTGGCACCCCTGTATCTCAGGTCTATCTGCCTCAATCTAGCTGAAATTTTCATGAAAAATAGTCAAAATATAGTAGAAAAAGATGTAATTATTTTGGTTTTGTTTATTTGGGATTTAGCATGTCTACGAAGTCCTCGAAGTTGGGGTTCAGGGCTTTTTTTACCATATTTCGCGTTATAGGACGGACAGTTGCTTCTGACATCATTCCCGACTTTTCTATTTGTAACTGCATATTTTACAAACCTGCAATGTATGCTCTCTATTATCGAGTGCACATCGTAAATCGTAATAAATAATAAAATAATGAAATAATAAAAATAATAAATACAAGCTTGTATATTTTTTTTTTCGAAATTCTTGTTTTTTGCTTTATTTAATATATGTTAATCCAATTCAGTACTCGTCAAATTTCCAATCTTATATAATTTTTACTGTCTTCGATTCAGTGTCAAATGAAGTAATTTTTACATTAATAGTGGATTCATTTAATGGTATAAAGGCGTAATACTTTCTCGTGTTTGGAATTGTCTTTGCAGCTGTAAATCTTGCCTTTAATTTGCTTGTTCGTGCTTCAACCTCTTTTTCAGAAATCCAAACGAACCTTGAATAAAGCGTAAACATTAAGTAATGTCTATATTCTAAAAAAATTTGCAATTCGCAGTATATTTTTTTGTATAAATTATATAAAAAATTTGAAACAAACAATGACTTATAAAATAGTTTATAAATATGATTTTATAGTAGAATGATTCTAAATGAATTAATTAGTGTCTATGCGATAATTAGTTTAAAATTATTCTTTTTTTATATAGTAATTGAAAATATAGATATTTATAACCTAAAAATTTCTATTTAACCCTTGAATTATTAAAACAGCCTAAAATTATTAAGCTAAGTAATTCATTTAATTATTAAACTAATAACAATTCTGCCATAATACATTAATAATCTGCATTGCATACTTACTTTATTCCTTTCACATGTTCATCTAAGTAATCAAACATCTCTTTTGGACTTAAAATTTGTTGGCTTGCATCTCTTTGCAATGTTGCTTTTCTGACTGCCCGTTTTGCTACTGCACCTATACCATCGCATGCATTTTTGCCATGACTTGTAGCAAAAAAGTTCTACGAAGTAATTTTCATGTTTAGTTCAGTTTCATGGTAGCATAAATTGATAAAATTATTTCTGTAAAAATAAGACATGCATAATTTAGATTATATTAAAAAATAATTCGTACATTTATAATGATTGATAAATATACTAACTTATTTTTGTACTGAGTAGGTGCACCATCGGAAAAATATATCACGGTATTTCCCATGGGCATTCCTCTTTAAATTTTTTTATTACTTTTTCTTGAAAAATGTTCACAGAATTAGCTGTGTGTTTCAAACTGTCACTTATTATACAGAAATACATAATTTGCAATTCAGTTTTATTATTAGTTTTGTAATATATTACAATTGGATGTAACGTAGCTTGAGTAGAAGTAAAGTAGAAGGCCTGAATAGAATCCTGACAAATGAAGGTATAATTTTCTGCAAAGTCCATAACAGCAATGCAAGTATTTAGTTGCAATGATTTTTTACAATGTAATAAATAATCTTTTTGAGCTTCGGCTACAAAATGATGCTCGGTTATGTTCCATAAATCATTGATTAACTGATCGACAAATTTGTCAATTGGTTCAGTAAAACTGCTTAAAACAGCCTCAGATACTGAAGAATTTGAGTATTTTTTCGTGGTATTAATTGAAGTCCAATACTGAAAGTTACATTAGCTATTTTTTCATTTATAACTTTATTATTTTTTAAATAATCAAGAACTGCCTTTTTTCCAGGACACGCATTGCATTCATGTAACATGCATTCTTTATTGTCCACAGAACAAACAGAAATGCTTAATAGGTCTCTATAAGATACGTTACCACACACAGCACTTAATTTTAGTTTAAGATTCTGATGTTCACTACAAACACATATTGAATGAGTCCCAGGTGCTCCGGCAAGTATGCACTCTTTTGGCCTTAAACTGACGAATAATGAAGAACTTGGTATTTTAATATAATTACAGTCTTAAATAAAATTTCTATAAAGGTCACGAACATCATACAGTAGAAGTCTTTTTTGGAGCAAAATTGATTTTTCATCGTTAGGATTTTTTATGCTTAAGCACTCTTTCATACCACTACACATTCTACTATTTGCGTCATCTCTATAATACTCTGTAATACATTTTTTTAGTTCAGGTGAATAATGAACATGCTCTTTTCTGTGCTATCAGCTAAAACACCTAAAATCAAATATTATATCTACAATAAATTTATGAGTTTATTATAAAATATTTTGTTGTAAACCCTGGTGAAAGTGAAAAGAAATACTGACAAATAATTTCAAATAATGAAAAATAAAGTCAAATTTAATAAGTAATAATTATCGATAATAACGGTTGGAATTGAGACTTTTTTATTTGTTATCATTTGTTATTATTTTTCAGTATTTACTGTTATTTTTCATTATTTTTCAATATTTATCATTATTTATTTGTTTTCTTAAATATCAATTATTATCGATTATAATATTGTGATGCAGCATGTTTAAGAGCTTAACAATGTTATATAAATTGCGCTAAAACATGTACTGAAAAAATTCTGGCACGACAGTTATCCTCGACCATGCATGATATCATATGTCAAAAGTTGAGTGTTCTCCCAGCATTCGGAACACACTCTGGAGACTCAGTTCAATTGCTGCAGTCTAATACATTGTGTAATACTATACATGTTTTAGTGCAATTTAAAGTAATACTTATTCCGCATATAAGTAGATGCTAAATCCCTCATATGTTACATTATGAGATTTACGTGTATCAAATCATATAATGGCTCAGTGGTCTCAGTATGTGAGATCTGATTATAAGTGGTCTTACAATGCATATATAAGATTATGGTTTTACATATATGCATTGTATTGAATTTGTGTATAAAAACATATTTAATTGTTTGAAGTAGGCTACGATAAAAGTCTTCACTTCGGTTTCTTGGTTGGATCTTTCGCATCCATCCCTATGGCATAGTTGTTCATATTTTCATGTACAAAAATAAAAATTACGTCAGCTAGCATAAAAACAACTTGATTTATCGTTTTAACATGTTAAAACAAATTACCATGCAAAATTTCAGCCATCTAGGTATGATAGAATTCAAATAAGAGCGAAAATATAATATGAAACAAATACTCGTATCGAAGGCCAAACTTTCTTTTTGCTCTCCTTTGAATTCTATTATACCTAGATAGCTGAAATTTTGCATAGTAATTTGTTTCAATCTTTTAAAACAATAAATCAAGTGGTTTTTATGCTAGCTAATATAATTTTTATTTTCATATGAATACCTATACGAAAATATGGACAGATATGCAATAGGAATGGATGCGAAAGATCTAACCAAGAAACTGAAGTGAGAACTTTTATCGTAGCCTACTTCAACGCAATTAAATATGTTCTTATACATAAATTTAAATATCTTACTTCAATACAATGCACATCATACCATAATCTTAGACACGCATGGTAAGAACACTTGTGATCAGATGTCACATAAAGAGATCACTCCCCGAGTTCATCGCTGGTTATTTTGGGCACATATATCTGTTTCTTTTTTGTAATATTTGACCCGAAAAAAGGCATTTATCAGTTAGTCCTAAGTCCTGAATTCAGAATATCTCATATATACATTTGTGTATGTATCTATGAGAAAGGTTAGGTCGTCTTAGTGTAAATGAAAATAGACTTTTGATTAAATATATCTTTTATAATTTAAGACACATAGATAATTCTTATTATTTAAACTTTCAAATTTTATAATGTGCATGCTAATTGAATCGTCAGGTATTTATTTTTATTTAATTTTGTTGTTCATAGTCGCTTAGTGTTCGTTAGTATCTTTCATTATTTGTTGTTATTGTTTTTATTACTTTTTATTTCTTGCAATTTAAAAATACTTCCACCAGCAAATATGATTTTTTTTATTTTTTAGAATAAATGTATATGGATTTACCTTTTTCGCTTCTTAATTTTTGTGATTTATTGAACATGTATCTTGTTGACATAGTATCAGCTGTCTCGGCAGGACCCAAAACTTCAGAACTTGCATTCCCAATCTCATCAGACTTATACGATAAAATGATGAATAAGCAATTAGCACAAACTTTTTCACCTGGCTTTAACCTAATACTGGATGCAGTATAAAAGTTGACACTAATTTTTAAGGTTATTACTCTTAAACCACTATTTACATTTGCTTTATGTTTATGGAATGGATCGCAACATTTCTTAAATTTACTTTCATAATAGTGTAAATATTTATGGAGATGATGAGAACAAATCGTTCCACTTGTTATTGCTTCAAAACCTTCGATTCTGTACGACAGAATTCGCAAATCATCTTGACTAAACGATGACAACTGATATAATTTTTTTTTTTGTGTAAAAGGTTTCATCGCAATTTTCATTAAGTAAATCTCCAATCGAACAAGCATGTGAATCTAGTGCATTCATTTTTATACAAATTTAACTATTCCGCACATGAAAAATGTTGTAAATGTTCGCAAACAAGCATAAACACACGGTATAATATATATTATGAGCTGTAAGCGACTTGAATATAGCCACGTGAGTTCAGCAGCGTTAGGGTCGTTTCATAGTTCTGATTGTCAGCGGAACAAGCGGATTGAAGTCGTTCCGTAATCCGCAAAATAACTGAGGGCGCAGTCCCATGGACGGAATGAAACTCCGGAACGGATTATCCGGAATGGCAACAGCCAATCAGAGTAAATTTTTAGAGTGTATGTACTTAAAACTAATTTTGTCTTAAAAAATGTATCATAACATAACATTTTATATTATGAATTGAGGTTAGAATGCAATGACCTCCTATTCCGAAAAAATATGCTCCATGGGACTCTGATTGGCAGTCGCCATTCCAGATGATCCGTTCCGGAGTTTCTTTCTCTCCATGGGACCGCGCCCTGAACCGTTCAGATAAACGGAACGCGTATTAAGTCGGTCGTATACCGCGAAATATGGTAAAAAAAGCCCTGAACCCCAACTTCGAGGACTTCGTAGACATGTTAAATCCCAAATAAACAAATCCCGAATAATTACATCTTTTTCTACTATATTTTGACTATTTTTCATGAAAATTTCAGCTAGATTGAGGCAGATAGACCTGAGATACAGGGGTGCCAATATGGCGATTTTCGAAAAATAGGCTATCTTTCGAGGACTGTAACTCTGGCTAGGAACAACCATTTTAGATCGTTTAAAAACGAAAATGAAGGTCTTTTCACAAAGAATTTGGTAAAAAATATTTTAAAATAGCTGAATGGCAGACGAATTTATACACCCTAAAAAACGTGAAAATGTGTGCTTCGCGTTCGACCTCATAGAAAATGTTGCTTCAACCTTTTCCGTTCCGGCTTATTTTTCCTGAAAAGCTGACGTTATGACGAGAAAATCCCTTTTTTTTTAATTAAAAAAGATTGATTAGGGAACCCTGTGCAAATTTTTGAAAAAAGCCATTTTTTGGCTATTTTTAAAAATTTAATCATTTTTTATGGAAGCTAGGGAGCACCTAGGGGGCTAAAAGTTTACCAGGAGCCATGTTTTCTAGTGTACTTTCACACAAAAAATCGGCGGCCCGATTGGGCGACTCCCCCCCCCCCCCCCCCCGACACCTGTTTGACGAAATTTATAGGAATGACCCATATATATATATATATATATATATATATATATATATATATATATATATATATATATATATATATATATATATATATATTCATTATTTATATTCTCATAATAAATGTGTCTGAAAGTTTCAAAGTCTTTGAGAACCTTTTCCTCCGATTCAATCAAAAAACTTTGAATATCAACTTTCCCATACCTATAATGCTTCAGATGGATTTATACAGTATAATAATTGAAAAAGATTTGATTGTTTTACTCAGTTATAACATTGTAAAATTTAATATACTTATTAAAACTTGTAGAATTCGTTTTAAGTTAAAAATCTGACTTCTTGCTGAATTTAGATTTTAATAACTAAAACAGTTAGATATTTAAACTTTGATTTGTAGTTCTAAAGTGTATAAATAAGAAAGAAAAACATAGTTTTAAAGTCTTTCATAAAAATTTTCTCATATCGAGTCTAATTACTTTGATTATTGAATTTTCCGTACCTATAATACTTTAAATTGATTTATATAGTGAAATAATTGAAAAAAATTGATTGTTTTACTTAGTTATAACATTGTATACCTCGATACACTTATTAAAACTTGTAGAATTAATTACAATTGAAAAATCTCACTTTCCGTTTAATTGGCCACTTGGTCTAAATGTACTAAAAACTCAGATCTTGTAAACTAAAAGAGCTAGACATCTGAAATTTGGTTTGTAGGTCTAAAATGTACAAAGAAGGAAGAAAAATATAGTTTTAAAGTCTTTTATTAATATTTTCTCCTATCGAGTCTAAACACTTTGAATATACAATTCCTCATACTTATAATGCTTTAGATTGAACTAAATTGATTGATTTACTTATACAATCAATAATACAATGATTGTTTAATTATACATTATATACCTCAAAATTCTTATTAAGACTGACGAAATACATTAAAACTTCGAAAATTCATTTCAACTGAAAAAAACTCAAATCTCAAAAACAAAAACTTTATTTAAAATTTTTTTTTTACAATTTATTCTTGAACACTCTTACTTTCATTATTAATTACATACTAATTTGGTTTAAATTCTTTTTACACATTCATACAGAAACATTAATCCACAATCTTCTCCATTAATTTGAATTTTATTCATTCTCAATCACATACGCTACTTTATTTCAAATTTTTTTTACACATTCATACGCATTCATTAGCATTCATCTACAATTATACTCCTTTTCACCACACTGCGCGTAAAGTGCTGACTGTACGCCCTCTCAGCAGGCCGTACAGTACCGCATGGACTGCCTAGGGAATAAAGTGACTTGCGCATGCGCGATGCGCCTTTTTCCGCTCTCGACTGCGTCTCGAGCGGTAAAACAGCGCGTCGCGCGTACACAAGTCACTTTACTTCTAGGAAGAGCATGGGGTACTGTACGGCCTGTTGAGATGCGTACAGTCATTTCTTTACGGGGGTGTGGTGAAAAGTAGTATACGCACCTCTGGAGTACAGTAGGCAAGCATGCACTGTGTGAAATGCCGACCTCGCTTCGCTCGGTCGGCAACGTCACACAGTGCGTACATTGCCCACTTTACTCCCTTGATGCATAATGTACTATTAATTTAAATTTTATTTTTCTGATTTATACACAGACATTCCTTTTATTCTTAGTCAAACTCGATTAACTCTTTTGTTTACTCATTCATATAGAAACACTCATTTTCATTCCATTCATTCTACAATCACACATCTCTTTTATTTTACTTTATTTCTAGAATCAATACATTATTGTTATACATCATTATTATTCTATATATTTTAACTAATTAAATAAATGTTGAATACAAAAGAAAAATGCATAGTGAACTGTATAAAATAAATATCAGATGCGTGACAGCCACCTAATTTTCTTAGGCATCGTGCGTTGGCTTATGCACGGGTCATCTTCTTCATCTTCTTCATCTTTTTTATCTGCGTATAACTTACGCCTCATCGGCTTCTTTGCCTCGGGTTGACTTTGGCGCGCTTCTTCATCAATCAACCCCTCTCGATAAATGTCGAGCACTGCCTCCATGATTGTGATACATGTTGGTAATTGTGGTGCTAGTCGAACTGTCAGCGGCGGAACAAGCATGATTGCCAGCAGGTTTTCTGGCCAGATTGTCGCGCTTCCCGCACGCTGCATTCGCTGGTCTTTTTTTTTCTTCCGAGGAGCTATTGGTGGTAGAGACTCCGATATCGGTGAAGGTGTCACTGGAGGCGGCGGCTGAGGAGCTAATGGCTGTGGCGCTGCACCACTCATAGGTCGCACTGCATGTGCAGCAGAGGCTGTTGACGGTTGCGACAGTGGCTCGGAGACTGATGTTGACTGCGTTGGCGATAGTGACAGAGAAGCTGATGTTGGCGGCGGTGGCAGAGAAGCTGATGTTTGCTGACGTTGACGAAGTTGCTGACATCTTACTGTGAAAAATATAATGTTTCTTTTTTATTTTAAGGTAATAATTTTATTATTTTTCAAAGTTTTTTCTTTTCGATTACTATACTCACTGTGAGCTACATCCATCAGACGTGGATGGCAGTAAAATTGGTAAGTGGCAATTACAGTCCAGCAATCGTCGAGCTGGTGAAGACAGGTGAGGAGAGAACGTCTTACTGTCACTGCAGTGTAGCATTGCGACGATTTCTTCCTCGTTCAAGATTCTGTCCTCCAAATCTTTAAGATGTCGCGGAGTTTGCTAGTCCGGCTGCTTCTCGGTGGATGATGGTGATGACTGCGGTGCAATATAACCACCATATAAAAGAGTGAGAATTTCACCCTGAGAATTTCACCCCATTTACTCGCTTCACTCGGGCAGTGAACCCACCCGCGGGTATAATTTACGACTTTAGTCGTTTGTTGCGTAATTTATTAAAAGAAAAAATAATAATATTAAAAATATTATTATTATTATTTTTTATTTTATTATTATTTTTATTTTTTTTATTACTTCACTAAAATAATTTAAAAACATATTTTTAATTTTTTTTTCATATCTCAATATTTTTATTTCATTTATAGTACGTTGTACGAATGAGAGGTCACGAGAGACCAAGACTGTTAGAAACAGAATAAAGAAGAAGCACCCAAATTTAAAAAGACGAGTTAAAAAGTTTCACCAGGTTAATCAAGAAAGTACAATCCAGAGTTCTGCAGTACCGGAAATTGCAATGCAAGAAGCTGCAGTACAGAAAGCTGCAGTGCAGAAAGGTACAGTACAGAAAGCTGCAGTGCAGGATGCTGCAGTGCAGAAGGCTGCAGTAAAGAAAGCTGCAGTGCAGAAAGCTGCCGTGCAGGAAACTGTAAGGCAGGAAACTGTAAAACAGGAAACTGTAAGACCGGAAACTGTAAGATAGGAAACTGTAAATGGCAAGAGAAAGCGGAAAAGGTACAGAAAGAAAAAGAGTAACGAAAGGTAATAATATTATTGTCATAACTCGCATAAAATAATCAAATCTTTCTTATTTGTTTAGGGTGATCAGTGATTTTTTACCAAAAAGAACATACATTTTTGTTAGATTTTATACTTAAATGATCTATCTTTCAAGGCATTATTTTCTAAAAAGATTTATAACCAGCAAATTAAAGAATAACATTATCAAGTCTTGATGATGTTTTATTTCTGAGACAAAAATCAATGTCCAATGATAAGATATAAATTGACAATATTCAGTTAGGTAATTTCCAATAATTTAGGTAATTTCTGTCTCTTGACTCAGATCTTTTCCCAGACCACGAGAATTTTTATTTTATCCGATATTTGAGGTTATATTTCGTTCTTAATTATTTAATCGCTTATATTCTAAACATATTGATAACTATTTGAAATGAAAAATTATAGAGTTGATAGCACCCAAACAATTCATTTTTTATGACATATTGAAAATTGCAAGATACTTTCAATTCGTTAATTCAATTTATAAACATACGCTCTGCAATATCTGTTTGACCTTAGTGTATTATTGTCAGTTAATACAGGAATACAATAATAGGGAAGTTGCATGAAAAAATCGATTAGTTCCGTCGAACAGAATAACGCAAAAAATTCGACACGTATTTTTTCTTATTTAAATTAAATGATTATAAACAATGATAAAGCTATTTGAAGTGTCGTGCGTGACTTCAGTGCTTCTAACAATTTAGCTATACTGCAATGAGAATATAAACAAAAACGGTGACGTCACGCGACTTTTCAACTTGCAATGTGCCCATTATTATTCGATGATCAATCTCTCGTGCGTAATAGAGTTTTTCATGCAAGTTCCCTATTGTTATACATTAAAAGAAATTAATATTAAAAAGTTTATGAAACAAATAATAATATTTCCAAGACAGTTGTATTCTTATGCGATAACTATTATAATAAGTATTAGAAGTTGCGTTGAAATTCGGTGGTAGTTTAAATTCCAATCAGGTCACGTTTTAAAAATGACGTAAATACATCGCTGTTCAGTGACTCAATCGGTAGGTATCAAAATTACTATACGTATTTCATGTCATCATGAAACAGTCACGACACAGGTATTCAAACAAGCAAAAAATTTCATAGTAACTTTAATATATTATTATTATAAAGGTTCTCAAATAAGAAAAAAAACTGTATAAAATTACAGGAAAAATACAGGAACAGACTGCATTTTTTGAGCAGTGAAACATTCTTATAGCTTAGATAATATACACAACTGACCGGGAAATTACATAAATTAGTTCAATAAGTAATGAAATAATATTCCGAAAATAAGTCCTGAACATTTAAAAAAAATCTACAATTATCCTTTAAACGAAATTTATTATCAGTAACTGTCAGTAATTGTGTAAAGCATGGCTTAGTAGTAACTTTATTTGAAGAGAAGAGACTCTTCTTTGCAAGTAAAAGTCTTATAATTATACAAAATATTATATAAACATTTATAAAGAGTTCTTAATTGACGAGTGTGCGAGACACTCAATCTGTGTTTTTCTAAGTTACAATAGTTTTCCATTAGTATAAATTGCATTTAAACAAAAATAAACAATATTTTTCAAGTATTGGGCAATATTAGGACAACTCCAAATTTTCGCCATAAAGAAGCTCCAAATAGAGTTATTTAATTTTCTATTACTTTTGCGGCCATGCTGTTTGCTGGTGATTCAGAATATACATAGACCATGCTTGTTTAAATAATAATGTGTGCTCTTGCTACAGCTATAACACAAGCGTGTATAAACGTAACACAGAAAATTAATGCAAACCCCGACTTTTACAATTCGATGTAAGGTAGTAATTAGGAAGCAATTAAAGTATTTGTTATAATCCTGATGAGTTTGAAACCATATTTATATTGTCAAAAAAGGTGTTTTTGTATAAGTTACAATAGTTTTCCATTAGTTACAGAAAATCTTAAATTATCCTTTTAACAGAATTTTCTATTATTAACTTTTAGTAATTGTGTAATACATGGCTTGCTAGTTACTGGCTTTCAAGAGAAAGAGACTCTTCTTTGTACGTAAGATTCTTATAAGTATACAAAATATTATATACACATTTATAAATAATTCTTAATTGACGAGTGTACGAGAGACTCAATCTGTGTTTTTTTAAGGTACAATAGTTTTCCATTAGTTTAAATTTCATTTAATTGAAGAATAAATAATATTTTTCGAATATCACATGATTGTGTTAGGCAATATTTTGATAACTCAAAATTTCCATCATAAAGAAGCTTCGAATATAGTTATTTAATTTTCTTTTACTTTGCGAGCTTCAAAGCTCGTATGGCCGAACGCGTCGAGGAGCAGAGACGCCCAATGGAAATGCCGTTCGCCAATATAACGTCGATATCTTATAAATTATTGACAGCCGTCTTACCTCTATACAGCAACTATGCAATGTACTCCCACGTCAATCTCTTAAGTCTCTATATATAATGGTGATAGTAAGGGTTAATAAGAAAACATTTTTTTACGTTTTTTTAAGCAAATAAATAGTGTTATTTTCCGAATCAAGTTTGTTACTGTAAAAACAGCAGATTAAATTTGTTCCAATGATACAGTGCCGTGAAAACAGTAGATTGTATAATTAATATTAAATATGTTGCTGTTACAACAGTAGATTAAAACCAAAGGTTCCAAACGTAACAGTGCTGTGAAATCAAAAGATTATATAATTAATATTAAATAAGTTGCTGTGAAAGCAGCAGATTAAAACCAAAGGTTCTAAACGCTAAAGTCCTGTGAAAACAGCAGATTTATTTTCGTAATGTTAAAGAAAAAGATGACAAACGAATAGTTTGTTCTTTTTTCTAAGACAAAAATGAATAGTTTACTCTTTGAAGAAAAAGGAACAGTTTCTTCCTACGTCTATTTTATATTTAATAAAAAAAATTGAAAAAAATCGTTTATTAGGTATAGTATTAAGTTATAGTATTAAGAAACAGTAAATAATTGAATAATTTACCTATAATACGAAGACAAAAACATACATTGAGAAGAAAAACAGTACACTACCGGATATTTTTTTTGTTCAACGACACATACACTAGCCTACCGAATATTTTATTATTCCACGACACATACACTCACCTAAAAAAAAGAAATAGCGATGCACGCGAAGCACCGAGTATACAGCAATGTAGAGGGAGAAAGTTGTAACTACAAGCCCAGGTTGACAGCAGCATGCACACTCGGTCATAAGCAGCGTGCCTTCCCTCTCTCTCTCTCTTTCTCTCTGTCTCTCTCTGTCTCTCGTTGCAGCGAGCCCAGGATGCCAGCACACAGCAAATGTCGTTGACGCGTATTATCACCAGCAGTAGCAATATGCGTGTTCAGTCGGTAGCATGCGCTTTCTCTCTCTCTCTCTCTCTCTCTCTCTCTCTCTCTCTGCGGCTCCGTAACTACACCTGCTCCTACTAAGTAGCTCCTGCTATCTAGACCATTCTCTGCCGCCCTTGTGCCTATTTGTTTCAGTTCCTTGCAAGCGCCGATGTGCAAGTCACCCCTGCAGTTATTATCTGCAGCTGTACTGGTGGACTTGCAAAGCATTTTCTCCTTAAAACGGCAACACCATCGCCGCCAGTTTTGCGGTTAGGAGCTGGAAAAGCGGCAGAGTGGCAGGAGTTGAGCACAGCCATCGAGAATATAGAGGTCCCACGTAGCTGGACCAGTGTGCGCAGAGCGCCCTCTTTACCAGCATGCCATCTGCCAACTCAACGAACAACCAACATCGCACCGAGGTGACATCTGCTGTCTTCAGGTAACAACACCGCCCATTTCACCTGCAGAGCGTCTCTCCTCCGTCACCACTACCATCATGGTCGACAAGTGCTCCATCTACGGAAAGATTCTCAGGAGCAGCCCCCTTTTTTACCGATACCTCAAGCGTTCGTCCCTTACCTAAAAAAAAAACACCCCAAAATTGCTCTTTCATGCGCTTGAGAGGTAGGTCCTGTGATCTACGTGAGGAAAATTATTAACAGAGCGTATTTTTATATATTTTGAACTGATGAAGACGAATCCGACCCTCTTTTTTACCGATACCTCAAGCGTTCGTCCCTAACCTCAAAAAACACCCCCAAATTGCTCTTTCGCGCGGTTGAGAGGTAGGTCCTGTGATTTACGAGAGGAAAATTGTTGACAGTGCGAATTTTTATTAAACTCAAGTTGCTGAACACAAATCCGACCCTCCTTTTTACCGATGCCACCAGCGTTCGTCCCTAACCTAAAAAATACCCCAAAATTGCTGTTTCACGCGAGTCACAGGTAGGTCCTATGATTTACGAGAGGAAAATTATTGACAGAGCGTATTTTTATGTATCTCAAGCTGCTGAACACAAATCCGACCCTCCTTTTTACCGATGCCTCAAGCGTTCGTCCTAACCTCAAAAAATACCCCAAAATTGATGTTTCACGCGGTTGAGAAGTAGGTCCTATGATTTACGAGAGGAAAATTATTGACTCAGCGTATTTTTATGTATCTTAAACTACTAAAGACGAATCCGACCCTCTTTTTTACCGATGCCTCAAGCGTTCGTCCCTAACCTCAAAAAACACCCCCAAATTGCTCTTTCACGCGGTTGAGAGGTAGGTCCTGTGATTTACGAGAGGAAAATTATTGATAGAGCGAAATTTTATTAAACTCAAGTTGCTGAACACAAATCCGACCCTCCTTTTTACCGCTGCCTCCAGCGTTCGTCCCTAACCTCAAAAAATACCCCAAAATTTCTGTTTCACGCGATTCAGAGGTAGGTCCTATGATTTACGAGAGGAAAATTATTGACAGAGCGTATTTTTATGTATCTCAAGCTGCTGAACACAAATCCGACCCTCCTTTTTACCGATGCCTCAAGCGTTCGTCCTAACCTCAAAAAATACCCCAAAATTGATGTTTCACGCGGTTGAGAAGTAGGTCCTATGATTTACGAGAGGAAAATTATTGACTCAGCGTATTTTTATGTATCTTAAACTGCTAAAGACGAATCCGACCCTCTTTTTTACCGATGCCTCAAGCGTTCGTCCCTAACCTCAAAAAACACCCCCAAATTGCTCTTTCACGCGGTTGAGAGGTAGGTCCTGTGATTTACGAGAGGAAAATTATTGATAGAGCGAATTTTTATTAAACTCAAGTTGCTGAACACAAATCCGACCCTCCTTTTTACCGCTGCCTCCAGCGTTCGTCCCTAACCTCAAAAAATACCTCAAAATTTCTGTTTCACGCGATTCAGAGGTAGGTCCTATGATTTACGAGAGGAAAATTATTGACAGAGCGTATTTTTATGTATCTCAAGCTGCTGAACACAAATCCGACCCTCCTTTTTACCGATGCCTCAAGCGTTCGTCCCTAACCTCAAAAAACACCTCAAAATTGCTGTTTCACGCGGTTGAGAGGTAGGTCCTATGATCTACGTGGGGAAAATTATTCACTGAGCGTATTTTTATGTATCTTAAACTGCTGAAGACGAATCCGACCCTCTTTTTTACCGATACCTCAAGCGTTCATCCCTAACCTCAAAAAACTCCCCAAAATTGCAGTTTCACGCAGTTGAGAGGTAGGTCCTATGATCTACGTGAGGAAAATTATTGAGTGAGCGAATTTTTATGTATCTCAAGCTGCTAAACACAAATCCGACCCTCCTTTTTACCGATGCCTCAAGCGTTCATCCCTAACCTCAAAAAACACCCCAAAATTGCAGTTTCACGCAGTTGAGAGGTAGGTCCTATGATCTACGTGAGGAAAATTATTGAGTGAGCGAATTTTTATGTATCTCAAGCTGCTGAACACAAATCCGACCCTCCTTTTTACCGATGCCTCAAGCGTTCATCCCTAACCTCAAAAAACACCCCAAAATTGCTGTTTCACGTGGTTGAGAGGTAGGTCCTATGATCTACGAGAGGAAAATTATTGACTCAGCGTATTTTTATGTATCTTATTTCCTCAAAAAACATCCCAACAATTTTGGGGTGTTTTTGAGGTTAGGGACGAACGCTTAAGGTATCGGTAAAAAAGAGGGCCGGATTCGTGTTCAGCAGCTCAAAATACATAAAATTAGTCGTTACTTGGAATTTTTCGGAACTCCTGTGATTTCTAACAGCTTGATCATTGCGTTAAGTAGTATTTCTTTAAGGTTAGAGATCGTGCAGCTCCGTCTGAAAACGAAATTTTAAAAATAGCCACGCGTTAGTCAATAGTACATAAAAAATACTAAATTTTCCCTATTTTGAAAAATTTTTAGGTGGAAAGGAATTTTTGGCAGGGCGGTATTCCGGTTGACGTGGAACGTTACATATATATACAGGGTGGCCTATTTTAATCTAGAATAGGAAATATCTCGGTATAGAAGTGAGATACAGCAAAAAGTTTAGACAAAAGTTGCAGGGGGCAAAGGGGGTACGTAATGGCATAAGTGGCCTTGACCTTGAATGCGATTTTCAAGGTCATTTGGAGGTCAAAGTGATATTTAAAAAGGAACCTCTATTTTTTAACCCGGATTTGAAACTAATGGGAAGTTTTACGCCCAAAACAACATTTCGGTGAAGGTCATGGCAAGGTCAAAGGTCAAACATGCAAAAATGGCTCTAAATCATTTGGTTTAAGTCGCAAAGCATACAATGTATCAGAAAGGTAAAACAAACTTTCTAAGGTCATTACACTGGTAAATCAATTAAAACCTTAACCATACAACTATTTTCAAGGTCAAATGAAGGTCAAACACGAAATAATGTTCGAGTAATTTACGTTACTCAACGTGAGGAGCCACGCAGCGAGTCAATGCTATTTTCTGTGCACGTATAATAGTATAGTATGAGCACCGCTTGCTGCTAGACTCCCCATTCCCGCCTACTGACATCGCGCCTCACGGCAGTCGGCTGCCGCCCTCTCGCTCGTTAGACCCCTGCCGAGATTGATACTGCCAACATTATCGCAATTTCGACCATAATCGACCGCTATACGATTGTTTTCGGTTCGGGTCGTTTGTTAGATTCTTCTCTATTTATTTACACTTGTACATACTTACATTCAGACAATAAAACGTCTATTGTTTTATTAATTATAGAGTAAAACTGAGTGTCATTTATTTCTTACCGAACAACAACAATTTAAAGGTAAAAGCTTCGCATCAATTATCTATTGATACAACCGATAGATTTGAGCGACTTAATGAATGACTGAAAATCAATGTATTTGAGACGCAAAACTTTCTATTATGTGTTACAAATTTAAAAATAGGTTTCTAATGTTAAAGCACTGGTCAAGCATGAAAAAATGGCTGCAAATCCATTGGTTTGAAACACAAAGCTTCTATCATCTGTCACAGAATCAACCAACTTTCTAAGGCCAACACACTGGAAAATCATAATTAATGACCTTTGCCATGTGACAATTTTCAAGGTCAAATGAAGGTTAAACATGCAAAAATGTCTTAAAATCCATGGGTGTGAAATGCAAAAATTCTACCATGTATCGTAAAAATAAAACATACTGGGGAAGAACTACCAACCTTCACTTTTTCATAGCCGTAAATTTCCTATTTTTAGCACTACCCAGGAACAACGGCGTGGACGTAATAGAATTATGTTCCCTTTCGGCTGCTTGATTAGAGTGAGTCCCCTTGCCTCTCACTTTTCGGGGTGCTTGATCAGCCATTGAATTATTGTTCAAAGTTATCCCATTAGCTTCAATGCATAAATTGATTCTTCTCGAGAAATGTCTTACAGTAGAAAGTAAGACATTTCTTGGAATTGCTGCTAAAGCTGTTCGTATGCGTTCCTGCATGTTTTGTCTTGTTGTTGGCCGCTGCTTATAACAAATATTTTTCAGATATCTCCAAAGATAAAAGTCAGGTGTAGTAAGATTGCCTGAGCATTTTGGGCTTGGACGATAAAAAATTGAGTGCCGTGTAATTATTAGTAATAATAAAGTGACTTTATTGCAGAATATAATTACAGCGAGGTGGGGAGGGGGGAGAACCTTCTCCTAGGCGATCCGCGGAGCAACTGGACGAGCGAGCTCGCTTTTCGGAGCGTCGCGACGCGCGTCTAAAGAGCGGCTTATTATATGCCCACCCTGATTGGCTAATGAGCGAGAACAAAGAAAACTCTCTCGTTAACCGACAGAATTTGTATCGTGACTTTAAATACGTCTCGAAACGCAGACATTCCGCCCACCTAGTTTTCTCATAAAACGAAATAATATTACAACACATTTTCAATAAAAAAAAACAACGCGTAACAATTTGAATACGTGAATTTACTATATTTTAACATTAATTTAGTTAGTCTTGCGTATCGTTGTCCAATATCTTGATCAGCTTGCTGATTGGTCGTCGAAGAGTTGTCGTGGCAGTACGTAGTGAAATCATGCTCACCAAACCGTCCTTGCCAGGAAACGTTTCCACTACCAGAGCCAAGGGCCAGCGCACGGGAGATGTGGTCTCGTGGCGGATCAGCACAATGTCCCCAATCTGTCCATACGCCGCCAGCACTGCATAGGTAGCATCTTCTCCTCCGTGATTCTGGGCTCTGCAAATAAAAAAGTTGACTCCCCCACGAGGAAATGAGCAGGTGTGAGTACAAACAGGTCGGACGTATCTTCAGTCAGAATGGTGAGAGGCCGCGAGTTTATACATGCTTCTACTTGGCATAGCAAGGTTGCGAACTACCCAAACGTAAGAATAGTCTCACCCACTACCACTTCAAATGGTATTTCGTGGATTTCACCGCAGCTTCCCATATACCTCCAAAATGAGGGGCTCCAGGAGGATTAAAGTGTCAGGATGTGGCTCCTTCCTGTAGCGCGGGACTCACCGACCGACGGAAGTCAGAACTCTCAGAAAACATTCTGCGAAGCCCAGCATCCGCTCCTATAAAGTTCGTGCCCTGATCACTTAACAGATACAAACAAGGACCTCTACGGGAGACAAATCTACGAAATGCTGCGATGAAACATTCGGAGTCATAGCTCGACACTGCTTTCAAATGTACAGCTTTAGTGGACAAACAAACAAATACTACTAGATAACCCATATAAGAGTTATATCCCCTATGACGCGAAGTACGCAGCCAATATGGTCCTACGTAGTCAACTCCCGAGCGAGCAATTGCCTTGAAGTACACGCTCGGCGGGAAAATCACCCATTTGCTGCTGCGACTGAGCTGCATCATATCTTCTACAGGAAATACATCTTTTAATGATAGTTTTCACCTTAACACGATCCTTGACAATCCAGAACAGGCGTCTAATTCACGCAAAGGTGAGTTGGATTCCACCGTGTAGAGATAAGTGATGATAATAAGAAATTACTAATTGAGTGAGACGACTATCAGCGGGCAAAATCACTGGCTATTTCTCGTCTTCACTCAGGACTGAGTTTTTCAAGCGTCCGCCCACCCTGATCAACCCATTTCGGTAGACTGGATTTAGACTCTTTAAAAAATGCGATTTAGGCAGTTCCTGACCCTTCTCGAGAGCATCCATCTCGTACCCGAAAGTGCTGGAGTTGAGTTAAATGACTCCGATCCATCTTGGCTTGTCTAACCTTCTTCCCAGTAATTTCCAATGAAGTAGGCGAAGGAAATTCCCGTGAAACAGGAGAAACCCTATCAAAGAACGACGTCCCTTCTATTCTTAAGCGAATGAATCGCAAAACATATATGGAGATGCGTATTAACTTACTCAGCGAAGAATATTTTTCTATCAGAGGCCATATTTCATACTTAATGATCCTATCAGCTGCGGCTATCAGCACGACTGGTTCAGAGCTAACTTCCTTTCTTTTTGGAGCTTCCAAATCATGCTTACATTCCCATTCATCCAAGCTTTCACGCAAGAGCTTAGGCCCCTTCCACCACAGTTCATTCTGTAATAAATCATCAGCGGTGGAACCGCGTGATGCGACATCCGCCGGGTTATCAACTGAATTTACATGATGCCAATATGCATCCGGCAATCTCGTTGAAATCTCAAAACATCTATTGGCCACAAACGTGGGCCATTTAGCTGGGATATCCCTAATCCAATATAACACGTCTTTGGAATCTGTCCATAAATGGACATTTAAATTATCAATTCCTAAATTATCAGCAAAAACTTGAGCTAGTTTGGTAGCCAGAAGAGCGCCACACAACTCGAGCCTAGGAATGGATAGCGTCTTAATAGGAACTACCTTGGTTTTCGTACGTAATAGAAAAACTCGAGCTGCTGAATCGATCACCCGCAAGCACAAGACTCCTGCGTAGGCGATTTTTGACGCATCGGCAAATCCGTGCAATTCATACGTACGCGCCGATAGTTGCAAAGCTATCCACTGTGGAATTCGAATGTGAATTATTGAAGATAGCGAACTGTAATAGCTTCTCCAATAAACAGCATGCTCTTCCGGTAACTTCTCGTCCCAATCCTTGGTTAACGCCCAAAGCGACTGCATAAAAGCTTTAAGCGATATTATTATAGGAGCTATCCAACCAAGCTTATCGAACATCTTCGCAATTTTTGACGCGACCACTTTCCTAGTTATTGGCCCTCTTAGCTCCTCCAAGGATACGTTGAAGTAGAAACAATCTTCCTCAGGATTCTAAGCAATCCCTAGGTCTGAAAAACCTAGCCCTACTTTAAGATTATCTTCTGCAGTCTTGAGGTTAGGAGGTAACCAATCAACTTACACTCTATCATTTGCGACCCATTTCCTGAGATTGAAGCCCCCGCTGTGCAGCAAATTTATCACCTGCTCCTGTTTGGTCCGAGCCTTCTCTATCGTAAAATCACCTGACAGTACGTCGTCTATGTAGATTTCATTTTCAAGAATTTCTCTAGCTAGGGGAAACGCCTTTCCCTCATCCTGAGCTAACTGTCTCAAAGTACAACTTGCTAGAAAGGACGAAGAACCACAACCAACCGTAACCGTAGATAAAACATACGTAACCAGCTCGGCAGTCACTTCTTCCCTCCAAACTATGGCCTGCAGGTGCTGATCAGCCTCATGAACCTGAATCTGCAAGTACATCTTAGCTATATCTGCTGCAAAACGATCATATCCGGTAGCAAATTTGGACCTATGACTAAAAACTCATTTAACCAAACACCATCCTTAGTTTTGGCGGAGGCATTGAAGACTGTCCTCAACCTGGTTGTCGTACTGCTTTCCTTAACTACGCCATGTTGCGGTAGGAAGAAACATTTTTTTAAATTGAAATTTTGCCCGTAACGCGCTTCATGTAACTCGCGGCCTCATATTCTCGCATTGACTCTACATAAGCCCTACGGAGCTCGGCATTCTTAACATACCTATTCTCAAGATTATACATGATCCGTACGGCTCGCGTATACGAATCTCCCCATTTTTTAGGTAATCTTACCACATATCTACCCTCACGAGTGCGACTCACGGAATTCAGGTACATCTCCTCGCATAGTTCTTGTTCTTCAGTATAGAACTTCTTCTGCGGCAATTCCTCAATCTTCCAAAACTTGCGCAGCTGTGCGTTGAGATCGGTGCCTGTTGTCTGTATGTGAGCGGTAATCGAGGGAACTTGTCGCTCACCTGATGTCGTCGGGCCTGAGACTATCCATCCCAGCATGGTTTTCACTGCTATCGGTGAGTCAGCATCCTTGCCCTTGCGTAGTCCTTCTTCGATGATCTGAGCATGTACTCGACCACCTAGTAACAAGTCGATACGATCCGAGTATTCAAAACGATGATCTGCTAGCGTGAGTCCTTGTAGATGACCTTAGCTGTTCGAGCTACCTGCAAATGGATCATAGGCAGTCACTCTGGGGATAACATAAGCGGTGACCCCGCAGCTAAACGTAGATACGAAATGGGGTTTTATTGTAAAGTTTACCAAACTTTTACAAAGTACATTCCCATTATTACCTATACCTGAGACCGTAACTCTCACAGGCTTCTTTTTGAGCCTTAAGCTCTGACATAATTTTTCAGAAATGAATGATGCTTGTGCACACTGGTCAACCATTGCTATTACCAATCTGTGCCTTTCATCATCAGCGTGTACTTGTACCCATGCAGGTGCTAACAGGACCGTATTCTTGTCTGAGGTATTAACACTGCGGTTGACTGACACTGTCCCCAGCGCTGCTGTCATAGCAGAAGCTTTTTTTCCTGAAGTCCCAGCTGCACTAGACTTATGGACAGTCTCCTCAATAATTTTATGTGCCGCACTATTACTGCCAAAATGCAACATCGAGTAGTGTTTAGACGAGCAATGCTGGCATCGTAATGAGCTTTTGCAGTCTTGCACCGTATGATTAAGGAGACAATTGAAACACAGGTGCTTTCTCATACCTACCTGCTTTCTTTCAAATGGACTCTAAGACTGGAAAATTTCACAGCTTAAGATTGAGTGTGAACCTTTACAAGCGGACATGAAGACGATTGAGAAGAAGAAGAAGACGAACCTTTACCTTCCTCCTCCTGTACTATATGAACCGACTTAACGTTTTTATTTTTGCAAGCAAAGCTCTTTTCCTTAAATTTAGAACGAAAATCGCGAGGCTTTGCAGTTTCCCTAAAAGAAAAGGTTTCCTTGGCGCGTTCCAACTGCACTAGTGCTAATCTTTTGGTTTCTAAAAATGCATCTAACGCGTCAAAGGCCGGTGGTTCCTGTGGATGATTGAACCTAGCTACCGATTCCTCGCACTTCCTTTGAATGTGCGAAGTTAACTTCCTAACTGTCAGAAAAACAGTGAAATGGTCCCAGTGTTGCACTGGACTACCTAGGGCTTTTAATGCTTGCAAGATATGTTTCATCCCTGTCTGGACCTTACAAACTTCGAGAGCAGCGTTTTTGGACATTGCTTTTAACGATAATAGGTTAGTCAACAGTTTGGTTATCAATAATCTTGAAATATCATAATGATCCTTCACTCCCTTCCATGCACTCAAAAAATTGTCGCCCCCTACCGGAGTCTCTTCTATCAATTCAGCAGCATAACCCTTTAGGGCAGAGCGCAGATAGTGCATCTTATATACCGTAGGGATAGTGGCATCCTTTAGAATCATTTCCGCGAACGAGTCCCTGAATCTAACCCACTCTTGAATCTCACCAGAAAACTGAGGTAACTCAATAGAAGGCAGCTTAGCTGGATTTAGATTTGGAGCGGTTGCCAGGGCAACAGCAGGCTGATGAGAAACAGCTGCTCTTAACTGAAGCGCATACTCTCTCAATTAACCTAAATTTAGTGCGAAAGCTTCCTCTGCTTTATCGTATATCTTGGCGGTAAAATAATGATCATCCCCTTCGGTTTCCTCGTCTTGTAATAGGAGTTCATGGCTATCGTCGAATTTAACCCAAAGACTCTGCAGCAACTCAATTCTAGCCTGACAGGCCCCTTCTCTCATTCGATCGGTACCTAGCTTCTTGAAATTTTCATAAATCATCGATATCCTATGGAATAACCGCAACTGCTTGTCAATAGTAGCCAGGATAGTGGAATGCGCCTCAGGTCTTGAGAATAAATCGTGGCCGTCATATATCGACCTCCAGGGATTTCAGTCACTGACGATTCTGACCTAATACAGAACCTGACGACTTATTCGGTAGGGTACGATCACCGGATTGTAATGGGAGATCTGAACGCGAACATGTTGTCGACATCTTAGGAAGCGTCGTTTATTAAAGAGTTAATTTGTGAATTAAACCTTAAATTAGTTGATCATGGCGCGACTCACTACGTCGGAGAATCTCACACTTGGATTGATATGATCGTCACTGACAACAATGATGTGGTGCTGGATGCGAATAACATAATGGCGACCTTTCCGAGTAAACGTAATATAATTGATGTAATAATCGACATCCAAACTTCAAAGTCCCCTGCTCTCAATAACTTTTCATATAGGGCTTTTAAGTCTATTAGGCAGGAGGAACTTCTATCCCTCCTTACTGCTTGTGATTGGTCGCCCATCAGTTGCCCAGATAAGAATGTTGATAGTAAGTTAGAACATCTTAGCCACAACATCTTGGCGATCATCGACGAACTTGCCCCTCTGAAACAGTTTACACTGAAGAAGAAATGTCTCCCTCCTTGGGTGGATGTCGAGCTGTAAGAACTCTATAATCAGCGTAAAGCCGTTCGACCGCGCTACAAACGGACTCGGGACAATAAGTTGTGGCAGGAGTTCCAGTCTCTCGCAGCTCAAGCAGAAACAGCGCACAGTTGAAATGCGAGAGGCTTTTAATCAGAACAGAATTTTTGATGCTCTGGATAATAACAAAAATATCTGGAAAGAACTTCGGCACCTTAGACTGTTACCAAAGGCTAAAGAGGAGCTGCATGTTTTCACTCCGGAGTGATGAAAGAGAATTTTTTTTCTCGCCAAATGTGGTCGTTTTTTTTTAATTTCTTCTTTCAGCTGCTCTAATAATGATGCATAATACTCACCAGTAATTGTTTTACCCTTTTCCAAGTAGTCAATAAGTATAATTCCACGTGCATCCCAAAAAACTGTAGCCATAACCTTACCAGCTGACTTTACGGTCTTTGCCTTCTTTGGAGCTGGTTCGCCAGTGGAAATCCACTGTTTGGATTGTTCCTTTGTCTCAGGAGTGTAGTGGTGTATCCATGTTTCATCCACAGTCACAAATCGACGAAAAAATTCCTCAGGATTCCGACTTATGCGCGCCAAAAGAGCCTCAGAGGCGACCACTCTATTACGTTTATTCTCAGCTGAGAGCAAACGCGGCACCCATCTTGCCGATAGCTTTTTCATGCCTAATTTTTCATGTAGAATTGAAACAACTGCACCTATAGATATCCTTGTGGCCTCAGCTAACTCACGCACTTTTAATCTTCTATCCTTCAACACCATATCGTGGATTTTATTGATGATTTCGGGAGTAGTTGCTTCTACGGGCCTTCCTGAACGTGGTTCGTCACTTATTGATGTACGACCACGCTTAAATTCATTTACCCAGTTATAAACCGTTGCTAAGGCAGGGGCAGATGTGCCATGAACTGAGTCCAATTCATTTTTTATCTCATATGGAGTTGAACCCTTTAAATGAAAATGTTTAATTACCGCTCTGAACTCGTTTTTTTCCATTTTTCTCAACAAGCAAATTTTTTTTTTTCAATTGGTTATAAAAACACGTAATTTCAGAAGATGTGGACTGTGACTGCACCATATATCTAGTCGGGAGTGGTGCTGACTGAAAACAGATGATTTGGAGCGATTCGCGCGCCATCTGTTGGTCATTCTAAAGACTTATTGAACTACCCTCGTACCATCTCGGACGTTGTTCTGGCCGTTGCTCATTTCTCGTCACAGGCAAAGGGCGAAGACGGAATACCCCAAAATGTCATCGCAAAGTCTCTTCCGGTTTTGGGCCATCATTTGGCTAAGATTTTCGACTCCTCTCTGTCTAATGGGGGTTTTCCCGGGACCTGGAAGAAGGCTCATCTGAGCCCTCTAAAGAAGACGGCAATTCCATCTGCCGTCTCGGACTTCCGTCCAATAGCCCTGTTGAGTTTTCTCTCCAAGTTCTTGGAAAAGATCGTCCACGAGCAGATTTCAGAGTTCATTTCATCCAAGAAAATCCTTGATCCACGTCAAACTGGCTTTCGACAACATCACAGTACGCAAACAGCACTACTGAGTCTGTCAGAGGTGATTCGTGATGGTATTAATAGCAAGAAACAGCTGCTTACCATACTCCTAATGTTTGATTTCAGTAAGGCGTTCGACACTATTTCGCCCTCTAAATTACTTCGTAAGCTGATCAGAATGGGGTTTTCTGGATCCATAGTCATGTGGATCAAGTCATATATTGCAGGTCGTAACCAGCGAGTGGTTACAAAATCTCATGGGGAATCTGATTGGTGCACAACCAATGGCTCGGTTCTTGGCCCCTTCTGTTCAGCCTTTATATTAATGATCTTGAAGTCATACTAGCTGCTTTCAAAAATCCCCAGGGTGAATTATCGGGTGGTGTTGAGCATTAGCTTTATGCTGATGATTTACAAACCTATACGCAGGTTGCGAGAGACGATCTTCAGATAGGCATTGATCGTCTGTCAGCTGTGGCGCGAGCAGTGTCGGCTTGGGCTTCTGAGAATGCCCTTCACCTTAATGTCGCGAATACTAAAGCTATAATTTTTGGGTCGGATTACAATATTACTAAATTGCAAGAATTGTAGCTTCCAGGCATTGAGGTGCAGAATAACGTTTTTATTCCCTTTGCCGATACTGTAACTAACCTCGGTGTTGTTATGGATTCTAAATTAACATGGAAACCGCAAGTGGGTGCAGTTAGTCGTAAGGTGAATAGAGCCTTATCTGGACTCAGATCTTTTAGATCCTGCACCACCGAAGCGTTACGCAAACAGTTCGCAGGTGCTCTTGTTGTCTCTCACTTAGATTATTGCTCTCTTGTATACCTCGACGTATCAGGTGAGCTACAGACCAGGCTTCAAAGGTTGCAAAACTCCTGTGTGAGATATATATGTGGTGTTAGAAAGGATGAGCATGTCTCTCCCAATAGGAGGAAACTGGGTTGATTGACTGTGGAGATAAGAAGGGAGTATATTGCGGTGGTAATGCTTTATAAAGCAGTTGTCATGGGACAGCCTTCGTACCTTGCGGCCCTTTTTGAACAAAATCAGTTTAGAACCTCAGGTAGGAATCCCAAGGAAATAAAAATTCCAGGGTCGCGTACTGATGTTGGCCTGTACTCCTTCAGAGCCCAAGGTGCTCGCCTCTGGAATTCGCGCCCCCGCGCTATTAGGCATCTCCCGTCTCTAAATAAATTTAAAACGGCAATACGTAGGCATATTATTGAAACCTGCGACGAAAAAAATATGTTCTGTGATAAGAAGTAACTGTGTTATACTGCTAAGTAATTATTTAATTAAGGTTCTATATTGTGACGTGATAGTTAAGACTACTGACATAAACTGTGCATTTATAATAAGCCTATGTGATGAAATCTAACGATGAATCTGTGATATGGATACAAAGTTAATTTAATGTATCGAAACTATATATACATGATGTATATTTTTGACTTGTGCAAAATAAATCTTAATCTATCTAATCTATCTATCTATCTTTCATTTAAAAATGTTCTTACAATCCGTGAGAAATGTGGTGGTGCACAGTCCAACTGCACTCACATTCTTCGCCTGGTCTCCAAGTCAACATTCTCAAGTTAGACAGGTAAACGGTCCCTCAAAAATTCTAAAAAATTATGCTCATTAACAATGTCGTCAATGAGTAACCATACGATTATCGTTTTCATCGTATTCATGTCGCCGATATTCACGATGTAAGTGGCCATTTCGAGCTCTAGCAGAAAGATCTCGAATAGTTACATTACTTGGGTGTCGTCTATTTGGAAAACGTGCAGCATAAAGTGCAGTCGCTTGGACATAAATACCTTGGCATTCTCCTAAAATCATAATCATGTTTACAATTTCATTTGGGGTGTGATCAGCTATTTTAGCTATTTAACTGAATTTAATAATTTTTTTTCATAGATAATTTTTACAATACTACTTTGAACTTTTCAGCCCTCTCGAAAATACTGATTAAAAAATTTAATCGTGATAAATATGCGATTTCACAATACCTTTAATTAACTTAACATTAGACGAAAAAATATTCAAAAAGTAACACTGTTATTATTTTAAAGCAAATTTAATTTATGTGACTGTGAAAGCCAAATTAACATACAGTCTTTAAGAGGATTCAAAGTACAAAATAAAATTAAAGTTTTTCTAGAGAAATTCAAAGACTATAAGTTAATTATCTGTTTCTATTGTAATTTTTTATCAAAATTTGTTTACATTTGTTCTGTTTTCAGATGAAGCTACATTAAAAAAACTGGACAATTATACAGACACAACTGTCATTACTAATATGATGTCAATTCTCACTACATATTTAACCTTGAAAATAGTCGTAGGGTTAAGATCGTTAATGCTTCCCCAGTGTGTAGACCTTAGAATCGTTTTTTAACTTTACAACACATAATAGAAGCTTTGTGTTTCAAACCAATGGATTTGGAGCCATTTTTCATATTTGACATTCATTTGACCTTGAAAATAGTCGTATGGTTAAGGCTCTTAATGCTTTCCCAGTGTTTTAACCTCAGAAATCTTTTTTTTAATTTGCAACACATGATAGAAAGCTTTTCGTCTCAAATACATTGATTTTCAGTCATTATTTCATGTTTGAACTTCATTTGACCTTGAAAATAGTCATAAGGTTAAGGTTTTAATTGATTTACCAGTGTAATGAGCTTAGAAAGTTTGTTTTACCTTTGTAATACATGGTATACGTTTTACGTCTTAAACCAAATGATTTAGTCATTTTTGCATATTTGACCCCCTAATATAATCAAAATGTATGTTTATAAAACTAAACTAACTTTTTTTATAATACTGACTGTATCTGAATAATAATATATTGCTTTTTATTGAGATATATCTTCAAGCAAATGGATGAAAAAAAACCTTTTTGTTTTAATAAAAAAATCTTTATAATACCGATTACTAACTCGAATATGATAAAATATATATACTAAATGAGATTAACATTCTCTGATACTCGGATATAAATCGTTAAGTAAAAAACTTTTTAAAAGTATTTAGATACATGTTAACAGTAATGTTTTTTAAAATGAAATTCTGTTGAGTAAATTATATATATAATTTCTATTTTAGTTTGAAAAAAATCTATCACTTACTTTGATAATCATATATAACTAATAAATGTTTCAATGTAAAAACCTTATAGATATATTATTTTAATAATGAAATTCTGTTGAGTAAATTATATCATTTCTATTTTAGATTGAAAAAAAATATATATCTGATACTTTTATAATCATATATAACTAATAAATATTTCAATGTGCAAATCTTCTAGTTATATTATTTTTTATAATTATTTAGGAATGAGTAGTAAATAATGTACGTATAATTTGTTTTTAAATTAAGATAGTTGCATATTTATTTTTCTTAATAACATACAAAGGAATATGTTTTTTGTTCACCTCATATTAGGAAAGAAATGAAAATAAAAAGTTTTTTGTTACATTAGTATACAGAAACCAATTCTTTTCTTCGAGTAATATTCTTCATGAACTTCATAGAGTGCAAGCGATGCGAATGTAGAAGATATATCAGCGTAGTCCTCCTCCTGCTCTTCTTCGAAAAATTGAGGAGCTTCATTCTTGTTCTCGGAAAGTGTCGTCGACGATCTGGTAAGCAGCCACATTTTTAGCGCGTATACATTCCGCACTGTACAAATGGGTTGAGTGCACAGCGTATGATGCGTACATGATACGTTTGTTTTATGTAGGTTTCACCGTGCCAAGCATCTTTCCTCTTCGATGTTATAAACTTTGTCTACGATATTCTCGAACCACTTTTTATTTTCTAGACCATAAATAAATAAATTAAAAATAAATAATGATAATTATTAATAGTAATATTATTAATATTTATATTTATTAATAATAATAATATTAATAATATTAATATTAATATTTATTAATTATGAATTTCTTTAGCATCTTTCAATGCATTACGGAGTGTGATATAGAGGAATTTGAGGAAAGAGATTCTGGATGGACTTTACACTCTATACTCAGCTTAAATTTAATAATAAACAAGCTGAAATCAATGAGAGGAAACTCTTATATTCCGCTTCCCGGT
This sequence comes from Gastracanthus pulcherrimus, assembly GCA_949152435.1. Taxonomy (NCBI): domain Eukaryota; kingdom Metazoa; phylum Arthropoda; class Insecta; order Hymenoptera; family Pteromalidae; genus Gastracanthus; species Gastracanthus pulcherrimus. Next base: position 106,923,132 of record OX424575.1, on the reverse strand, counting down.
GAAATAAAGAGAAAGCAAGCATGCATCAATGTGCAAAATAAGCATGACGATGAATGCTTCAAATGGGCTATATTATCTGCAATTTATGCCACTAAAGAAAATGCACCTCTTGTCTGCAAGTATAAGCAATTTGAGAATGAGTTGGATTTTGAAGGTATCGACTTTCCTGTGATGCCCATGTAGATCGCTAAATTTGAGAAACAAAATAATACGTCTATTAATTTGTACTTTTTAACGAAGACAGGAAAAAAAATTGATGTATCACCATGTCATCTGACATCAGATAAGAAAAAGTGACACATTAACATTCTTCTCGTCGAAGACTCCTACGTAGATAAAGATGAAGCAGAAATCCTGGATGATAGTGTAAAATTTACTTTTTACTATGTTTGGATTAAGAGTTTATCGCATCTCGTTTCTTCGAATCTCTCAAAATCAAAGAAAGAATTATACATTTGTGATAGATGTCTTTACTTGTTTAGATCACAAGATCGGTTAAATTTATATGAAAAGGATTGTGTAAAAATGAATAAGTACAAGGCGACAGTACCTAGTGAACAAAGCAATATCCTCAAGTTCAAAAATTTCAAAAATAAAGAGCTAGCACCATTTGTAGTATACGCTGATTTTGAATGTTTATTATACGTTACGGATGACAAGTGTGCATATCAACAACACGAAGCATTTAGTTCAGACTATTACATGAAGTGTAGCTACGATGATAGTCGTTCAGTCACGGTCGGCAGGAAGGAACGTTAGGTTTGACCAAAATGACGATAAAATCGGGTTACGGGGCGGTATTCGGGCATGAATGTACATCTCAAATCCGTTCGAATCGAAATCCGATCGGCTCCTGTTTTCGAGATATCGTCAATTTACGTATTTTAGCTAAATTATTGATGTAAGCGAATGAGTTGTACCTTAAGAATGCATGGAACTTCATTATATAATCAATGAGGATATACGAAATATGTAGATATCATGTATATTATATATAAGTATGATATATTGTATATATACATGTAGACCTGGTTATCAAATAAATGGAATGATGTGTGTGTGTATATATATATATATATATATATATATATATATATATATATATATATATATAATATACATATATAAATATATAATTTAAATAAGAAGTCATATTTAGGCTGGTGCATTGGATGTGTAAGTGTATTATATTGATAATACGTACTTTTCCACAACTTGTAATTTTGTTCAGAAAGTTATTATCAACGAAAAAAATCATATTTCTTTATATATTTCCTGAAGAAAATTGAACGACAGCCTTTTTGAGTTTTGTAATATAAGTAGGATCCTGAATAGAGTTGCTTTGGTTCCTTTCCCAAAGTTTCAAAAATTTTTTCTAAGTTATCTTTGATATAGAGTATGAAAAGCAATGGGCCCAAAATTGTACCTTGGGGAACTTCCGTTATTATTACCCTGTAATTACTCAGATTATCATCTATTTTCACTGCTTGATGCAATAAATCTCTTTACTAAATACATCGATGATTGTGAAATAAATATTCGTTTTATCGATTTTTTTCGCTTCGTGTTTTCCTCTCTAGACAAACTATCATCCTATCTCGATAGAATGAATATTGTGGAACGAGTTTTTTCACATGATGGTTATACAAGCAATCAGATAGAGCTGCTCCAAAAGAAGGGGATTTTTGAGTATGACTATGTCCCCTGATTCGATAGACTGAAAGAGTGTGAGTTGCCGAACAAAAATCAATTCTATAACAGCTTAAACCAAACTCACGTCTCCGACGAGAAATATGAACCTGCGAAGGAGGTGTCGAGTATTTTCAACATCGGATCTCTTGGGGAATACTCCGATTTGTATCTGAAAACGGATGTCCTTCTTTTGACAGAAGTTTTCGAAAACTTCAGAGAAAACTGTCTGGAGGCTTACGAACCGGATCCAGCTCACTATTGTACTACTCCGGGTGTATCCTGCGATGCATTGCTTAAATATACGAAGACTGAGTTGTAACTGCTTGCCGATATAGATATGTTACTCTTCGTCGAGCGACATATTCAGGGTGGTATCATCTAGTATGGCAATCGATATGCGAAGGCGAATAATAAGTTTATGAATGTGGAACAGTATGACGAGAGAAAAGATTCAATGCATCTCATGTACTTCAACGTCAACAATCTATATTGATGAGCTATGATGCAGTCTCTTCCTTATGCAGGCTTTGCCTGGGTCGAAGACCTTAAGAGAGACAATTTGTTTTTTAATGTACCCGATGACAATTCAACGGGATATATTCTCGAGGTAGATCTCGATTATCCCCAAGGGATTCACGGTGACCATAAAGATCTACCCCTCTGCCCCGAACATTTAGCTGCTCCAGAATCGAAGTAAAAAAAGTTGTTGACTACGCTGTATTCTAAAAAACGATACGTCATACATTACTGATCTCTCAAATAGTCTCTCAAGCATGGATTACAATTGACGAAGATTCATAGAGCTGAGATTCAATCAGAAACCTTGACTCAAAGATTACATCGATTTGTACAGCTTAAAAAGAAAAAATGCCTAGAATGAGTTTGAAAAGCTTCTCTTCAAGTTATTCAACAATGCAATATACAGTAAGACAATGGAGAATGAACGCAAACGAGTGGATGTTAAACTAGTGACTAAGTAGTCTGGACGTTATGGTGCAGAAAGCTACATAGCAAGACCAAACTTTCACAGCTGTCTCATCTTCGACGAAAACTGTGTAGCTGTTTCAACTTGCACGCACTGATCTCTACATAAGTAAACCTGTCTACGTAGGCCTTACCGGACTATATTTGTCGAAGACACACGTCTATCGTTTTCACTACGAGTACACGATGAATCGTGTCGGTAGAAACTGCAAACTGTTGTATACAGATACTGATAGCTTAATCTATGAAGTACGTCACGTGGATATGTATGACCTTGTAAAGACATCCATGAGTTTGATACATCGGATTATCCCAAGGACCACCAATTCGAAATCCCATAAGTTTATAAGAAGGTCGTTGGTCTAATGAAAGGCGAATGTAACGGTAAAATTATGCTAGAATTCGTCGGTTTGGGCAGCAAAATGTACAGTGTCAAGGTTGAAGATCAAGAGCCAATAAAAAAAGCCAAAGGCGTGAAAATATCAGTAGTCAAAACAACGATAACCTTTGACGACTATCTCCGATGTCTTTGAGAACATGTTACTCTATCTCACGAACAGTACAATATCCGCTCAAGGCTTCATGTTCTTCGAAGTGAAAGAAAAGTAAAGCTGGTCATAAGCCCTCAAGACGATAAACGTCGTCTTGTTCCCGGTCAGACGGATACCTTACCTTGGAGACATAACAGCATTGTCGAGGGTGAAAGATACACAGGGGAAGCTGCAATGGAGAGGAAAGTTTCGGTAGAGAGGGAAGCTGCGATCGAGAGGGGAGTCTCGGTGAAGGTATATAAGCCAGGCCACAGCAGCGCTAGTATCAGTTCTCTGGACAGCAAGCAGCAGAGCAAGAAGTCAAGTTATCAAGAAGAATCATCTGAGCAGTCTTTGGTCTTTGTTGAAAAGACATATGCAGTGGAGGGAAGCGAGTTACATAAGCGACTTCACAGTGAAGCAAGCATTATTTCGACTGGAGAAGCGTTATAGAGCTGTACCGTTGATGAACTTCAGAATAAGAGATTAAGAGTTCAAAAACATGCAAGAATATACACAACCGAGGTATACATTTTACCGTTAATCTTTAATTTATTAATTTATTTTATATGAATTAAAAAAGAATTAATATATATAATGGTTTTGGTTTGTTTGCAAACCATGGACTTCACCATGCTAAATAAGATCGCCCGTTGAAATTTTAGCCCTAAGAAATCCATATCCGAACTTCAGAAAGATAGAAAATATATAGCTACAGCATTGAGACAAGTAAGCACAAGATTTGGATTACGTGCTGTTGCAGAGCTCGATGCTGAATTTCCAGTATTCCTACCGAATTTCGTATCAGATGCTTTGATGGAAAATGAAAGTATGTTCTATGAAATGTCATCAGTTGCGAATAAATACAAGTTATTTCTCGTATACTTAGGAAATAATAATATTGAATTCGAAAGCGCTTGATGACATAAGTATGTTTCTTTAAATAAATGAAAGGAAAACAAATTCTATCTTAATCTTTGTCTTGGTATTCGTAGAATAGAACCTTATCCTTGAATATTTTATACTTATTATTTATACCTTTTGTTTGAAATACTAATTATTTAAATACATCCAATTATTGTAATAAACAAAATTTACTTTCAATTACAAATTATTTAAATACGTACAATCATTTCAAAATAAATTATTTTCTTCTAAATATATATAAAATATTTATAAATTATTGAAAATATAAACCATTTATTTGAAAATAAAAACCATTTATTTGAAAATAAAAACCATTTATTTGAAAATAAAAACCATTTATTTGAAAATAAAAACCATTTATTTGAAAATAAAAACCATTTATTTGAAAATAAAAACCATTTATTTGAAAATAAAAACCATTTATTTGAAAATAAAAAGTTACTTAAAATTAAATAAAAATAATTATTATTAAATATCTGATTTATTAATCCAGCTATTGTGAGTACTGTCGAATCCCATACTAGATATACATTGGGATATTTAGCTTTCAAGAGTTTCTGTTCATAGAAGCCTCCAGCTATGGATTCGTTTCGGCAGTCCTTTAACTTGTAAGTTACGGCGTCGGTTGGCATCACGTGTCTAACTGTGAATATCTCCGTAGACCAGTTGGGAGTGTAGCCTTTCTCGAATACTTGTTTAACCTTACTCACTCGTACATTGTCGTCGACCTTAAATTTCTGTTTCTTCTTCTTCGCTGACTTCTTTTGATTGAAACGCTTTAGAATTTGAAGCTCATTGGTAGCAGTAACATATTTCGGCTTTATTTCAATCGTTCGATGCTTTCTATCCCTGTAAGTTGTTAACAATTCAGGTAGAATTTTGAGCCATTTGTAGTTTCCTCGTAAGCTGAACTCAACCCACATCTTATTCTTGAGTGTACGATTGGAGCGTTCACAAATGGACGCTTTGATATTACTGTAGGTCGGGTAGAAATAGATTGTGTTTTGCTTCATGAGATTTTTAAAATTATTGTTGTAGAATTCCTTGCCTCTGTCAGTATGCAGATTCGCAGGCACTCGACCTTGACGCAATATAGATTTCATTGCTACAGTAACATCTTCACCGGTTTTCCGCTTGACTGGTACAACCCAAGCGCACTTGGAGAAAATATCAATGACTGTAAGCATGTACTTATAACCATTGTTCTCTCGAGCATAAGGTTCGATTTTCACTAGATGCGTCTGCCAGGTTTCAATAAGACCACGTAAAATAAATTTTCGACGTGGATAGTTACGTCTTGCTGGCTTATGAATTTCCTCTACTAATCTTTTATACATTGTTATTTTTAGGGTCGCTATCTATTAGAATATTTGACTGTGATAATTGAAATAACATATCGTACAGTGTTTAAATGGCTCCATCAATCTATTTAATTTTTTTTTTCTTATTGATCTTTGAAACCATTGAGTTCTGATTTTACATTAGTAAGTTCTGAGCTTAGGCGATTTGTAACTATTTACAAGCTGCGAACTTCTGATGGAACGAGTCGCTGCAGAGTGTCTAAATTTACTACGTCACCTAATTGTTGAGGAATGGCAACGTTGCACAGTCTTTTGTTTTCCAAATCAAACTGACCATCAGCTGTGACTTTGTATCCAATACTAGGTAGACCACATTTACTTTCACCTCTACTCAGGTTACGTCCGAACACGTCGACACTCATCTTGAAACTGATACGATTACTGGTGGGTACCTCAATATATATAACCATCTTCACGCAACTCCTCTATAATCGAATGGATCTCATAGGTATGCCTGAGATTTCCGTTGATCTCTCGGCTATGAATAAGCGGAGTCGATCTACAAGCTCATTGGGATCATCCCAATACACGTAATTTAATGTAGTATTCCTTCTCACGATCTTGTATCAAGGTAGTAGTCCTTCTCCTCCTACAGATTTTCTCTTTGAATTCTTATAAGATATTGAGTAACGAGCTATAAAATCATTATATTTCTTATTCCTTTGACTACAAATCCGTTCATCTTCACTGTAAATTTTTTTATGAGCATTCGTAGCTTCAATAATCTTTCGATAGTTCTCCGTATCATCTGGACTGATGAATTGTATATCAGGTTGTTTTCTAAACAATAGCTCGAGTAAACCCTCAGTTTTGAAAGATCTGTTCTGATTGACTACGATGTAATCATGTTCAAAGTATATCGATGAGTTTCCAATCATGATGACATCATCGTGCATGTGAACTCCGTGCGCGTTGTCGAGATACTTTTTACGATTTTGTTTCAACATAAGCAAGTACTAATTGGCGAATGAATCTGACGTTTTGTCGATCTTATCCTGATCTTCAGTATTGGTATTAGCAGTTTTGAATGATATATCATGCAACTGGAGAGTGTCGTCAGCGTTATCGAGTGTAGCATCATGAACTGATGTATCTTTAGATATTAAATGTTCAATATCATATTTGATACTTTTATTGTTAAACTCGGTCACGCTCACAAGTTTCTGTAATGGATCAACGATGGGCTTAAACGTTTCATTCAATATTCTTGCTACATTCTCTTTACCATGTTCGAACAACATATATTTACGTCTGATAGCATCTCTTTCTTTCGCAATTTGGCGAAGCACATTTTTCTCTCGATGGAATTTTGACATAATGACAGTTTGACAGTTCACATTGCACTAATCCCATTCAGCATCTACCAGTATTGATTGGTTGATCTTTATCTATCACGATGAACCCATATTTATCATCTCTCCAACACTTTGAACAAAATTTCTTTGAATTGAGGAAAAGTCATGTCAGAATTTACATGATCGTCGTACACATGTCTCAGATTTACGTCATCTTATCTAAATATTACCAACAAATTGAAGTTATCTCTCACGAGATGTTTAGGAATGTATGCATAAGACTGACATAAATAGAAACAATCTACTTTCTTATGTCTACCCATGTAGAGGAAGGCTCTCATGTTAACTTGTTTCTCGCAAGCTACATCATCGAAAACCATGATTGAATTGGGTAATACACTGTCTGGAGATATAACTTCGTCGTGCTCTCTGAAAGCAAAATGCTGCACGCGATCTATCGGATCCAAGACTTCCTCCAGTAGTTTATATTTTGGCTGATCGAGCGACTTTGAGTAGATATATGCGTTTTCGAATCTCAATCCATTTGGATGTGTTATGAGAGCTAGCAGACTATTTGTCTTTCCGCAGTTAGATGGTCCACAGAATACTGCTCGCACACTATCAGGTAGTAGTTCACCGTGTCGTTTCTCTCTCTGTTTTTCTATCTCCGCATTAGTGTCAAAATTCGCTACTGACAGTTTGACTGTGGGCTCCTTGAAATTTATTTTCACTGTATACTGTCACGACAGTAACAGGCTCTCTGACTTTAAATAGACTGCTTATATCCTCGAACAATCATTTGTGATGAAAACGACGAATACGACGATAAGGTCATAGTTTATTGAACAAACTCATTAACAAATTACCTGTAGAGATTTATTTACTCCTGACCCATGCTCGAGTTTTTGCCAAATCGACTTGATTAGCTCAAATGATACATAAGATTCTGATATTTGACTGAATTTTAAATATTAATAAAACGCTTTTAGTTATTACATAACCCATGGTAGACTGATGACTTATTCTCGATTTTCTTCTAAATCGACTTGATTAGCGCAAATGAAAAATATAACTCTGATATTTGAATAAATTTTAAATATTAATAAAACGCCGTTCCTTTGTCATAACCCATGATTCCATAGGTCAAAATATGTCTAAAAAATTGACAAGGACTTATCATAACATTCTTCCGACCCTTCCTCGAGTTTTTGCCAAATCGACTTGATTAGTTAAAATGAAAAATAAATCTCTGATATTGACTAAATTTTAAATATTAATAAAATGCCGTTCCTTCTTGTATAACCCATGGTTTATACAAGACTGCATTAGCAATGAAGCTACTTGGTTCTTTAGTGGTTGGAGTGCTCGGAAAGACAAGACAAGGAGTTCGACCTATGATTGCTCTTTATTTGCGTTTTAGAGAGAGAGGTATGTTTAGAGCCTCAGCTCAAGCCGAATTGGCCTGAGATGCGTTTGCAGTGCACCGCAAAGTCGGCGCCCGAAAAGAGCGTGCTGCGTCAACACGTGCGCTTCTCCGCTGGACACAGGACACGTATGCCTAGCGACAACGGACGTTTGCTTGCGTACGTGATACGTTCGTGGATCGCAAGTCGAGGCCACGGCGATAAAAGTTGAAATTTAAAATTTTAACTTTCTGATCAAGAGTTGTGAAAAATTTTCATATATAATAATTTTATGAATAAGTCTTCACATTTTGCAATCAAGATCGAGGTTCCAAGTGTATTACGTGTGCTGTTGTTTAGGTGTTTTCTTTTTGCTATTAGTGTATACAATAATTGTGTCTGTCTCTCTCTTTTTCATACTTACAACGTAGATATTGCTAGTGATCATCATTTATAGTGTGTAGAGATAGTTCCATTAATTATATAATTAAAATTTACAATGTTTGGTTGTAGAAAAATACAATATAGATGTTGTTTCTTAATCATAGGTATAATTAGAATAACTATTTATTGAGATATTTTAAGATTAGTTGGTTTGGATAATAATGAAAATGAATTTCAGTATTTAACAGCAAATTAGCTTTTAACTTTAAGAACAAAAAAAAGGTATACTTTTGAAAGCTTAAAATAAATGTCTTTATGGCACTCCGGCATATTGCAAGAAGACTTTCTTGCATTCAAATGCACTTCACTCGAGCACACTTTATAATCTGTACATTCGGTGATAAGTCGCTGCTGCATCGGACATCTGGCTGGAGGCGGGGAGACTCTTGTGATCTCTTCTCGACGTCTCGTGGCCGCTCCGGCGCTGGCTGGGGGTGGGGAAGACTTTCTTAGTCTCACCTCGCAACTTCCTGTTGCTGCGAAACCGGCATCAGCACATTCTTACACTCCATGCAACTAATGGCGCAAAGTCCAACTGTTCCATCGACATATAGTGGATTCTCGCTGCATCTGTCGCCTTTACCACCGGCCGCAATCTCGGCATCTGAAATGTCTCCATGCGGTCTACAGCTGGTTCGGTAAATCTCGCTCGCGCTATTACTCTCTTGCAGCACATTAATAAACGGGTCCCTTAGAAAAAATAAATATACTTATTGCCAATGCAACGACCACTAGGCCTATTGTTGAATAGGAGAAGGTCATGACTGTATCGCGCACTAAGCTGACTCGGTCGCCCGGTGACCTATATATGGACATGGCCTTCGCTCTCTGGATTATTTCGCGAAATTTCGTACCTGATTTGAGCGCTCCTATGTGAATGACATGCAAGTTTTTCGCTGTTGTTCCGATATCCTCTTTTATCACATTATCCACAAGGTATGAAAATATTCGCGCGTCCAATAGATTCGATAAAATTTAATATCCCTATGCCATTTATTTCGAAGGTGCTCTGTGCGCAATCTTAATATTACAATCAGCTATGTTTACTAGATTGTAAGCGATAGTGAATTTAATTTTGCAAGTAGCGTTCTACTTGATTTTGCTAACTTATTCTAAATCTTTACAAATGTAGAGACCGTCGAAATTTTTACATTTGTTTAATTTTTTAAGCGAAGTGGGCATGTACGTTTTATTGTATATACGTATAGCGAAATAGTGCGATTCCGGATAGATGTATGCAAAACTGTTGGTAATATTTATCGCTCTTTGTCTTATCGGAATCACCGATGCTTTGCGCAAAAAGAATTTTCGCAAGTCCAGTAAAGGTATGGACAAATGGTATACTAACTGATAGTTAGAGAAAAATATTGGCAGGTCTGAAATTTTAACAATATTTATAATTGAACTCGGTTTTCTCGTTTCTCGGTTCTAAAAGAAGTATTTTAGATATTGGTCGTTTCGGAACGGGGCCAAGTCTTCGTTTTATGGCTGCCAGCTTCGTCGGGTCCCTCAATACCGCGATGCCGCGGGGCTTTCGAGGAGCTGACCGAGATGTCTCCGCTAACGGGAGTCGCACCGCGAAGTGCGGCAAGGCAGGCTTCGCCGGGCTTCGGAAGAGCGCCTCCTCTTCGTCCGGCAACTCGTCTTTCGAAGAGCGGAAGAGGCAAAGAACGTCTTCTTGTATCTTTTCGTCCTCCGAGACAAGAGATGCTCGGATTTCATCGGCAGTGGGCAGTGGGTTGTAGGTCGTGGTACCACAAACACCAGACTGCGAACTTGGGGGGATGGATGCCCCTCGCTCAATTAAAGTAAAGGAGGAGGCGGTGGCGTCGTGAGCTGATTCTTCTTCTGCCGCCGTGGTCTGGGCCGAGGGCGACGCGTATTACACCGCTTCCGTTGACGCTCGGACCGGTGTCGTCGCTTCTTGGTGGCTTTGGAAGCGTTCATCCACCCAGGTGTAGCTACTGAATGGCTCCGATGCTGGGGTCGAATGAATCTCAATCACGTTTCTTCGTTCTTTTTATAGTGGAATGCTTGAGTGGCATTCGAGGAAGGGGGAACACAAGTGGGATGCGCGAGAGGGGTGTGCGAGTGGATCATTTTGTCAATGATTCTGCCTGTACTCATAACATATGGGAGTTAATTTAGAATTAACTTCCGAAGCGGTCGAATGGTCATGCGCTGGTAGATTATTTCTGTTATAGGCGCTTGCGGCTCTTCGAAAGAAAACAGTGCCTTTAAACAGCTCTTCTGCCAGAACTTGCGTTCAAGGTTTTGGATTGCGATGCGCGTTCACCGAGACCAGTGATAGAGCGAGGGCCCGCTCTCAAATTATTTTGCCCTGTGTGTGCTTAGCCACTGATCTTCTATGGGAATTAAATAAATAATTCCCGGAGCGGTTCGGCTGTCAAGACACGAGGAGATTACTGCTGCTTAAAGGCGCTTGCGGCTCTCGTTGGAGATCAACGTCCTTTAGCAGCTCTCCTGTCAGGATCTGCATTCGACTGCTTTAAGCGCTAGACGCGCGTTCGTCAAGAGCCGTGGTAAACGGAAGGTACTGCCTTCTTAATAAGGCTCCTTTGGGAGCTATACCTGTCAGAGAGCCTGTACGGCGCGACAGTACCCGGGTTAACCACTACAACGAGTGCAGCGTTTACCGGGCACCGTGGACGGGCTGCCTCAAGAAAATACTCTCAACCGCGGAGGGCCGGTCGGAGCGGTGCACCGATGACGACTGCCTTCGAATACCCGTGCAGCCCAGAACAAATTGTTGCACGTCAGGACGCATATTGCGCCAGTAATAATCTGTCGCAATTTTGCTGTATGTTTTATTTATTCCCATATGCGCTGCCATGACTGTCTCATGGTACTCTTTGAGGAGCTTGTATCGATCCTCTACTGGGGGGAATCGGTAAATTGTTCAAATATAGTACTTCTGCCATGGATGATCCTTCGAATATTATATCGAAAGATCAACAAAAGTTGTCTATTTTGGCAAGGTAAGAATGGCCAGATCTCTTATCATGCCAAAGTTGGTAATGCTGTTGGTTCGCACGTACCTTTTCAGCTTTTTTATGCAGTCTGATTTTATAGGTTTTTTGTCCAAATAATTTTATGGCATTTTATGGCATAGATATCTCCTATCTTATGTTTCGATTTCATGATATCAGATGCCTTTAATCCGAGTTAAGGGCGGCCGAGTTTGTCCGTCGGGAAAAGCCCAAGGTCGTTTTTCTCGTGGTAGTCTGGCATTCATAACGAGGGTTCTATCGAGTGCACTTGTATGCGCTCCAGCTCTTATCTGCCTGTCTCGCATACTGATTGTTTCGGCCTATGCATCGTCCAGGTAAGCCATGATGACGTCAAAGGGAGATAAGCTGCTCTTGCTCTTACTAGACTGCCAGCATCCGCTAGCTTTGTCATGCAAAGGTGAGCTCTTACCTAATTTTGTGCTCACCGGCAGCTCTTCCTTTTTCTTTTCTCTCAATTACAGACTCGAACCTTCATTCGATTTTTTGCTATCGCTTTCTACCTTGCCATTTTCGTCATCGATTTTTCCTTCATCTAGGTTTGTAGTATTATTTTCATTCAAATTAAACCCGCTTCACAGATAAGGTGTGTAGTTCCGATCGATCAAATGCAAATGGAGGTAATTTTCTGTCATATTCATAATTATATGACAGAAGTTCACTCCTCCTGTTTCTAAGTGAAGATGAATGCATATATTTTGCTGAAACTCCTGCGCAAAAATATATGCACAGCTCACGTTCCCATATTTTGTCCTTGAATATAAGATTTCTCTAGTTTCTTCCGTGTCTCCACACGTTGAAAAAGCCGGAAACTGAAGTAGTCGTTTGCGTAGTTCCACAGCCATCATATTTAGCTTGAGCCGCTTGATTAGCGAGAAAAATAGGCAGTTTCCTGGCGGGTATGCGAGAAAATTGGTATCACGTGTCAAAATTGCGTGCGGATTGGCGCACCACTCTCTCGATTCATTAACCACAGTTTCCTGGTGGGTATGCGAGGAAATTGGTATCACGTGTCAAGATTGCGTGCGGATAGATGCACCACTCTCTCGTTTCATAAACAAAAAAATTCGCTTTACAAGATAATACAGAGGATTTCAGATTAGATTAGATTAGATTAGATTAGATTGGATGTTTATTCTGTGCAAGATAAAAGCAATAAAACTACATTCAATAATTATACATATTTACAGAGATCATTAGTACAGTCAATCATATCACAGCTCGTCATTCACTTACATGTATCGCACAATATTATATATATCGTACAGCAATCGCGTCATTATAGTTATCACATATTCTTATCATTACGGATAATACATTTTATTTGTGACTATCCAACTTCAATTTCTATTATAGTCAACATTCGTATGATTAGCGTCATTCTACATTATATATATATATATATATATATATATATATATATATATATATATATATATATATATATATATATATATATATATAATGTAGAATGACGCTAATCATACGAATGTTGACTATAATAGAAATTGAAGTTGGATAGTCACAAATAAAATGTATTATCCGTAATGATAATAATATGTGATGATGAAATAGTGTATATATATATATATATATATATATATATATATATATATATATATATATATATATATATATATATATATATATGTGTGGTCAATGTCCCTGGATTTACGCACCTTGAGATTGAAAAGATATCAACCCTGTATCGGTACGCGACGATGGAATCGAGAGCTCCCTAGAATTAGTCCTACTAGAGGACCGAGCCTGGTTTTTTTGAAAAAGGGCTGCAAGATACGTAGGCTGACCCATGTTAATAACTTTGTATAGTTGTACCGCGGCAAAATACACACTTCTTCCCTGAAGATCACACCAGCCAAGTTTACTCCTGTAGGGACTAATATGCTCATACTTTTTAACATCACATATGTACCTCACACATGAATTCTGCAATCTTTGCAGTCTCATCCGGAGCTCACCTGGCACATCAAGATACACTAAAGAGCAATAATCTAAATGAGATAGGATAAGAGCACAGGCAAGCCGTTTGAGTAACGCCTCGGTGGTGCTGGATTGAAATGATTTAAGCCCATGCAGGGCCTTATTAATCTTTCGGCTAACTGCATCCACTTGCGGTTTCCATGTTAACTCCGAATCCATGACAACACCGATGTTAGTTGCAATGTCAACAAAGGGAACAAAGACGTTACCCTGAATTTCTATGCCAGGCAAATCCATACTCTGTACTTTCTTAATGTTAGATTCTGACCAAAAAATAATTTTCTTCGTTTTCCAGACATTGAGACACAGAGCGTTTTCAGAAGCCCACACCGACACTGGTTTGGCCACAGCCGACAAGCGTATTATCCCCTAATGAAGATTATCGCAAGTAGCTTGAGTGTAGGTTTGCAAATCGTCCGCGTATAATAAATGCGATACACTATCCGTACTTTTAAAGCCCGATAAAACTTCCTGAAGGTCATTAATATAAAGACTGAACAGAAGGGGCCCCAAGACAGTGCCCTGTGGTACACCAAGATTGGTTCTGAGACAATCTGAACTACCATTATATGCCGTAACAACTTTTTGGTTATGCCCTGTAATATATGACTTTATCCACATGCCTACTCCCCTGGAGAACCCCATTCTGATCAGCTTGCGTAACAACTTGGATGATGAAATAGTGTCGAACGCCTTATTAAAATCAAATAGCAAAAGGATGGTAATTAGCCGCTTGTTATCATCTATACCAGATCGTATGTCTTAAGTCAATTTCAGTAGTGCTGTCTGCGTACTATGATGCGGATGGAAACCTGTCTGAAGGGGATCGAGGATTTCTTTTGAAAAAAAAAAGCTGACATTTTCATGCACGATCTGGAAGTGCTTTAGCAATAACACTTTGGGGAATTCCATCTTGACCCTTTGCACTCTCTATCAGAAATGGATACTCCCGCAAAATGTGAATTAAGTTCACCCGCAGAGAAACCATGGAGTTCCTCCCGAGCTCTCCGTAGAAGTCCAAGACTCCTAAGTTCTCTCCAGATGTCATTTCCGCTTTCTAGGGCCTCAAACATCTTACTTTGAATGAAGTTATCTCGTGCTTCCATCGTCCGATCCTCCGCTAAAGTTACCAGAGCCTGACATTCCTGTCCGATTTCTTGATTCCTCGTGCGGAGAAACCGACGGCGCAAGGCATCACGCTTGTTATATAGCTCCTTAAGTTCCGAATCAACCCACGGTGGTTGTGCCCTTTTTTCGGCCGAAATTCTTTAACTGGAGCTACTTGATCTAACGCCTTCATGATATTTACACCCAGATGTTTTAAACGAGTGTCCACGTCCGCATCCGAACAATTCATGGACGACCAATCGTACTCTTGCAGGAGAGACAGAAGCTCTTCCTGCTTTATTGCCTTAACATTACGGTACGAGAAGCTACTTATAATCGGAGTCTTAGTTGTTGGGAGGTCAATAGTCACGTCAATGATGTTATGTCGATTTGTAAATGTCGCCACCAAATTGTTCGAGTCAAGTATGACGTCCTCATAATTTGTCCTATTCATGGGAGAACAATACTTATTCCGAACAGAGGGGTCATCTGACATATGGCGGCGGTCCCTGGTTTGACGCCGATAGTGTTGCGTTCGAAACCCGTCAAGTGGTGGTTGGACCAGCGGGGTGAGACCCGACGGGGCAGCATGTACATCCACACGGACGACAATAGTACGGTCATTATTTCTATTATTTATTTTCACATTTTAAGGACTAGCCTTTCTAGTACGACTATCATTACAACTATGACTATTCTTATTACTACTATTATAATTACTATTATTACTATTATTATTAGCGTTTTAAAACTGGACAGATTTGTCTAAGTTTTTGAGTGACACAGATATTGGAGAGTCGTCGGTGTTGACGCATTTTTGACCACCCTCACCGCGTTGCTGCTCAGTACTCTCGACCAATGTTGAGAATTTAATGAGTAAGGAGTTAATTTGATCTTCAAGAACTCTGTTTTCTTGAAGCAGCCGCAGTCGATCATTGTGTAGCCCTTCAAGCTTAGAAGACTGCGCAGCAATTTTCTCTTTAAGTCACGAAAATTTAACAGCCAGACCATCAATCAGCCCCTCTGTTGCTGGGACGAGAGTTGAGACTGTTCCGATAGCATACATTTTCCCAACAAGAAGAGACTTAAGATCACCTACTGCTGCTTCAAGTAAATCTAATCGATTGGTAAATAAATTAAGCATCGTTCAAAGCAGCGTACAATAACAGATAGCGCTTAGATCTAAGTTGTAGTTAGTCTCAATATATTTTTTTTTATCTTCTACGGTCTTGATGGACGGAACGAATGGCGTTGGCGAGGAAATATGTTTGTCCGGTAATTTATTATTGTCCTAGAGGGACTCATCTGCACTTTCAACATCTAGAATTAATTTATTATCATTTTTTCCGTTTGATTCACTGCTCCTGGTCTTACTCAAATTATCTGGACTATTCGATTTTTCTAATTTACATTTTAGACATCTATATTTATTTCTGCTTACAGGCATCCAGTCATGGCACAAATTGTGATATGGTTTGTTGCAGTCCTTACATCTAATTGAATAATTACGCAGAATTTAATTAAGCTTTGTAATTTTTTTGCACTTCAGGCACGAAGACGCCATATTTAACAAGATAAATAAAAGAAGTAATATAACGCTATTAAAATTCTAAATAAAACCAGAATTTATTAAACTGAATTAAATATTGCTGCGTATTACATGAAATGAAAATATAATTTCATTTTTCGTAAATGTTGTGTTATTTTTAAATTATTTTAAAATTTGAATTTTCAAATTTACAAACTTTCGAATTTTCAAATTTTAAAATTTTCATATTTTCATATTTTTAAATTTTCAAATTTTCGCGCGCATTGTTTCGCTGCAGAATTATAAAAATATTTGTATATTCGCGCGCAAGTATGGATCAGTGCTGCCTGCTGCAGCAGGGGATAATGCGTTGCCAACTGTCGAGTACCATCCGTTAGGGGCGATGGTGCTGCGCCCTGGTGGCGAAAATGAAAAACTCGCATTACTTGCTTTTTCTCTTCTCGCCCTCTTCGGTAGGATATCCGACTGACTCCTCCGGAGTAATGCGAGATCACCTGCTTTCATTGGATTGAAATACGTGATTGAGATATGGCCACGATGAAAAACAACGTTCTCCTGCACCTTATATAGCGGAAGTATTTTGAGGTTATGCTTCACACTCTTTAGCGAAAATCCGTCCAGGTTCAATTAAAAAACACAGCAAGGGGTGGTTTTTTGGCGTCAGCGTGCGAGCCTAGTAGAGAATCCTTTCCACGAAGATGGCGTGCCCCGATGCCGCGTCGATGCCGCGCTCGAGAGTGCCAGTAAAGCTTGAAAGCCTCTCTTCGCTTTTTTCGTGCCTGCGCGCGCGCCGAACTACCATTTATAGCTCGTAAAGGGTCTTTTGCGCGACTGCGAGCGGAAAAGTCTCCGGGTAGATTTTTATACAAAGCCGCGCGCGAGCGCGTACGGGAATGAGGTCCTCGGTTCTTGTTTCAATTCGGTCGGTACTGCGAGGGACGTGTTCGAAATGATCTGACCTTCCTTATGCATAGGGAGCGGTGTCAGGAAAGTCGTAATTATCCTGAGTGTTTACTTCTGTTAGATAGGACTCATATGTTTCAATTTTCTCGATATCCCTTGCTAAATGTATTAACGAGATTTTGATTTGAGAATCCTGATTTGATAGGTCGTTTGTGGATAAGTCCATTGGTTACTCACATTGTTTTAGGAAGCCACTAACTGTAGACAGCTCTGGCTCGATTACACCCGCTTTTGCCTCTCGCGCGGGTGACGCGTGCTGCGCTTGCTGCGTCTCGGGTTTCCTCCTGCCGAAGTCCTTACGTGCTATATGAATAAAATCTGGGACAGTGCTCGGCTCGGCATCTATTTCCCATAAATTAATCTGCATCGCATTCGTAATTTGGCTGCTGAATCGCGTAATGCTGAAGTATGTGGCGATCGTTGCTTAGAGCAGCTTTACTGTGCCTGCAAGCGCCCTGGCGTGTTATCTGTCGGCTCGGGTGTCACTGCGCTCGCTTCTGGCTAAGCTGGCGACGGAGCATCGACTGCCTGTGGTTGCTGCATTACCTTGGTCTACAACGCGTAAATCTCTAGCGTCTGTAAACTTTGCTCCTGGAGTTCTTCATTTTCCGGTGTGTACTGAAGCTCCGGGTGTGGCCTATTTAAGGTTTGATGTTTTAGTTGGTTTTTGTCCTCGCTCCCATAGACGATACACCAGCGATGGTCATCAGCGTGCTGGTTATCATCACGCCATTTTGCAGCCCTTTTTCTTGGCGCAAATGAGCCAATCTCTCATCCTTTCTCACCTTACTGAAAATTGGATCGTAAATGTCAGCCGCAGGCACAGGCTTATAAGGTTGATGCAGATCGGATATCTTTTTAAGTTTTATTTTTCTTCTCTTATTGTTTGACAACCATGGATCGTGTGTAATACACTCTCTAAAAGAATTCGTTCGAGTCTGAAATCATGCTGGTTTTTGTTTTTGTTTGTCTTTCTGATTCTTAAACACTATTGGACCCTGCTTAAGCAGTTGCTCTTCCGTCTGCATTATTACTGCTGCAGCTGATTCGTGCATAACTGTCTGAATGCAAGAGTTCTCTTTAGTGCTCAGCTGAAATTTTCGGTTTCCTAAAGTTGCCAATTGCACATTTGTTAAAATGTAGGCGGGGAATGTAGTGTCTGCGTAATCCAAGAAATAAATATATTCTTTACCTACTTGTTGCGTGAACCAGTATATGTTTATTTGTTTGTCTCCGCATGAACGTCTTGTTTCGCTTGACATAAGTAAAAGTTATTTGTAATAAGACTCTAATACTCGTTTCGTAGGGTATTTGTAGAAAAAAGATTCTATTGACCGCTGCAAGAAAACATTAAAATAAAAAAAAAAAAAATTATTAATTCCCGAACCTTGAAGGCGAACCGCACTTTTATTGCGGAAATCTAAAACAATCGAGGGGGAATATACAACAAATAATTTAACGGAAAATGATGACTACTGAGGTTAACAAAGTGAAATTAGAATAAGCGTTTCGCCCCGGTTTATCTTTTGGGCTCGTCAGAAAGACGCCAGATAAACCTGTCTTTGACGCGAAAGTGATACGCCGGTTGCTGAGAATATATTACTTTTAAAAGTGTACCTTACTAGCGGGAAAGGAATTCCATCTAGCGGCTTAGATGAACAACTAATCAAAAATTAAAATATTGTAACTATATGGACACATTCGTGGTCAAGTTCCAAGTGTTATTTGTAATAAGACTCTAATACTCGTTTCGTAGGGTATTTGTAGAAAAAAGATTCTATTGACCGCTGCGAGTAAACATTAAAATAAATTTAAAAAAAAAAATTATTAATTCCCGATCCTTGAAGGCGAACCGCACGTTTATTGCGGAAATCTAAAACAATCGAGGGGGAATATATAACAAATAATTTAACGGAAAATCATGACTACTGAGGTTAACAAAGTGAAATTAGAGTAAGCGTTTCGCCTCGGTTTATCTGGTGGGCTCGTCAGAAAGACGCCAGATAAACCTGTCTTTGACGCGAAAGTGATACGCCGGTTGCTGAGAATATATTACTTTTAAAAGTGTACCTTACTAGCGGGAAAGGAATTCCATCTAGCGGCTTAGATGAACAACTAATCAAAAATTAAAATATTGTAACTATATGGACACATTCGTGGTCAAGTTCCAAGTGTTATTTGTAATAAGACTCTAATACTCGTTTCGTAGGGTATTTGTAGAAAAAAAATTCTATTGACCGCTGCGAGTAAACATTAAAATAAATTAAAAAAAAAAATTATTAATTCCCGATCCTTGAAGGCGAACCGCACGGTTATTGCGGAAATCTAAAACAATCGAGGGAAAATATACAACAAATAATTTAACGGAAAATGATGACTACTGAGGTTAACAAAGTGAAATTAGAATAAGCGTTTCGCCCCGGTTTATCTGGTGGGCTCGTCAGAAAGACGCCAGATAAACCTGTCTTTGACGCGAAAGTGATACGCCGGTTGCTGAGAATATATTACTTTTAAAAGTGTACCTTACTAGCGGGAAAGGAATTCCATCTAGCGGCTTAGATAAACAACTAATCAAAAATTAAAATATTATAACTATATGGACACATTCGTGGTCAAGTGCCAAGTGTTATTTGTAATAAGACTCTAATACTCGTTTCGTAGGGTATTTGTAGAAAAAAGATTCTATTGACCGCTGCGAGTAAACATTAAAATAAATTTAAAAAAAAAAATTATTAATTCCCGATCCTTGAAGGCGAACCGCACGTTTATTGCGGAAATCTAAAACAATCGAGGGGGAATATACAACAAATAATTTAACGGAAAATGATGACTACTGAGGTTAACAAAGTGAAATGAGAATAAGCGTTTCGCCCCGGTTTATCTTTTGGGCTCGTCAGAAAGACGCCAGATAAACCTGTCTTTGACGCGAAAGTGATACGCCGGTTGCTGAGAATATATTACTTTTAAAAGTGTACCTTACTAGCGGGAAAGGAATTCCATCTAGCGGCTTAGATGAACAACTAATCAAAAATTAAAATATTGTAACTATATGGACACATTCGTGGTCAAGTTCCAAGTGTTATTTGTAATAAGACTCTAATACTCGTTTCGTAGGGTATTTGTAGAAAAAATATTCTATTGACCGCTGCGAGTAAACATTAAAATAAATTAAAAAAAAAAATTATTAATTCCCGATCCTTGAAGGCGAACCGCACGGTTATTGCGGAAATCTAAAACAATCGAGGGGGAATATACAACAAATAATTTAACGGAAAATGATGACTACTGAGATTAACAAAGTGAAATTAGAATAAGCGTTTCGCCCCGGTTTATCTGGTGGGCTCGTCAGAAAGACGCCAAATAAACCTGTCTTTGACGCGAAAGTGATACGCCGGTTGCTGAGAATATATTACTTTTAAAAGTGTACCTTACTAGCGGGAAAGGAATTCCATCTAGCGGCTTAGATGAACAACTAATCAAAAATTAAAATATTGTAACTATATGGACACATTCGTGGTCAAGTTCCAAGTGTTATTTGTAATAAGACTCTAATACTCGTTTCGTAGGGTATTTGTAGAAAAAATATTCTATTGACCGCTGCGAGTAAACATTAAAATAAATTAAAAAAAAAAATTATTAATTCCCGATCCTTGAAGGCGAACCGCACGGTTATTGCGGAAATCTAAAACAATAGAGGGGGAATATACAACAAATAATTTAACGGAAAATGATGACTACTGAGGTTAACAAAGTGAAATTAGAATAAGCGTTTCGCCCCGGTTTATCTGGTGGGCTCGTCAGAAAGACGCCAGATAAACCTGTCTTTGACGCGAAAGTGATACGCCGGTTGCTGAGAATATATTACTTTTAAAAGTGTACCTTACTAGCGGGAAAGGAAATCCATCTAGCGGCTTAGATAAACAACTAATCAAAAATTAAAATATTATAACTATATGGACACATTCGTGGTCAAGTGCCAAGTGTTATTTGTAATAAGACTCTAATACTCGTTTCGTAGGGTATTTGTAGAAAAAATATTCTATTGACCGCTGCGAGTAAACATTAAAATAAATTTAAAAAAAAAAATTATTAATTCCCGATCCTTGAAGGCGAACCGCACGTTTATTGCGGAAATCTAAAACAATAGAGGGGGAATATATAACAAATAATTTAACGGAAAATGATGACTACTGAGGTTAACAAAGTGAAATTAGAATAAGCGTTTCGCCCCGGTTTATCTGGTGGGCTCGTCAGGAAGACGCCAGATAAACCTGTCTTTGACGTGAAAGTGATACGCCGGTTGCTGAGAATATATTACTTATAAAAGTGTACCTTACTAGCGGGAAAGGAATTCCACCTAGCGGCTTAGATGAACAACTAATCAAAAATTAAAATATTATAACTATATGGACACATTCGTGGTCAAGTTCCAAGTGTTATTTGTAATAAGACTCTAATACTCGTTTCGTAGGGTATTTGTAGAAAAAATATTCTATTGACCGCTGCGAGTAAACATTAAAATAAATTAAAAAAAAAAAATTATTAATTCCCGATCCTTGAAGGCGAACCGCACGGTTATTGCGGAAATCTAAAACAATCGAGGGGGAATATACAACAAATAATTTAACGGAAAATGATGACTACTGAGGTTAACAAAGTGAAATTAGAATAAGCGTTTCGCCCCGGTTAATCTTTTGGGCTCGTCAGAAAGACGCCAGATAAACCTGTCTTTGACGCGAAAGTGATACGCCGGTTGCTGAGAATATATTACTTTTAAAAGTGTACCTTACTAGCGGGAAAGGAATTCCATCTAGCGGCTTAGATGAACAACTAATCAAAAATTAAAATATTGTAACTATATGGACACATTCGTGGTCAAGTTCCAAGTGTTATTTGTAATAAGACTCTAATACTCGTTTCGTAGGGTATTTGTAGAAAAAATATTCTATTGACCGCTGCGAGTAAACATTAAAATAAATTAAAAAAAAAAATTATTAATCCCCGATCCTTGAAGGCGAACCGCACAGTTATTGCGGAAATCTAAAACAATCGAGGGGGAATATACAACAAATAATTTAACGGAAAATGATGACTACTGAGGTTAACAAAGTGAAATTAGAATAAGCGTTTCGCCCCGGTTTATCTGGTGGGCTCGTCAGAAAGACGCCAAATAAACCTGTTTTTGACGCGAAAGTGATACGCCGGTTGCTGAGAATATATTACTTTTAAAAGTGTACCTTACTAGCGGGAAAGGAATTCCATCTGGCGGCTTAGATGAACAACTAATCAAAAATTAAAATATTATAACTATATGGACACATTCGTGGTCAAGTTCCAAGTGTTATTTGTAATAAGACTCTAATACTCGTTTCGTAGGGTATTTGTAGAAAAAATATTCTATTGACCGCTGCGAGTAAACATTAAAATAAATTAAAAAAAAAAAATTATTAATTCCCGATCCTTGAAGGCGAACCGCACGGTTATTGCGGAAATCTAAAACAATCGAGGGGGAATATACAACAAATAATTTAACGGAAAATGATGACTACTGAGGTTAACAAAGTGAAATTAGAATAAGCGTTTCGCCCCGGTTTATCTTTTGGGCTCGTCAGAAAGACGCCAGATAAACCTGTCTTTGACGCGAAAGTGATACGCCGGTTGCTGAGAATATATTACTTTTAAAAGTGTACCTTACTAGCGGGAAAGGAATTCCATCTAGCGGCTTAGATGAACAACTAATCAAAAATTAAAATATTGTAACTATATGGACACATTCGTGGTCAAGTTCCAAGTGTTATTTGTAATAAGACTCTAATACTCGTTTCGTAGGGTATTTGTAGAAAAAATATTCTATTGACCGCTGCGAGTAAACATTAAAATAAATTAAAAAAAAAAATTATTAATTCCCGATCCTTGAAGGCGAACCGCACGGTTATTGCGGAAATCTAAAACAATCGAGGGGGAATATACAACAAATAATTTAACGGAAAATGATGACTACTGAGGTTAACAAAGTGAAATTAGAATAAGCGTTTCGCCCCGGTTTATCTGGTGGGCTCGTCAGAAAGACGCCAAATAAACCTGTTTTTGACGCGAAAGTGATACGCCGGTTGCTGAGAATATATTACTTTTAAAAGTGTACCTTACTAGCGGGAAAGGAATTCCATCTAGCGGCTTAGATGAACAACTAATCAAAAATTAAAATATTATAACTATATCGACACATTCGTGGTCAAGTGCCAAGTGTTATTTGTAATAAGACTCTAATACTCGTTTCGTAGGGTATTTGTAGAAAAAAGATTCTATTGACCGCTGCAAGTATCATTTAAATAAATAAAAAAAAAAATTATTAATTCCCGATCCTTGAAGGCGAACCGCACGTTTATTGCGGAAATCTAAAACAATAGAGGGGGAATATATAACAAATAATTTAACGGAAAATGATGACTACTGAGGTTAACAAAGTGAAATTAGAATAAGCGTTTCGCCCCGGTTTATCTGGTGGGCTCGTCAGGAAGACGCCAGATAAACCTGTCTTTGACGTGAAAGTGATACGCCGGTTGCTGAGAATATATTACTTTTAAAAGTGTACCTTACTAGCGGGAAAGGAATTCCACCTAGCGGCTTAGATGAACAACTAATCAAAAATTAAAATATTATAACTATATGGACACATTCGTGGTCAAGTTCCAAGTGTTATTTGTAATAAGACTCTAATACTCGTTTCGTAGGGTATTTGTAGAAAAAATATTCTATTGACCGCTGCGAGTAAACATTAAAATAAATTAAAAAAAAAAAATTATTAATTCCCGATCCTTGAAGGCGAACCGCACGGTTATTGCGGAAATCTAAAACAATCGAGGGGGAATATACAACAAATAATTTAACGGAAAATGATGACTACTGAGGTTAACAAAGTGAAATTAGAATAAGCGTTTCGCCCCGGTTAATCTTTTGGGCTCGTCAGAAAGACGCCAGATAAACCTGTCTTTGACGCGAAAGTGATACGCCGGTTGCTGAGAATATATTACTTTTAAAAGTGTACCTTACTAGCGGGAAAGGAATTCCATCTAGCGGCTTAGATGAACAACTAATCAAAAATTAAAATATTGTAACTATATGGACACATTCGTGGTCAAGTTCCAAGTGTTATTTGTAATAAGACTCTAATACTCGTTTCGTAGGGTATTTGTAGAAAAAATATTCTATTGACCGCTGCGAGTAAACATTAAAATAAATTAAAAAAAAAAATTATTAATCCCCGATCCTTGAAGGCGAACCGCACGGTTATTGCGGAAATCTAAAACAATCGAGGGGGAATATACAACAAATAATTTAACGGAAAATGATGACTACTGAGGTTAACAAAGTGAAATTAGAATAAGCGTTTCGCCCCGGTTTATCTGGTGGGCTCGTCAGAAAGACGCCAAATAAACCTGTTTTTGACGCGAAAGTGATACGCCGGTTGCTGAGAATATATTACTTTTAAAAGTGTACCTTACTAGCGGGAAAGGAATTCCATCTGGCGGCTTAGATGAACAACTAATCAAAAATTAAAATATTATAACTATATGGACACATTCGTGGTCAAGTTCCAAGTGTTATTTGTAATAAGACTCTAATACTCGTTTCGTAGGGTATTTGTAGAAAAAATATTCTATTGACCGCTGCGAGTAAACATTAAAATAAATTAAAAAAAAAAAATTATTAATTCCCGATCCTTGAAGGCGAACCGCACGGTTATTGCGGAAATCTAAAACAATCGAGGGGGAATATACAACAAATAATTTAACGGAAAATGATGACTACTGAGGTTAACAAAGTGAAATTAGAATAAGCGTTTCGCCCCGGTTTATCTTTTGGGCTCGTCAGAAAGACGCCAGATAAACCTGTCTTTGACGCGAAAGTGATACGCCGGTTGCTGAGAATATATTACTTTTAAAAGTGTACCTTACTAGCGGGAAAGGAATTCCATCTAGCGGCTTAGATGAACAACTAATCAAAAATTAAAATATTGTAACTATATGGACACATTCGTGGTCAAGTTCCAAGTGTTATTTGTAATAAGACTCTAATACTCGTTTCGTAGGGTATTTGTAGAAAAAATATTCTATTGACCGCTGCGAGTAAACATTAAAATAAATTAAAAAAAAAAATTATTAATTCCCGATCCTTGAAGGCGAACCGCACGGTTATTGCGGAAATCTAAAACAATCGAGGGGGAATATACAACAAATAATTTAACGGAAAATGATGACTACTGAGGTTAACAAAGTGAAATTAGAATAAGCGTTTCGCCCCGGTTTATCTGGTGGGCTCGTCAGAAAGACGCCAAATAAACCTGTTTTTGACGCGAAAGTGATACGCCGGTTGCTGAGAATATATTACTTTTAAAAGTGTACCTTACTAGCGGGAAAGGAATTCCATCTAGCGGCTTAGATGAACAACTAATCAAAAATTAAAATATTATAACTATATGGACACATTCGTGGTCAAGTGCCAAGTGTTATTTGTAATAAGACTCTAATACTCGTTTCGTAGGGTATTTGTAGAAAAAAGATTCTATTGACCGCTGCAAGTATCATTTAAATAAATAAAAAAAAAAATTATTAATTCCCGATCCTTGAAGGCGAATCGCACTTTTATTTTAATTATTTATTTTAATGTTTACTCGCAGCGGTCAATAGCATCTTTTTTCTACAAATACCCTACGAAACGAGTATTAGAGTCTTATTACAAATAACACTTGGCACTTGACCACGAATGTGTCCATATAGTTATAATATTTTAATTTTTGATTAGTTGTTCATCTAAGCCGCTAGATGGAATTCCTTTCCCGCTAGTAAGGTACACTTTTAAAAGTAATAGATTCTCAGCAACCGGCGTATCACTTTCGCGTCAAAGACAGGTTTATCTGGCGTCTTTCTGACGAGCCCACCAGATAAACCGGGGCGAAACGCTTATTCTAATTTCACTTTGTTAACCTCAGTAGTCATCATTTTCCGTTAAATTATTTGTTGTATATTCCCCCTCGATTGTTTTAGATTTTCGCAATAAAAGTGCGGTTCGCCTTCAAGGTTCTTGAATTAATATTTTTTTTTTTTTATTTATTTTAATGTTTACTCGCAGCGGTCAATAGAATCTTTTTTCTACAAATAAGTAAAAGTTGTCTGCCATATTGCGTAACACCAGAAATGCATCCTTACAATAAAGCGGCTGTTCGTCAGGGCATTCCCTTTTGCGAGGTTGAGTAGCTTCGTATTTTTCCAAGTCTGTCTTGGATGTTTTTATTTTTTTGTCTCGATCTATGCCTTTCTTCTTTATGGCCTGTGCTACAAGCAGTCTAGCTGAAGATTGGATCAACTGCGCATCACTATTATCCTGCTCTTGTTTGTCTGCAAGCTCATAGAGCTCTGCTCTGTGGCGCTCGGGGTCCTCTTCTACCTCCGGTAGAATTGGGTTGCGCGAGAGCACATCGGCATTGGCATTTTTCACTCCTTTCTATTCGATAACGTCGAATTCATAGCCGCAAACAGCTGCTTTTAGTCTAGTGAACCTGAAATCTGGCTTCTTGGATGTGTGAAAATGCTTTAGGGTTAAGTGGTCCGTGACCACTGTGAATTTTCAGCCATAAAGGTAATGCCTGAAATGTTCTTTGCCAAATAGGACCACGAGCAACTCCTTATCATATGTGATATATTATAGGTAGCTGCTTTTCAGTGGTTTTAATACGTAGGCACATGCGGCATCTGATCCAATAGTCTCTGTGATAACACCGCTCCCGACGCAAAGTCAGATGAGTCCGTCGTGAGAATAAACGGTTCAAATAAATTAGATGCGCTAGCACCGGCTCGGTGCAGAGTATGCGTTTTAATTTCTCGAAGGCCGACCGTCGCTGATCACCTCATTCAAACTTGATTCCTTTGCGCACCCTCTTGAACAATGGCAACGCTATGTCAGCAAACTTGGGTATAAATTTCTGTATTCCGCATAGATATTCCCATCGTGATTCTCGGCGACCAAATTTCCAAATGGCACATCTGGCCCTAAATCTTGTAACGGGACCCAACCAATTTTTATATCTGTATTGACGACTTTAGAATGCCTAATACAGCGTGATTTGGACGGAATTTCGAAGCATTCTTCTGGCGTTGAAGAAATCGTTATCATGCTTATGATCAAAATTTTACGAGCGGCGTCAACGCGGCCAGCGTATTTTTCTATGATATCCCATCCGATCAGTCCTTCTGTATCAATGGGAAAGCGGTCGAGGATAACGTGCATTTTGCAAAAAGTCCATGCATAATTATTTTTGTTTTACGTAGAGTCCGGCTTGTGCCGGGGGTGACTCCCGTGATCGCAAGAATTTCGGTTTTATGTATCCGTTTGTTCACACTTGTAGAGCTACATTTAATCACTAACACATCTGCTCCCGTATCTACATGAAAATTGGCTGCTTAGTTAATTAAGTCATCGCCTCTAAGAATCACGGTAGGGCGTTTGTGCCCAGATCCTGCAAACCTAAGCAATACAATCCGCGATGGCTCCGGCATGCCTTGCTCTGACGAGGTTGGCCGCTCGACGCCTGAGGACTGCGCCGAGCGATCTCTTAGTTTAAAGGCTTATCATTATTTTTCTGCTCCGATTGCGTTGCCGTGACATTATCCTGTCTCGCGTCGCGATTTCTAGCAAAATAATCATGGTTATTGCCAGTGCCTTGGCAATGATCTCCGCGCTGATCATCGTCCTGATTATGCCTGTTAAATCAATAATTGTTGCCGTAATTATTATTACGATTGTTATTGTTATTAAAGTTATTGTTGAGTCGGCCTCTATTATTGCTCCTATGGGTATTATTATTATTGCAATACTGCCTATTACTATTGTTGTTCCCATTTCGTCTTTATGTCCGCATCTTGCTTAAAACAGTCTTTGTGCACGTACCCTTGTTTTCGGCAATAGTTGCATTTTAAGGTCTCAAAGCGCTTCTTTTTGCATTTGTCCTCTACATACGAGGTAAGACCACAGCAACTGCACGCAGTCACAGTCGCCGATGCCGTTAGCAAAATATTCGATCTCGATTGCTTTAGCAGATGCTATTGGAGAGCCGAAAGCTGCGGAATCTGCTGAATCAGCGCCGATAGTGAGGCCGCATAGTTGACTTGCGCGTGCGTCATCGGGGAGTGCGCTACTAGATGGCTACAGCCAAGTCGAGCGCTCTGCTTGCACTCAAAATTCACTACGATTTTTATTGCCTCATACACATTGTTCGGGTACTCGATACGCACCTGCTGGTCTAGCAAGTGCGTTAATCCAAACATGAAATGTTGCAATGCATCTGCGGCGCTCTGCGTTTGCGCGCCTGTTTATCACTACCGCTCAGATTTGAAGCAGAGTCGAATATCGTGAGCAATAGGTTTAACCCTCCTGCTCAGAAGTTTATTTTCGTGTATATGGACTAGATCGAATGTAAGTCTGCAACAATATTTTCTGCAAATTCGTAACATTTTCTAAATAATAGCTATACTATTTAGCTTCAATTTGAGAGGTTGTAGATGTATCAACAAAGTAAAGATTTAAATTTGTGATACAAAATGTATACAAAAATGACGTGCGGTTTGGACGAGTATACTCGGCTCTCTGCGCAGGGGGGTTAAGAGTTTTTGAACGCGTAGTCAGTAATCGCCCATTCTTTCGCCCGACCGTTGATTAATAACTTTTATTTATTAAAATATCGTCCGCTAAACCCACATTGCCGTATTGTAAAATGAAATCCGCGAGCAAATTTTCTATCGAACCATAATTCATAACTCTCGATGCGTATCCGTCCACTACTCTCTCCGTCCATTTACTCGCTAGTGCTAATAAGATAAAGTTTTCTTACTGTGGGTGAAACATTTCTCTCACCTATCGCGCTGCAATGCAAAATAAATTCAACCTAGCTGTATTCCCATCGAACTGTGGAATTAAATTTATCGCTTGAGAAAAAGTAAGAGTACATGCACCGTGTTAGGTACGTTGTTAAACAAAGGATTGCAAGTTCATAATCTGAGCAGGTGCGGATGTTTCCGCATGTGAAACATTCTGAAAATTCGTTGTGTGTGTAATTGGTTTCTGCATTTCGCTGCTTAAGGCGGCGGAATATTCTGGTGAGTATATTTGTTACGTAACGTAATTATCCCAAGTGACGTGTAGCGCACTAGATCGTGTATCAATTAGTACGGTTGTGTGTGATGTTGGAGATTTCTGTGTTATATTTCGTATGTTCTGTGGAATGAGCGTTGGCATGTGGCTAGTTTGTGTGACTGTTGTTCTGTTTAATAGTCGCGAAGGTTCAAAATCTGGTGTATTAACCCTTTGTTTATGTTCTGAACGTACGGCCCGGTTGAATCTTAGCAAACAGTCTTGTTCCAAAAAGTCATGAAACGGGGTTGACGTTCCTTGCATTGAGTGCGAGGCCGTCAATCGCCCGATTCGTAAAATCACAATCCAAACACACACAAGGGTTGCCAATTTGCTACGTACAGGAAAGTTGCCGTGTATGGGTGTGGGGAAACGACGGGAGACCGCGTTATTTACACATAGCAATTAAGCTACGTGGTTTTTTAGCGGTTGGAGTGCTCGGAAAGACTAGACAAGGGGTTCGTCTAATGATTGTTTTATTTGAGATTTAGATAGAGACACACCTAGAGCCTCAGCTCAAGTCTAACTGGCCTGGGATGCGTTCGCAGTACGCTACAAGAACGGTGCGCGCGAAGAGCGTGCCACGTCATCACGCGCGCTTATTCGCTGGACACAGGACACCTCTGTTGGGCGGCAATGGACGCTTGCTTGTGTACGTGACAATGGCATGGGACAAAACACACACTTGTACATTTTGACAAACTTATCATACCATGCTACTGATCCGTTCTCGAGTTTTTGCCAATCCGACTTGATTAGCTCAAATTATAAATATTAATAAAACACTGTTTGTTCTTGCATAACCCATGGTAGCATGGGTCAAAATACTTTGAATAAATTCACAGGTACTTATCATAACATTCATCTGACCCCTCCTCAAGTTTTTGCAAAATCGACTTGATTAGCGCAAATGACAAATAAATCTCTGATATTAACTAAATTTTAAATATTAATAAATTGCCGTTCCTTCTTGCATGACCCATGTTAGCATGGGTAAAACCATTTTGAATAAATTCATAGGTAAATATTATAACATTCTCCCGACCATTTCTCCAGTTTTTGCTTAATCGGGTAGATTACTGCAAATAAAAAATAAACGTCTCATATTTGACTAAATTTTAAATATTAATAAAACAGCGCTCCTTTTTGCACAACCTATGGTAGCATGGATCAAAACACGCCGAAAAAATTCACAAGTTCTTATCATAACATTCTCCCGACCCATTCTGCAGTTTTTGCAAAATCAGGTTGATTAGCGTCAATCAAAAATAAGACTCTCATACTTGACTAAATTTTAAAATAATAAGAAATTGCCATTCCCTCTGACTTAATCCATGGAGCATGGGTCAAAACATGTTGAAAAGTTCACAGGTACTTATAATAACATTCGCCCAATACTTCCTCCGGTTTTTGCCAAATAGGGTCGATTAGCGCTAATGAAAAATAAGACTCTCATATTTGACTAAATTCTAAATACTAATTAGACGCTATTCCTTTTAGCAGGACCCATGGTAGCATGGGACTTAATATGTTGAAAAAATTCACAAGTACTTACCATAACATTCTACCGACTCATTCTCCAGTTCTTGCCAAATCAGCTTGATTGGGTCAAATACAAAATAAATCTCTAGTATTGACTAAATTTCAAATATTAATAAAATGTCGTTCCTTCTGGCTTAACCCATTTTTCGATGAGTCAAAATATGTCCAAAAAATTCACTGGAATTTATCATAATATTCTTCTGCCCCTTCTTCGACTTTTTGCCAAATCGGCATGATTGGCGCAAATGAAAAGAAACTCTGATATTTGACTAATTTTAAATATTAATAAAATTCCATTCCTTCTTGCATTACCAATACTGAAAAAAAGCAGGTTTTGCCAACTCGGCAGTCAAGCAATAACTGCCGTAGTCAGTCATGAAGGGACAGACAAGTTGCATCTTTTTGAGAGCCACGAATATCTGCTTAAGCGCGTCTTAATATTAAGCAGAATCTACTTGTAGTCATGTGGAAGCTACCGAACTCTTGATCAAAAGTATCTTGGTACTTATAACAGTAGATACTGCTTAGGTTCACAAATCTGACATTGCTATTTATTTTTGTTGCTATATATATATAGCATATAGGTGAGAGTCGTGACACAGGAGAGCGTCGAGCTCCATAAGAAGAGCGGTGGAGCGACAGCAAAGATCGCGACAGGACCCGATTGAGGTGGAGCCAGCTCTCGACGAGGAGAGCTGTGTTATCTGCGAGAACTGTAGCGCGCGAACGCGAGAGAGAGAGAGAAAGAGAGCGGCAATGTGTGAGTGTATGTGGTGTGCACATCCGTGATCGAGGAGGACATACCGACAGAGGCAGCTTTCCAGGGTGCAGCACCTGGCTTTACCATCTGTAGGTTGGCACTTCTCCGGGGCGCGTGCGACGGACCCATGCGAGAACTATAGCGCGGGAACGAGAGATAGATAGATAGATATTTATACTGTTTATTCATCAATGACGAAAATTCTTACAATTGCATGTACATGTATAGTTATAATAATTAAAATATCAGTCAGTATTATACATTTGTTATCTCAGATTTAAGATTCAATTATTGCGTTTCTTATATAAAAAATAACATTATTCACTGTAACAGTTCGTCAGTTTATAAAATCTAAATATAATGAACTAGTCATAGTCAAATGGCACATCACAGAACACGCTTCGTCAATACATAAAATAAATATAATAAAGATAATATAATACGATAAAAACAAAAGGAATACATACACACACTTTATGAAAAATTGTACGTAAATCTATCACGTCAAAAAAAATAGAAACACACTCATTCATATGACACTCTTACAATTCACGCTAATAAATACATTCATACTTAACACTTAACATGTAAAATAGATTAAATTAATAAATAACTAAATCAAATAAATAAATAATTAGTTAAATAAATAAATTACATAAATAAATAAATAAATTTAAATAAATAAATAAATTTATATAAATAAATAAATTTATATAAATAAATAAATTTATATAAATAAATAAATTTATATAAATAAATAAATTTAAATAAATAAATAAATTAAATAAATAAATAATTTAAATAAATAAATAAATTAAATAAATAAATAATTTAAATAAATAAATAACCTAAATAATTGTCTGAGTTAGATTAGGACTACAAAATAATGTATTAACCGATTTTCGAAAAGTTCACATCTGTGTATTCCCGTCACCATGTAATTGTTTAAGGTGCCTACCTAACGCCGTTTTAAATTTACAAAAAGATGGCAGGCACCTCACACTACTTGGGAGCGAATTCCAGAGGTGCGCACCTTGAACTCTAAATGAGAATAGGCCCTTATCGGTGCGCGACCCCGGAACTGAGAGCTCCTTCGTACCACCCCTACTTGAAGTCCTGGCCTGGTTTTTTTCAAAGAGGGCAGTAAGATATGGTGGCTGCCGCATGACAACCGCTCTGTAAAGCAACAGCCGCATAAAATACTCCCTCCTCACCTTCAGATCCAACCAGTCTTTCCCTGCAGGAGGAGACATGTTCATCACGCTTAACACCACATATGTATCTCACACATGAATTCTGTAAACGTTGTAGTCGTGTCTGAAGCTCCCCTGACACGTCAAGAAGAACCACTGAGCAATAGTTTAAGTGAGGTCGTACCAGTGCACATGCCAGCTGCTTCCGCAGTATGCGGAACGCCAAGATTGGTGGTTAGCCAACCTGAAACCCCTTTTGTATTTGTGACGACTTTCTGTCGTCTCCCCATTATATATGACTTAAGCCACAGGAGAACACTCCTGGAGAAACCCACGCGCATCAGCTTACACATCAGTTTAGTGTGTGAGATGGTGTCGAATGCTTTGCTAGAATCAAACATCAACAAAATAGTCAATAGTTTTTCGTTGTTGTTAATGCCTGATCTTATGTCTTCCGTCAGTTTTAGTAGTGCTGTCTGTGTACTGTGATGATGTCGACAACCAGTCTGCATCGGGTCCAAAGTGTTGTTTTCCGTAAAAAGTCAGTTATTTGGTCGTGTATTTTTTTTTCCAGGACCTTGGAAAGGAAACTCAGTAGGGCAATTGGTCGAAAATCTGACACTGTAGATGGGACAGGCTTCTTCTTCAAAGGCACCAATTGAGCTCCCTTTCAAGTTCCCGGAAAAATGATACTGGGCAGAGAGGAGTTAAAGATTTTAACGATATGATCTCCCACAAACGGAAGAGCCTTAGCCCCTATACTTTGGGAGATGCCGTCTTCTCCTCTGGCCTGCGACGAGAAATGGGCAACAGCCAGGACCACGTCCGAGAAGCTGACTTTTCGGAAAACAAAGCCGTCATCACTGGCAGTGGTCAAGACGTTGTCAAGTTCTTCGTCACTTTCATCTCACTTTTGTGAGATCGACACCCCTGCAATGTGGGCATTGAGCTCTTCCGGCGAGAAACCATGAAGCTCCTCTCTTGTCTCCTCTCTTGTCTAGAGAGAGAGAGAGAGCGGCGATGTGTGAGTGTGTGTGGTGTGCACATCGGTCATCGAGGAGGACATGCCGACAGCAGCAGCTTTCCAGGGTGCAGCACCTGGCTTTACCATTTGTAGGTCGGCACTTCTCCGGGGCGCGTGCGACGGACCTATGTGAGCGGCTGCGAGAGTGAGTGTGTGTGAGAGAGAGAGAGGCAAGCAACGAGCAATATCGCGAGCGCGAGCAAAAGCTATATATATATATATATATATATATATATATATATATATATATATATATATATATATATATGTAATATATACATAGCGCGAGCCGGCAACTACACATCTGATCCTCAATTGCTTTTCTTAAAGCCCAGTGATGGAAGCGGGAAGTGGAGATGAGGGTTTAGTGCGTAGGGGAAGCGGAGTGTCTGCAGCTTGCTGCGGAAAACCACATATACTCCGCTAGTCGAGTCTCACGCACGTATGAGTGCCGCACCACCCTCTTATGGTCTGTAAAAAGATTCCTCCATCTCGACAAAAAAATACTCTATATGCTATTTTGTGGAATAATTGCACGATTTAAAGTGAACTATTTCGATTTGAGGATCCATATAATAATATATTACTCTACAAGTATATGCGTTTCTTTTTGCACATTGAAGATTTTCGTGTCATATATAAAAAAGGCTTAGGTTTTTATAGGGAACAGACGATGGGATCCGTACATTTCGTTACATACTGTGTAAGAACAGCACAGAGATGAAAACACAAATTGTTAAATATTTGTACATATAATACTCACCATGCATACATTGCAACATATTATTTTTTAACATGATAAATAAATAAATAATTATTAAATAAATATTTAACATTAACTTCAATTAAGAAAGGTGTTCGACGAGAGTAGCAAAAGGAATATTAGGATGTGGGGAAAATAAATTTATCACATGTAAATAAATAAACAATTATTTATAATTATAACAATGGTGATATCCTTCATTTATTTATTTATTGAGTAATTGAATGATGGCTATATTTTGGTTGTAAATATAACTAGAAAATAAAGAATCAAACAATATTGCATTACTACTTGTAATAAAAGTTTATTAACCGAAGAACGAATAATATACTTAAACTAGTATATATATATATATATATATATATATATATATACATTTAATCATTCAGAATACTATCTTGATTTAATGTTATATATATATATATATATATTGTAACAACACGCGTATAATTCGCGAACGGAAAGACGCAAAAGGGGCATGAGACACCATCTCATGCCCTCGCGCGGCTATAGGTGTGAAGACGAGAGCGATAAGGAGCGGGGGACCACGGCCGCGGAGAGGAAGAAACACTACCGCTCAACTCCTCATGCCGTGTGCCTCGCGATCAGAGATACTCCGACGCCATCTTGGAAGACGCCACCGAGGACGCCGACCATCAGCCTTTTTAGTGGTACGACGAAAGACATCGCAGAATAGAAAAGGAGAAGCGGAGCGCAGAGCAGCTGCAACGAGAGCCTCGTCGAATAGAAGCAGCGAGCGATATCGTCAGTGGTACGTCACCACATCACACCATCGCACTCTAGTTAACAGCGGTAAGAGCTAGCCCGCGGCAACCGCGGACGCTTATAGGGCCACACTACGAATAATGTGCCGTGCCCTCAAGATAAAAGGGTTCCGATTAGCCCACGGTGAATAGGGAACGCGCGCTGTCGCAACCCTCTCCGATTCCGGCGGCGTGTTCAGCGACGGTCGTGCGGAACACGCAAGCGACGCTCGACCTACGCGATTTTTATTTGTTATTATCATCTCGCTTTTTATATGTTAAAGTAATTGTAAAATGTTTATTTATTATCGTTCTAGAACATAGCTTCTATTGTTTTTATTAAATCAGTGAGCTATTAATTAACCCGAATCTGCCTGCTCCACGCATCGCGTCAGGCCGAAGCAAGGCTACATCGTTGTTCGCGTTGCGAAAATATTAGCCTTCGGGTTTTCGCACTCCTTCCAGACTTGCGAAAACCAGTGAGTCGAGGAAACTCCGCACGACGCCGAATCCTCGTAGATTCGGTGTTTACGCAGAAAAAGCCAGCACAGCTACACTTGGGTAAGGCTATAGCGGCGAGTCGCCGCGGGCCGCCTGAAAGGTAAGAGCTGCGATAAGCTGCGCACACGCGTTGCGTGGCGCACGCCTGCAGGACGCTGGCTCAGTCAATTAAATAATAGTTATTAATAATTGAGCACCCCGTTATAATATATATATATATATCCGTGGATGCAGTCTCAGATAGTTTTCATGTTTGCAACAAATAACAAAAAAAATTATTTATTAACAATTTCAAATGATATAAAATAATAGTATGAAGTTTATGAAATTTCTTATAATGATTCAAATTATTTATATAGTCAAACGCGTGGCAGTCAACGATAAAGATTAGAGATATATTGTGTTAGTTGAATAAATGATAGAAAAATCTAATATCCTACTACTAAATAAGAAAGATCTCATGAGGAGAGCGGCCTTGAGGGAAGCTGGGACTCGACACCTCAATTAGCCACAGGCATGGTAGAGGTGGAGATTACTCGTTCTTATCGAATTTTGTGTCCCAAAATGGGCACAATAGCCCCAACTCCCGAGTACTCTGCTCAGCTTCTAGCGCTATTGCGTAGACACGTGCTCTCTGCTTTCTCAAGAATGATGAGAAAACTGGCGCGTAGATGCTAAAATATTGAAAGAAATGCCAGCTTCGAAGGTAGATTCAATAGTAACTCCCTCACTCTCCTTCTTCCTTCGCAAGGTCTCTCTGTAGGCTCTCCTTCGTTGTCGGCGGCTCGACCTGTACGCTGCGTGACGTGCGAATTTTATATTCGCATTGTAACATGGCATTCGTTATTGAAAATCAGAAACCACTACATTTGTGATGCTTACCTTTGTCTCAACACTTTACCAAATTTTCTCAATTAATGGGCGCCAGGTAAAGCGCGGATAACTCGTCACGAGCCCCCTTTTCCCAGAGGAAGTTCCGTGAATAGGAAAAATCAGGATTTCACAATTTATAATAATTTCCCACAAATTTTACTTTAAATATATATATAACTTTATTTCTCCTCGTCGGGTAACACTACCGGTCGCAAGTTACAATATCGCTTACATCTACGTGGTCGCTATACACAAAAATGGCTACGCTAGCCGTATCACGCGTCCCTCGCGACTATCACATTCACCACGTCTCCCGCTTTCCTGAGTCGCGGAAATTTCCCCACAATAAGGTGTAAATTCGCTACTTTTCCGACCCGCACTGATTTTATATATCGGTGTCACACCACCACGGCTTTAATTTTCGATGTGCCCCGAGCACATGGCGGCGAAGTACAATAATGATATAATTTGCTTGCAAGTGCCGAGGGAAGCTCGGCAATTACAGCCCACTCACCGTGGTTAATCAGGCGCGTCCGCGGTGTTCGTCCTAGCAGGTCACAGGTCGCCAATTAAGTCTCTCCAAAATCTATCGCTCGCCGGGATTTTCTCCTTTACAGGTCTCCCCACGCGGTCTCCCTTCTCGGACGGCAATCCAAAAATTTGTCGACTATCGCTCTTGAAGGCCGGGCAGTCAATGCTCAAAACCGGAGAGGGCGGAAATCTCTTCCAAAATTTTGGCTTTTCTTCTCGCGCAACTTCAGCTCAAACTCCTGTTGCTTCCGCCCTTTCCTTTACGGTGATTGGCCTTGATTTTCCCTAGATGCAAAAATCAAGGCCAAGTCCGCGGTGATTTGAGTCGCTACTCCTCATTGGCTCGCCTCGCTAATACCGCCCTGCTTACGCAGCGCGGGCAATTATGAATTGCTAGATATACACGCGCGGGCAACCCGGCGTGTATATCTATATCGGGCGCTTTCGGTTATATCGCCGCCGGACCAACACAGTTGGCAGCGGCGACGTGCGCGCGTCGGCCTACGCTAGGAGAGGCCGGCAGCTTCAGGCGGCTCGCGACGCGGCGGCTGCTAGCTCTCCCCTCTACCGACAACCGAGTCGGTATATCTCTCTCTCTCTCTCTCTCTCTCTCTCTCTTGGCTACAGCCGAGATGGTGTGCCTCGAGGAAGCCGCCGCTGCCGCTGTGAATCCTCTCTCCTCCCGCGTCTGCGTGCATCGGAAGAGAGGGCGGCCGCGCGCGCGTGTGTGTATGTGTGTGCGCGGGCAGCGGCTCATCATCCTCGAGAGGCGAGGAAGAAAGAGCAATCGAGAGAGAGAGAGTCGCGCGTACAGTGTGCAGTGATGTTGGTGCTGTGCCTGTGTGTGTATACTCGTCGCCGTTGCTCGCTCGAAGCAGCCGTCGCTGCGGCGATCAGCTGGTGCCACTGGTATGGGTGTGTGCGTGTGTGTGCCGGTCTGCGGCCTTCCTCGGTCGCGACTCCTTATCCTCATTCCCTCAACAAATAATAACAAAACCCCATTAATAACAATACTAATTAAATTTGAGAAATGCTCGGCTCTGGTGACGGGCGACTGGGTCGCGATTGACTGCCCGTATTTAATATTATTGGGACGTGAAATACACGTCACAAACTCTCCCCCCCTAAACGGGACACACCGCCAGGAGTGGACTGGTTATTCCAATAATCAACGAGACTCTAATTGGGCCATTGTATCCCATCAACGCGATTCCCGAACAACCCTCGGCACCAGAGCTTTTGCAAAAAAAACAATATATATATATACATCTATACACTTAAACTAATCAAGCTGAAAACAACAAAAAAATGTATTAAAACCTCCACCTTACTACTCCCAATCCGACCACAGAGCAACCGCGCTCATAGATCGCGCAACCATAGGGGAAATTATAAAAATAAAAAAATTCCAAATAAATAAATAAATAACAAGCCTTTTAACAACTTACTGGGCATGGGTATGCCTCCGTCACTCCAGGTTTCGGTCGCTAGTAGTTCTCAGGTTATGCCCTTTTTGGTCGTCGATACGTAGGGTCTCGGATGGGTCGCTATTAGCATGGTGGTCGCTCGATCGTCAGGTTGCCCTCCTTCTATGGGTCGCTTCGATAAATAACCACTTCAAGGTCGCTTGTAAAGAGGAGGTCGCTACTACGGGGCTCTCCCCCTTGGGGGAATGTATCATTTCAATTCGCTCACGTGCACCTCGGGTATTCTTTTATCCTCACCCATATTTAGCACGTATACCAGCGGAGACTTAACTTCTTTGATGGCAAACGGGCCGTCAAACCGGCCAGCTAACTTAGCCGAAAAACGCTTGTCTTTGTTTGACAAGTGGTGGTTTGCCCTCATTACTAAGTCTCCTACCTGGAATGTCGCCTCCTTCCTGCCACGATTGTAGTATTTAGCTTGTCGCTCCTTTGCAGAATCGATATGCCTGATTACTAGGTCGCGTAGGGCATCAAGTCTTCTTACTCTCTCTAACCAATCTTCAGGGTCGCTACTAATAATTGGTCGCTTTGGCTCTACTTCTCTTCGTAAACTCTTCACCGGCCTTGGGTGTCGTCCATAATTCAAGAAGACTGGTGATACCTTGGTGGTCGCTTGCATGGCAGTGTTGACTGCATGCCTAAACTCATGAAGATGGGCATCCCAATTCCGATGGTCTTGTTTTACGAAGGTCGCTATCATGGTCTTTAGGGTTCGATTGCTTCTCTCCACTGGATTGGCTTGCGGATGGTACGGTGTCGTGGTCACATGGGTCACTCCATACTCCTTCAGCGTGGCGGTCAGGTGCTTATTGATGAACTCTTTCCCGTTATCTGTGAGTACGTAGTTCGGCGTCTCCCACCGAAACAAGATGAGCTCCTCTAGGGCGCGAGCCACCGACTTGCCATCCGCCTTCCTCAGCGGCTTCAGCTCGATCCACCGCGTGAAGAGATCTTGGAATACCACCAAGTATTTGAATTGGCTCTTACTTGGTGGAAATTCCATAAGATCTGCTGCCACTACGGCCCATGGTCGCTCTACAATTCTTTTTCCTAGTAGCCCTAGGGGTCCCGTCCGAGAGGACTTGTGCTTCTGGCATTCGAGACAAGCCTGGACGAAGTGGCGCACGTCATAGTACATGCCTTGCCAGTAGTACTCGCGGGCCACTCGGTCATAGGTCTTCTCAAGTCCCAGGTGTCCCGCGGAGGTGATGGAGTGGCTCTCCGTCATCACTCTCTCATGGTACTCTACTGGGACGACCAGTCTCCATCCTTCTTCTCGAGATGTCACTGGGTCTAATAGGGGGTCGCTACGAAATTTGTACAACATGCCATCTTCAATTCGCCAGTCTGGGCATCGGTGTGGGTGTCTTTGTACTTCTTCCATCCTCGTTACGTATCGCTCGTCCTGTATCTCTTCAAATCCAGCTATTTCCCCTCCATCTTCATACATCCTGGACAACGCATCAGGCACTTTCAGCAGAGCGCCCTTCCGATGGATTACTTCGAAGTCCCACTGCTGCATTTCAAGTGCCCAACGGGCTAGTCGTCCAGTAGGGTCCTTCAGATTACGAAGCCATTGGAGGGCGCTATGGTCGGTGATGGCCTTGAATTCGTACCCTTCAAGGTATGGTCGCAACTTCTTAATGACCCATAACAACGCCAAGCATTCTCTTTCGGACGTGGTATAATTTCGTTCAGCCGCCGTGAGTACTCTACTCACATATACGATGGGGTGCTCTCCATCATCCCCTTCCTGTGTCAAAACCGCCCCAATCGCCACTCCGCTTGCGTCACTCTGGACTGTGAAGGTTTTGCCAAAATCTGGTCTTGCCAGGACCGGAGCTATCGTTAGCGCCTTCTTTAGACCTTCAAAGGCCTCTTGTTGGTCGCTATCCCATTTCCACTCTTGCCCCTTTCTTAGTAACTTCACTAACGGAATTTTCATCTCTGAGTCGTTCTCAATGAATCGCGAGTACCATCCTACCATACCCAGAAATCGTCTCAGCTGCTTAACGGTCTTCGGTGCTGGATATTCTGTCACTGGCGATACCTTTTCTGGATCTGGTCGCAATCCATCTTTATCAAGCAAGAAGCCTAAGTACGTCACTCTTGAGCAGCAGAATTCGCACTTTTTCCGATTTACTACCAATCCTGCTTCGACCAGCTTCTTGAGAACCAGCTCCAACCATTGGAGATGTTCCTCAAAGGTCTCGGTCGCTATAATTATGTCGTCCAAGTATCCAAACACATATGGTTCATACTGGACGCCAAACAAAGCATCGATCAGGCGTTGGAAGGTCATGGGCGCATTCGTTAGTCCGAAGGGCATTTTTACAAATTGCCAGAGCCCTGACCCCGGCACTGCAAATGCTGTAAATTTCTTGCTGCTTTGCTCCATCGGTACTTGAAAATAGGCTTGCTTGAGGTCAATTTTGGTCAGATATTTGGCTTTACGCAATTTGTCCAATATGGAATCCATGCTCCTGATAGGATATGCATCCTTCCGGGTCACTTTGTTGAGGTCGCGATAATCTATACAAAATCTATAGCTCCCGTCTGGCTTCTTGATGATTACCGGGGCGCTACTCCATTCACTTGCCGATCGCTCTATTACTCCACTCCTAAACATCTTCTCTATCTCTTCATGTACTACTTGCAGAAGTTTGGGTGACATTCTCCTTGGCCGATGTTTGATGGCGGCTGCGGAGAGTACATCTATGTGATGTTCGGTCAGTGTGGTCGTTCCTAAATTTTCCGATGGCGGAGGTAATATCTTGGTCACTAGGTCTTCTATGGCTTTCCGCTGCTCGTCGTCTGCCTCGGTAATTCCGGCGCATTCGGCGTATGCTGGCGTCGCTTCGATTTCCTCGTCGTCCCAAGATTGCTTCCACGGGCCCTCGTTAGTCCTCCACATCCGTCTGCCGTATCTTACATCAACGTCCCATGGGTTGGTAAAGTCCTGTCCAAGTAAGATGTCGTGGTCGCAAGGATCTACGGCTCTTACCGTCAGCTTCCTGGACCTGCCATCCAATTCCATGTTGATGTCCAGATACCCCAATACTTTCTTTGTTCCACCTAACACACTTCTTATAACAGAGTTCGCTGGTCGCAATCGGTCCTTGAACTTAGCCGCTATCTCTGGTCCTACTAGGGAGACCGTGGCTCCTCCATCAATTAGGGCTCTGTACGGTCTACCACCTAGTATTACCTTCGTGAAGATGCGGTTCTCTGCGCTCATACCTGCGACTTCGACTTCGCCTGGTTCCGGAACCTCAAGTTGGTCGGCCTCTGGCGTACGTAGTACGCTGCTCTCCCCCCCTAGACTAGATGTGGGCACCCCAACATCTAGGTCTGTATCAAAGGTGGAGGGGCCCTCCAACGAGGGAGTGGACACCTGTGACCCTTCCAGAAGGTCGACCGCCTCTCGTACGAGGGCTAGATGCTCGAAATCCTTCTGCTCGTCAGCTGTTGGATTGAGCGCCGTTACGTCGGACCCTTCGAGGATCGGTAAGGTTGTCACTCTTTCGGTCACCCTGATGCTCTCACGACTCTCTCTATTCTCTACTTTTTTTTT
This sequence comes from Gastracanthus pulcherrimus, assembly GCA_949152435.1. Classification (NCBI taxonomy): domain Eukaryota; kingdom Metazoa; phylum Arthropoda; class Insecta; order Hymenoptera; family Pteromalidae; genus Gastracanthus; species Gastracanthus pulcherrimus. The sequence continues at coordinate 106,880,652 of OX424575.1, read as the reverse complement.
CTCTTCTCGAATTTTGTTGCTCTCACTACTCTCTCTACTCTCTACTTTTTCTCTCTCTTCTCGAATTTTGTTGCTCTCACTACTCTTTCTACTCTCTGCTTTTTCTCTCTCTTCTCGAATTTTGTTGCTCTCACTACTCTCTTTAATTAATGGTTTTGTGGTCGCTATTGGTGAGGTCCCATTTAATCCTCCGCTGTTTGAAGTATTGCTCCATACTGGGTGGGTCTCCCCATCTGACAATATGGACTTAATACTTTTATCTGCCTCGACTCTCATCGATCCACTTCTCTCTTGGTCTCTGCTAATTTTCGCGTTCTCTGGGGTCGCTATTCTCTTCTCCTGTATGGTCGGTTGGGCGCTATGCTGGCTTCCCTTTATTGTTGCCAGTTGCGTCCCGTTTGCGGTTGCTGAGGAGGTATGGGACTCTTCTGCCTCCCCTGCATCCCGTTTCCCATGGCCTGATTATTTGGAGAAGACTGCCATGCCGGCTGTCTATTGGGACATTCGCTTGCATAGTGTCCCATAGCCCTACACAAGTAGCATGTCCTTTGTGGACATTCTCTTGCTCGGTGCCCTACCGTCTGGCATGTATAGCATGCACCATATACTGGTATATTTTGGGCAGAAGGCCCATTTTGGTCTCTAGTTCCTCTCATATTATAGGCGCCTTGGCCGGTGAATCCTTGGGCCTGACCACCTCTACCCTGAAACGAGTTAACATTCTGGGGAGGAGACCATTGCCAAGCGGGCACAAAACTCGGTCGCAGTGGATTCAGCGGTGTGCTGTGCGTCATCATTGCGGTCGCGTTGTGTGAGGCTGGCTGTGCTGGGGTCGCTTGTACGTTGGCCTCAGGCCTTTGATTCTCCTTGGCAGCGGCTACCGCATTTATTTGTTTTTGTTTTTTCTTCGCTTTTCTATTCCAATTTCTCTTTCTCGCCGGTTTGGTTGTCGCTGATGTGCTGTCGCTAGTGTCGCTTTCTGGGTTCGATTTCTCGTAGGCTGCCGCTACCTTACGGACTGAGGGTGTCCCAGAGTATGCTGCACCTGGTATGCTCATCTTCTCCTTTGGTGGAGGCTCTTCAAACCGGTCATCTAGTTCTTTCTCCTTTTCCCAAATTCTTCCTAGTTTCTCTATATCCTTGAGCGTCTTGATTTCTTTCCCCGCCATGAAGTGTCGATAGTCTTTCCTCAAGCCCTTGTAGGCCTGTTTTACTATTGTTTTCCTGGAAGGGGTCGCTTAAAGTGGTCGACAATGTATTCTACGCAGGATATATAATTGGCAATCTTTTCTCCTTTTGCCATCGATCTGTTCCGTAAGTCCGTCATCGTGTCTTCTTCATCTCTGTGACCCAAATACTGCCTTCTGAATGCTTTTTAAAGTCTTTCCATGATTTTAAGTCTGGTCGCTTCGATCGATACCATCTGCTAGCATTTTTCGAAAAGATCGATGGTAAAGCATTCAACAGCTCCCTATCGCTCATGGCTAGGCTTGCTTTGCAATCCTGCAGACGGTCCAAAATTTCCTCTGGCTCCTTATCTTCCGCATTGAACTTTAGGTTCCAGCTCTGCAATATTTTAACATTCTTCCCCGCTATATCTGCATTCGAATGACTTTTCCTATTTTTTTTGTTTCATGTTCTTATCTTCATATTCCGAATCGCTAGTCGATATCGACTGGTTCCGTTTTTGGCCTCTCCTGTGTTTTGTACTTCTTTTATTGTGGTCGCTATCTGAGTCTGATGACGTTGTATTACCGTCGCTACTTGTGGTACTATTACTCGAACTCCTATGTCTACGGTTTTTCATTTTACGGCTATCTCTCTTCTTTACTAATCTTCGGTCTAGTACGCTACTTTCCGAGCTACTCGATGGCAGTCGCTTTCGTTCTCCTCTTCTCTGTTTTGATGCTTCGGTTTGCTGGTCTGTTGGCCTACGAACGGTGTTCACCTTAGGCCTCCGAATCTCTGCTACTTCGTGATTTCTGGGTCGCTCTCTTCTCTCTTGAGATCCCCTCGGTGGTCTCGGAGTGTCTACGTAATCTTGTGGGTTTGCTACGGAGGTGGGACTACTGGAGGTTGTGGCGCGTATACCGGTTCTCGGAGGAGAATTGGTCTATGTTGTGCCATTTTCAGATGTTCAAACTCCTGCAGTAGCCGTTCGTATGGTCCTGCCCCTCGTTGAATGGCATCTTCTTCTCGATTCTTATCTTCTTCTTTGTTGCTTACGGTCGCTACTATCTGTTGAGTTTCCATTTCTTGGGTTACTGGTTATGGGGTCTCTATGTTTTACTTGTCCAATATATTGAATACTGTCGTTCGGGTTTATCCCCTGCAGTGGCGTTTGGCTTTGTGATGTTCCTGTCGGATTGTCACTTCTTGCTAGGGGTTGTCCCCTCTGACTAGTCCCCGGACCGGACCCGACGTTCGTTGCTTGTGCCATTGCAGGAGGTCGTGTGACCGACCGGCGCTGCGGTGGTTGGCATCGAAGGTAACGTTGGTTCCGAAGCCGTTGACGCTGATGTAATCAATTGTATTGGTCTCTGGATCATTGGTACCACGGGAGTTCCCGTACTGGAATCCGGTGATGGATGATTTCCTGTATAATGGAAAAGTGGCTCTGGTAGCCCTTCCATTGGTAGCCGGTTGGTATCATCTTCATTAGTCCCGGAGTATATGCCAACTGTGTATGACTTCTCATTGCCAAGAGTGCGGTGGAAACCCCTGTTTGCACTCTTGGTCGTGTGTTGCAGACACCATCTGCATCGCGAAGCTATCCGTTGGTCCCCGTGTACGAACTGGTGTCGTCGTAGTGATAGTGGTGGTCGCTTTGCTTATCGTTCAGCGTAACTACTGGTACATCGGTCTTGTTTTTGTTGTGTTGTGACTTCTTGAATCTGCTCCGTGATTGCCTGTCCCTCTTCTTGGCTATACTCCGTTTCCGTGCTTTGCAACTCTACTCTTGTCCTTCTCTTAGGCTTCCTACCCTTTTCTTCTTCTGAGGTATTTGTTCAAAAGATTCCTCTCGCATTATGGCCGCCGATGTTGCTGGTACTTGATCCCATGGTCTTTCGTCCCATACTGTATCCCAATTTACTGCTGCCTCTGGTTCCACTGACCTAATACTTGCCCGCAAGAGTCTGTCTCTAAGTTGGGCTGTTGTCCCAGATATGCTAAGTCCCATCTGATCTAGAATTATTATAAGTTCGCTCGGGTCCATCCCATTATTCTACTTGATACTGCCATTCGCTGGCGTATGCGCGGATCCTTCTTTGCTGCTTGTCTTGTGTTCATTTTGTACTCTACTCGTACACTAAGGGACGAAACAAAAGCAGCGGTTTGGTCGCTAGTTACACTCTACAGTTACTGCAGTATTCGCTATGTTGGGAGGGCCCGCCCAAGTCTTTGGAATCTTTTCAAAGACGGGGATTTAACTTGCAATACCTGGTGCACGTGAATGGAGAGGTCGCTAATAAACGACAATGTCGCTAATCAGTCTTAACTCTTTTACGGGACAATTTTCCTGCCTAACTACTGTGTCACTAATTTTCAATTTTTATAATGATTTATAATAATAATATGTATATTTATATATGTATGTTACTCTGGAGATTACCGTATGTACTTTTGCTAAAGGGACAAAAGGAGATAAACAAAGAAAATAGCTTCTTTTCTTGAGGTCTTCTTTATCGGTTCCTTTAGCTGAAAATGCCTACTCGAAATTTGTTTGCCTAGCTCTTGAGTAGCTGCTGAAATACCCTGACGCGAATCTAATAAAGTCGCTATTCAGTCTTCAGTAGTTCTTGGTCTTCTCTTCTTGTTTATATCTGGAGTAATAATCTGAGGTTTCTTCTTGGTCGCAATCAATTTTCAGTAAATAATTTCCAATACAATTAAATAAATATAAATATATCTAATAATCAATTTTTCCTTTGACACAGTAGTTATACTATAAATACAATAACTTTAGTTGTTGTATTTTTATACCCAATTTCCAGTAGTTGTTTTAAAAATTTTACTCTTAACTAATTATAAATCGTTCTTACTAATCGATTTGGGGGTAGTAGCACAGCAATAATATTTTGTGGAGGTGTTCGCAAAATGAATTTTCCCTATACGGTGGTGTGACTCCTACTCTACTACTTTAAGTCGTTGAGGAGACTTGAAAAATAGGACAGAATTCAGAAAATTACACCCAATTAATTTATCTATCACTCTAGCTCATTACTCAAATTTCACCAAATCTCCAACAAAGATTTTCTGAATTTGTCTCCTATTTTCCCCACCTTCTCTATTTATCGCTATTATATTCAGTGCGTCGCCGCAGCCTTCCGCTTACACTGGTAATTCGCTATTTTCTTTATCTATCGCTACAAGCTTCCTCCAATAACCGAAAATTTTCAATACTCAAAAGAATCCTACGAAAGGTCTCAATTGAAACGAAAATTTTCTTCACTACACACCCAACCTGTGAAAGCCCTCAATAAATCGCTCAGAAATTTTCGAAAAATTTTCAAGAATATCAAAAAAACTCTCAAATCCAAAAAAAAAAATTTTTCAACAAAAACCCTTCAAAAAAAAAAATATCTTCGAAAATTCTCAAAAAAAACTCTTCCTTCCTTTAGAACATTCCTCACATAAAAAAAAAATTTTCCGGAAAATTCTGAAAATCAAAATTTTTCAAAAAAGCAATTTCTGAAAATTCACAAAATCGAAAAATTTTCAAAAAATAATTTCGGGAAATTCACAAAAATATCCAAAAAAATTTTCCGGAAAATTCTCAAAAAATAATTTCGGAAAATTCTCAAAAATATCCAAAAAATCCTTCCGGAAAATTCTCAAAATCAAAAAATTTTCGAAAAATAATTTCGGAAAATTCTCAAAAATATCCAAAAAAACTTTCCGGAAAATTCTCAAAATCAATAAATTTTCGAAAAATAATTTCGGAAAATTCTCAAAAACATCCAGAAAAACTTTCCGGAAAATTCTCAAAATCAAACAATTTTCGAAAAATAATTTCGGAAAATTCTCAAAAATAGCCAAAAAAATTTTCCGGAAAATTCTCAAAATCGAAAAATTTTCAAAAAATAATTTCGGAAAATTCTCAAAAATATCCAAAAAATTATCCGGAAATTTCCCGAAATCGAAAATTTTATTAGTCGATTACCCCAAGTGAAAATTTTCTAAGTCCAATTTATAACCCAATAGCTCAAGTGAAACCAATTTTTAAAGTCCCATTTATAACCCAATAGCTCAAGTGAAATTTTTCTAAGTCCTACTTATAAATTCCTTAAACACACAAAAAAAAATAATTTTTCCACTTCACTTAAATTTTCATACGAGGGTAGTTCAATAAGTATTTAGAATGACCAACAGATGGCGCGCGAATCGCTCCAAATCATCTGTTTTCAGTCAGCACCACTCCCGACTAGATATATGGTGCAGTCACAGTCCACATCTTCTGAGTTTACGTGTTTTTATAACCAATTGAAAAAAAAAATTGCTTGTTAAGAAAAATGGAAAAAAACGAGTTCAGCGCGGTAATTAAACATTTTCATTTAAAGGGTTTAACTCCATATGAGATAAAAAATGAATTGGACTCAGTTCATGGCACATCTGCCCCTGCCTTAGCAACGGTTTATAACTGGGTAAATGAATTTAAGCGTGGTCGTACATCAATAAGTGACGAACCACGTTCAGGAAGGCCCGTAGAAGCAACTACTCCCGAAATCATCAATAAAATCCACGATATGGTATTGAAGGATAGAAGATTAAAAGTGCGTGAGTTAGCTGAGGCCACAAGGATATCTATAGCTGCAGTTGTTTCAATTCTACATGAAAAATTAGGCATGAAAAAGCTATCGACAAGATGGGTGCCGCGTTTGCTCTCAGCTGAGAATAAACGCAATAGAGTGGTCGCCTCTGAGGCTCTTTTGGCGCGCATAAGTCGGAATCCTGAGGAATTTTTTCGTCGATTTGTGACTGTGGATGAAACATGGATACACCACTACACTCCTGAGACAAAGGAACAATCCAAACAGTGGATTTCCACAGGCGAACCAGCTCCAAAGAAGGCAAGGACCGTAAAGTCAGCTGGTAAGGTTATGGCTACAGTTTTTTGGGATGCACGTGGAATTATACTTATTGACTACTTGGAAAAGGGTAAAACAATTACTGGTGAGTATTATGCATCATTATTAGAACAGCTGAAAGAAGAAATTAAAAAAAAACGACCACATTTGGCGAGAAAAAAATTCTCTTTCATCACGACAACGCCCGAGTTCACACATGCTTCGTTGCAATGGCTAAAATTGAAGAACTAAAATTCGAATTGTCGAACACCCACCGTATTCACCAGATTTAGCCCCCAGTGACTTTTTCTTATTTCCAAACTTGAAAAAATGGCTCGGTGGACAGAGATTTACGGACAACGAAGACGTCATTGCCTCTGTAAGTGCTTATTTTGAGGAACTTCCGAAAACGCACTTTTCTGAAGGATTAAAAAAACTTAAAAAGCGATTGACCAAGTGTATAGAGCTCCAAGGAGATTATGTTGAAAAATAAAAAAAAATTTACCCAAAAAAAATTGTTTTTATACTTTATTCTAAAGACTTATTGAACTACCCTCGTACGACACAAAAAAAACGTTTTAGTCGCTGCACTTTCGCGGGCTCGGCACTGTGTAAAAAAAATTTTTCTGATTTTTCCCGAACTCTCTTAATTAATTTATTTTGCTATTTTTCCTGAGTCACTAAGCCCCCGTTGGTACGTCATTTGTAACATGGCATTCGTTATTGAAAATCAGAAACCACTACATTTGTGATGCTTACCTTTGTCTCGACACTTTACCAAATTTTCTCAATTAATGGGCGCCAGGTAAAGCGCGGCTAACTCGTCACGAGCCCCCTTTTCCCAGAGGAAGTTCCGTGAATAAGAAAAATCAGGAATTCACAATTTATAATAATTTCCCACAAATTTTACTTTAAATATATATATAACTTTATTTCTCCTCGTCGGGTAACACTACCGGTCGCAAGTTACAATATCGCTTACATCTACGTGGTCGCTATACACAAAAATGGCTACGCTAGCCGTATCACGCGTCCCTCGCGACTATCACATTCACCACGTCTCCCGTCTTCCTGAGTCGCGGAAATTTCCCCACAATAAGGTGTAAATTCGCTACTTGTCCGACCCGCACTGATTTTATATATCGGTGTCACACCACCACGGCTTTAATTTTCGATGTGCCCCGAGCACATGGCGGCGAAGTACAATAATGATATAATTTGCTTGCAAGTGCCGAGGGAAGCTCGGCAATTACAGCCCACTCACCGTGGTTAATCAGGCGCGTCCGCGGTGTTCGTCCTAGCAGGTCACAGGTCGCCAATTAAGTCTCTCCAAAATCTATCGCTCGCCGGGATTTTCTCCTTTACAGGTCTCCCCACGCGGTCTCCCTTCTCGGACGGCAATCCAAAAATTTGTCGACTATCGCTCTTGAAGGCCGGGCAGTCAATGCTCAAAACCGGAGAGGGCGGAAATCTCTTCCAAAATTTTGGCTTTTCTTCTCGCGCAACTTCAGCTCAAACTCCTGTTGCTTCCGCCCTTTCCTTTACGGTGATTGGCCTTGATTTTCCCTAGATGCAAAAATCAAGGCCAAGTCCGCGGTGATTTGAGTCGCTACTCCTCATTGGCTCGCCTCGCTAATACCGCCCTGCTTACGCAGCGCGGGCAATTATGAATTGCTAGATATACACGCGCGGGCAACCCGGCGTGTATATCTATATCGGGCGCTTTCGGTTATATCGCCGCCGGACCAACACAGTTGGCAGCGGCGACGTGCGCGCGTCGGCCTACGCTAGGAGAGGCCGGCAGCTTCAGGCGGCTCGCGGCGCGGCGGCTGCTAGCTCTCCCCTCTACCGACAGCCGAGTCGGTATATCTCTCTCTCTCTCTCTCTCTCTCTCTCTCTCTCTCTCTCTCTCTCTCTCTCTTGGCTACAGCCGAGATGGTGTGCCTCGAGGAAGCCGCCGCTGCCGCTGTGAATCCTCTCTCCTCCCGCGTCTGCGTACATCGGGAGAGAGGGCGGCCGCGCGCGCGTGTGTGTATGTGTGTGCGCGGGCAGCGGCTCATCATCCTCGAGAGGCGAGGAAGAAAGAGCAATCGAGAGAGAGAGAGAGTCGCGCGTACAGTGTGCAGTGATGTTGGTGCTGTGCCTGTGTGTGTATACTCGTCGCCGTTGCTCGCTCCAAGCAGCCGTCGCTGCGGCGATCAGCTGGTGCCGCTGGTATGGGTGTGTGCGTGTGTGTGCCGGTCTGCGGCCTTCCTCGGTCGCGACTCCTTATCCTCATTCCCTCAACAAATAATAACAAAACCCCATTAATAACAATACTAATTAAATTTGAGAAATGCTCGGCTCTGGTGACGGGCGACTGGGTCGCGATTGACTGCCCGTATTTAATATTATTGGGACGTGAAATACACGTCACAGCATGTGTGATTTGGACACAGCTTCTCCCTCCGCTCGACCGCCGCAGGATGTTATATATATGTATATTCTTAGATTAATTTAATGATTTGGTGATATTCTTAGTAAATGTATATTAAGCAGTTGCACTGAAATTCATTTTCTCTTATTTTGATATTAATAAAAATGATAAATTATTATTCTTTTTATGGTGAGGTTTAATAAATGATTTTTGCAAACCAAACAGACAATTTTTTTTTTTTAGCGACGTTTCGGCAGCATTTCACTGCTCTCATCAGGCTATACCTATATAAAGGTATAGCCTGATGAGGGCAGTGAAAAGCTGCCGAAACGTCGTTGACAAAAAAAAATTGTCTGTTTGGTTTGCAAAAATCATTTATTAAACCTCACCATATCAATATCAGCAAACGAAGATAATGATCTATTTTATACTATTATTGTTTTTATATTTAATAAACTATCATGATATTCTATTCATTAATACGCGGAGTACTGCTAATATCAAATTTATCCTTTAACTGGACCCAGCATTAATTATTTATTAATAAAAACCGATAGTTTTCTAGTTAATATTTAATAATTATTAATTTCAAATATACTGGGCGTATTAATATCCATCAATAGTGTAGTATTTAATATCAATTACGTTGTGCGAGAACTAATATTTGTCACGCTGTTTTTGCTCGGCCCACGTGTAAATGCATAAATGGCCATGCCTGTGGCTAATTGAGGTGTCGAGTCCCAGCTTCCCTCAAGGTCGCTCTCCTCATGAGATCTTTCTTATTTAGTAGTAGGATATTAGATTTTTCTATCATTTATTCAACTAACACAATATATCTCTAATCTTTATCGTTGACTGCCACGCGTTTGACTATATAAATAATTTGAATCATTATAAGAAATTTCATAAACTTCATACTATTATTTTATATCATTTGAAATTGTTAATAAATAATTTTTTTTGTTATTTGTTGCAAACATGAAAACTATCTGAGACTGCATCCACGGATATATATATATATATATATATATATATATATATATATATATATATATATATATATATATATATATATATATATATTATAACGGGGTGCTCAATTATTAATAACTATTATTTAATTGACTGAGCCAGCGTCCTGCAGGCGTGCGCCACGCAACGCGTGTGCGCAGCTTATCGCAGCTCTTACCTTTCAGACGGCCCGCGGCGACTCGCCGCTATAGCCTTACCCAAGTGTAGCTGTGCTGGCTTTTTCTGCGTAAACACCGAATCTACGAGGATTCGGCGTCGTGCGGAGTTTCCTCGACTCACTGGTTTTCGCAAGTCTGGAAGGAGTGCGAAAACCCGAAGGCTAATATTTTCACAACAGCAGGCAGATTCGGGTTAATTAATAGCTCACTGATTTAATAAAAACAATAGAAGCTATGTTCTAGAACGATAATAAATAAACATTTTACAATTACTTTAACATATAAAAAGTGAGATGATAATAACAAATAAAAATCGCGTAGGTCGAGCGTCGCTTGCGTGTTCCGCACGACCGTCGCTGAACACGCCGCCGGAATCGGAGAGGGTTGCGACAGCGCGCGTTCCCTATTCACTGTGGGCTAAACGGAACCCTTTTATCTTGAGGGCACGGCACATTATTCGTAGTGTGGCCCTATAAGCGTCCGCGGTTGCCGCGGGCTAGCTCTTACCGCTGTTAACTAGAGTGCGATGGTGTGATGTGGTGACGTACCACTGACGATATCGCTCGCTGCTTCTATTCGACGAGGCTCTCGTTGCAGCTGCTCTGCGCTCCGCTTCTCCTTTTCTATTCTGCGATGTCATTCGTCGTACCACTAAAAAGGCTGATGGTCGGCGTCCTCGGTGGCGTCTTCCAAGATGGCGTCGGAGTATCTCTGATCGCGAGGCACACGGCATGAGGAGTTGAGCGGTAGTGTTTCTTCCTCTCCGCGGCCGTGGTCCCCCGCTCCTTATCGCTCTCGTCTTCACACCTATAGCCGCGCGAGGGCATGAGATGGTGTCTCATGCCCCTTTTGCGTCTTTCCGTTCGCGAATTATACGCGTGTTGTTACAATATATATCTATATATATAACATTAAATCAAGATAGTATTCTGAATGATTAAAGGTATATATATATACTAGTTTAAGTATATTATTCGTTCTTCGGTTAATAAACTTTTATTACAAGTAGTAATGCAATATTGTTTGATTCTTTATTTTCTAGTTATATTTACAACCAAAATATAGCCATCATTCAATTACTCAATAAATAAATAAATGAAGGATATCACCATTGTTATAATTATAAATAATTGTTTATTTATTTACATGTGATAAATTTATTTTCCCCACATCCTAATATTCCTTTTGCTACTCTCGTCGAACACCTTTCTTAATTGAAGTTAATGTTAAATATTTATTTAATAATTATTTATTTATTTATCATGTTAAAAAATAATATGTTGCAATGTATGCATGGTGAGTATTATATGTACAAATATTTAACAATTTGTGTTTTCATCTCTGTGCTGTTCTTACACAGTATGTAACGAAATGTACGGATCCCATCGTCTGTTCCCTATAAAAACCTAAGCCTTTTTTATATATGACACGAAAATCTTCAATGTGCAAAAAGAAACGCATATACTTATAGAGTAATATATTATTATATGGATCCTCAAATCGAAATAGTTCACTTTAAATCGTGCAATTATTCCACAAAATAACATATAGAGTATTTTTTTGTCGAGATGGAGGAATCTTTTTACAGACCATAAGAGGGTGGTGCGGCACTCATACGTGCGTGAGACTCGACTAGCGGAGTATATGTGGTTTTCCGCAGCAAGCTGCAGACACTCCGCTTCCCCTACGCACTAAACCCTCATCTCCACTTCCCGCTTCCATCAGACAGAGGAAATTGTAAGCCCGGACCGAGTGGAATTATTGTCAAGACTCGCATGGCTGCAGCGTCTGACCAACGAGAAGAAAAGAGACAGAATATCGAAGACGACGCCGAGGACCATGAGGCCGCGTAATCGCAGTTTCCGTCCCGGCACTTGTTGCTTGACGTTCGAGGTGGATAGCTCGTTCCTTCGAAATTTATACGACGTTCATACAATTAGCTAGTATTTTAGGCCATTTAACAGGGTACAAGATACGATCAGATACGAGAGGAAATGCGAGTATGCAGTAATAAAGTCAGTGGGTGGACTAAAGTAATTAAAGCCGGTAAATCTTCCGCAAGCGCTCGCAGCCACTTGCACAGCTTGAATTAGACTGGAGTGCCGTAGCCAGGGTATTTGTGTATGCTCAGAAGTGTCGTAGGGTGGTCGCGCATCAATTAAGTGGGTTTTTCTGTAAATAATTAAGGAAATAATAATCGTTGTTCGGTAGTAGGCTTGGGGCAGATTCATAGGGTGATTAACGATAATTTTAGTTAGATAGGGAAAATTATATGTATATAGCTTAGGGAGATTACAGATAAATCGAATCGATATATTGAAATTTTAAGCAAAGTGCACATATATTTGCGAGTTCACGACTAATTATTTTAGCTCATTTTTAGCTATCTACATTTTCGCAGAGGGTAACGCCGAGTCCGACGCCGTCTCATTGACCGAACCTCCTTTGAGGACGAAGTTCTCTAATAGCCAGGCAGTAGCAAGTTATTATGATGCTACGGTGTAAAACTTGGTACAGATGGCGCACGGGTGGTAAGTCCAATAGGGTGGGTTTGTTTTGCACAGTATACATGCAACAGACATACTCGATACGCCTATGTCGGTAATGCTGGTATCTGGGGATGCGTGTGCACATGGATATCGGCAATGTAGACAAAGATGTAACGCGCATGTCTGCTGCACGTCTACTGTGCATTAGAAAACGTCCATATTAGACTTGCCACCCGTGCGCCATCTGAATTAAGCTTTACACCGGAGCATCCTAATAAACAGGCGTCCATAATAAAATTTGGTTATAACTCTTAGAGTTTAATAAATAGCAAATTCATATTAACAATAAGAATCATTACGTTACAATACATAGATGCTTACTGTTCAGACACTGAAAATCGTAGTTCACTAATACCATAACATGAGAAGTTTAAACACTAATGACACAATTGTCATTGAATTTAGAAGAAACGAGATCAGCTGTCACATGTAGATTATACATAGATGAGGTTTCTCTGGTAGAAAATTATCCAGTTTTGTTTTATCCAATCTAACTAAACTGAATAATTTTCTACCGGGTTTTTCACTATAATTGCAATAATAATGGCAAAGACACAATATACGAAATTTTAATAATAAACAAACGGCTATATCACACTATGACACCAAATATTTGTGCCCGAGAGAAGCAGTAATGAGCAAACTAGTTTTCCCAAAAAGAATAAACATTAGCGAACTTAGACCCACAGAAAGACTTAATAACCCAAGAAATTATGATTAGCGGATTATTTCTCTCCGTGCATGACAAACCGTATAAGTAAACCTGGAAAAATTTGAATTCAAAATCTGAGCTGCTTATAGCAATAGCTAAATAATGAAGATTGAATGACTGTTGCTTCTGCAATAATTACAGTATATTTATCAAACTAAATTACGAAAACCATTTATATTGGAAAAAATATCTAATTGCCTTCGTTTTTTTAGAGCAATATCATCATATCTAGCATAAAACTAATTGTAACAATAAAAAACATGTCTCGAAAGCTTTCAAGACTAATTTCTATCGATTCTGCGGTAAGAAATAAGTAAGAACAGAGGATGTTGATGGTTCGGAAGTATTAGTTTCACGAGCTCCAAGACGGAATTACAAAATAAATGCATGATTTAGGTTGGAATATTACTGTTCAAAGATCAAAATCGTAGATATCAATAAAATACATGTCTCAAGATCTTTCGAGACTAATTTTAATCGATACTACTGTAAAAATGCATAGGAAGTTACTACAATATACTTACATTTAATTATTTCTGACTTACAAGGGGAGTGTATACTCTCCAGAAAACGAATTTTGCTCAGACTTCGGGAGGAAGTTTTTGGTATCCAAAAATGAAGCCAAGCATAAGTTTCCGTGTATTATTTTTAACAATTTTTAATCATATTAATATTCTTAGACGTAACAGAACTTAAATTAAAAGCTTTCCATGTACTTTTTATTATATTGAGAGAAATATATCTGTAATAAAAACTTGTTGAGTTATGGTTAGAAATAGAGGTACAATTTGTAACACCACAGTTTTTGTGTGTTACGCAAACTTGCAGTCTGTCGAACGAGCTGCTCAGTGCAAGTCCGATGCTCGACAGAACTGGCCTATACACTACCTAATGGCACATTACTATCTCACTACACTCACTATACACGTACACACACTATTCTCTTTGACGACACAGATCAAGCGAGCTCTCCAACACCCTGAAGCAGCTGAAGATGACGCACAGCTGCCATCCCAGAGAGCCTTGCATAGGTTGGAGCTGACTAGTCTCGGTTGGGGTGCGCTGAGCGTGTCCTGGTGGCTCCTCTCCTCGTTCCCTTTCTCTCGAAACAACCTAAAAACACAGACATAGAAATTAAAATTTAAGAAAATAAGCAAACTGGTATTAGAGTAATACCCACCTGGTTTTATGCCTTGAAAGGCATGAATGGGTCCACCTTGGGCGAAGCGGCTGCTTCTCTAGGTACTTTAGAGGCCTGCAGCATCCACCCTAGAAAATATAAAACTGAGTTAGCCTAAAGCAGATACGCACATTAAACTGGAACTCTCTTATCTGGTTTGGAGGGTTTATAGAGGCAGTGTGGTCTCAAAATGCAGTAACGTAGCTCAGCTCATGGCCCGCTCCTCCATAACACCAGCAGCAGCAGTCTCCGAAACACTCGCCAGTCACCAAGAAACAACCTAGCATTAGCAAGAAGAGATTACAGTGGTATACAAAACACTAATCGTACCTGATAGCAATAGCAGTTAAAGAATGCGATGTAGTAAGCTGCAAGTAAATATAAACTCTTCGAGGTTAACCGTGTCCATTTCCCGTGCTGCAAGTACGCAGTCCTGGGCCTTGCAGCTCTCGTCTTCGTGCCCCTTCGTCGGCACAGTTGTCCAGATGCACCTCCTTCTGCATACCTCGTCATACTTCCTGGTCCTGGCCACTCGTCCTTCCTCGTCCTCCCCAATACCGTCTGCTAGCCGTCGACTGCGAGCCATATAGCGTGACGTCACCGCGAGCAGACGCTCCCCTTTCCTCCTTCTTACTTCTCTTTCTTCCTCACCAGGCACATGCGCTGCGCCCTCAAGCGGGCTCGGTTAGCACTACCGAAATCCGATCTATTCGCGAATCTGTAACCGCTTTCCGTACCTCGACATTATCGTCGATCTCGTACCGTGTGTGCCGACCATCTTGTATCTTCGAAGAAGGCCACACCGGATTTGGAAAAGAGTAAGTTGCACAGAGTGTTATTGCACTTAACAAGTATATATATATTGCAAATCTAGCGCCGCGTGTGTGTCGAGCATCGCGTCGTGCGCCGTCTATACACGTGTATTTAATCGCCGTATATTTTGTAGAATTCGCGTCCCTGAGTATTAACTTCTTCCCCTCTCGATTATATGCCATTTCCCACCGTACCGCTGTGCTCACCGTAGTTAGTCTAGACTCGTAAATAATTCTATGTGACGATAGAACACTTGCAAAATCGTGCTGCGAATTCACGCAGCTGGCGTTCAACACCTTGTACATAAATCGAATAAACCTCAAGTGTTCATACTTTTATCCAAAATTCCTGTGTCGTAAATTATTTAAAACCTCGCATAAATATAATGTTAAAGCCTGCATAGTGCGGCGCAATAATCTTGGCAGTGTGTGACGCCGATATAGGTTAGAGTCGCGACCGGACCCGATTGAGGTCGAGTCAGCTCTCGACGAGGAGAGCTGTATTATATGCGAGAACTGCAGCGCGTCTTAATATTAAGCAGAATCTGCTTGTAGTCATGTGGAAGCTACCGAACTCTTGATCAAAAGTATCTTGGTACTTATAAAAGTAGATACTGCATAGGTTCACAAATCTGACATTGCTTTTTATTTTTGTAAGTGTACGCGTGTGGAAGATTCCGTTGCAGAGACTGTATGTTGCTACGGTGCTGCATAAGCTGCTCCGCGAGCAATTACAATCTGCTTATATATATAGCATATAGGTGATAGTCGTGACACAGGAGAGCGTCGAACTCCATAAGAAGAGCGGTGGAGCGACAGCAAAGATCGCGACCGGACCCGTTTGAGGTGGAGCCAGCTCTCGACGAGGAGAGCTGTGTTATCTGCGAGAACTGTAGCGCGCGAACGCGAGAGAGAGAGAGAAAGAGAGCGGCAATGTGTGAGTGTATGTGGTGTGCACATCCGTGATCGAGGAGGACATACCGACAGAGGCAGCTTTCCAAGGTGCAGCACCTGGCTTTACATTCTGTAGGTTGGCACTTCTCCGGGGCGCGTGCGACGGACCCATGCGAGCGGCTGCGAGAGTGAGTGTGTGAGAGAGCGAGAGGCAAGCAACGAGCAATATCGCGAGCGCGTGCATTAAATAATGCAATGGGCTATTTACACAAAGTAAACCATAAAGCCACATTTTTACGGTTTTTAGGTTATCTTTAATCCTCTATTGTTTACCGAGTTTTAATAATGAGGTCTGTCTCTGCTCATTCTGTTCGTCTTGATAATGCCTTCAATTCTTTTTTTGACACGTTCGTTTTCGTTAAATACAAGTCGAGATACAGCTTTGGAAAGATCAGGGTATTTTCAAAATACGCTAAGTTGGCCCACCTGTAATTTTTTTCTACCAAAACCAATTGAGATCAAATTGAATGAAAATATAGCTCAATCCTCCTATAAAACAAGGCACTTAGTTTGGTTTTGTATTTTGCACTTATTGCACGACTACGATTTTTAGAACCTGGGTATTTTGAGCATCTTTATACCGTAAATATGCATAACACTGATCATCACGTGCTTATTGTGATTAGAGCCCTGCATATTTATGTGTGGAAAACGAACTTTACAATCATACATACATCTCTGTAGGAAATAAACTTTTTTTTAATAATTATACAATGTGATGCTCAAAATAAATAAAAAAATATTTTAAAGCAATTATGCTGTATTTAAGTTATCATACATGTGAAATGAAATTGAATCATCGTGGAAAAAAGGAAATTCGTTTATAATGTCACCTACAAACGTTCACGTCGTAAAGTTCCTTGAATAAATATAGTGCTGAAAGGGTAATTTATTGCGATGCGCAGGATCAAGATTTTGAGGTTTTCAATCTGTAAACGTAAAGATATTATCAAATATTTATAGTAAAAATTTTCAGAATAAATGCTTTTGAAAATAAAACATTTTATGAACGGATAATTTTGTTTTTTATTTCATTTAAGAGTTTAAAAGTGGCTTGTCCTTCTACACTAACCGAATCCAAACGCATGTCTAAATCTACTCTATACTACGAGTATGCAGACCAACTTCAGGAAATACAGAAATTATTAAAAAAAAATTTGATCGATATTCTACAATAGAGAAATTGTTTTAAAATCATCAGAAAATTATTTTTTTTTTTACAAAAGTGCGGTTTTCCCCATTCATGATTTTTCAATGTTTAGCAAGTCTTACGAGCTTATGATTATAATGAATTAATCTGAAACTTTACGGATATCTTATTCAACTTATTCGAATTACAACCATGAACTCCGATTTTTCAAAAAAAAATTATTAAGAAAGTGGTGCCCATGAATAGAGTTAAAAATGTCGTTTATTAGGTTATGTTTACCATAAAAATTCAATATAATTTTATTTTTCTTTATAATTGTGTTTTTAAACATTTCTAGTTCACAGTTCTGTGTGGCATACGTGTTAGACATTGCATATTTTTTGTCAGATGCTATACTTGCATTCATATGCGAAAGGACAGTTTTGAAAAAACATCAATTTTCATTGAAAATTGCTAGTTTTTCCTACATAATTATGGGTAAACTGTATAAAAATTTATGATAATTTACAAAAAACTTTCTTTTTAGATAAAAAATACAACCACCAATTTAAAAAAATGTTATCATGTAACTAGCAAATTTTTCAAAATGTACCACATGACCACCTTAAGAAACTTCGACCAAATTAAAGAAAAACATAAAAATGACAAATCATTATAAAACAAAACCGAGTCGATGAATCTAAAAAAATATCATTATTAACAGAAAATAAAAAAAAATGAGTGATTCGTAAAAAATTACCGCGTAATACACAAGAAAGATAATAAAAAATTAATAAAATAAATACAACATCAAATATCTTACAAAATAAAAGATTTCATATTCTTGTCAAAGAGCTCAGCCAAGGCTGACAAGAGATAGTAGAAACATTTTCCATCTTTTTTTATTTATAATGATTTTCTACCATATTGTAACAGCCCAACTGTAGCATAATATTGATTTTTGTAAATTTTCTTATAATACCCGAAATTTGCACAGGCTGATCAACATGAAACGAATATCCGCACAAAGAAGAATCGCGGATAATATAAATATGTGCCTATATTTATGTGAGTTGTGAATGCTGGATGAGGCAAGAAGAGTGGAAGTTTGGTTGCTTAGAGTGGCCGGCGGTGCGGTTCCTACCGTTGCCGAATTTACGGGCTGGTCGTCGATTTCGCAAATCGTCAGTCAGCGCACAGACGCCTAGCAAGCAAGACCACACTCATCTCGTTCTTATAAAATGATTTGAGCGGTTCGCTTATATATTCTCTAGTTTATTTATGACTTCTAGAAAATATTTGAGTGATCGCAAATAGTTTTATAGTGTAAAAAAAACTGTCATCAAATAAATGCAAGACTTTGCCCTTGCTAAGTATAAAAAATATCAATATTAATTTTTATATACATATATATATATATATATATATATATTTTTTTTTTATTTATTCAAAACTAGTTTACCTTACATAAGTTTACAATAAAATAATAGTAAAAATAGTAAGTAAAAAAAAATACAGTAATTTATAAATTAGATTCTGTATATCGCAGAGATGCACAAGGCATCTGTACGCGATCTGGCATATACAAAATTAAAATATAAAATAAAACTTGAATACTAAAATACTGAAATTAACTAACTTAATATTAAAAATTATTATCGTAATAAATTTTTTTTTTTATTTTTTAACAGTGCTTATATCAATATTTAACTGACTAATTCAGATTATAACAATTGATATTATATATCTGTTTTTATCCAATTTTTTAGCTTATTCTTATGTGAATATTTATTCATATCTAATGTTTTTGTATCACTCGGTAGCTTGTTGTGTGTTGCTATGGCTTTTATATAACTATTTTTAGTGCTAATTCTTTTCGTATGTTTAGGTATTATTAAATGCTTTTTTCGTCTAATACTGCTAGATTTAATGAATTGATTTTTGAGGTTTGTATAATCATATCTCAGTGCTTTATAAGTAAATAATTGTCCTAGGTTCATGGGATAATCCTGACTTATAAAATTATTTTTATGATAAATTATTAAAATTCATTTGTGTAAGTTTCGCAGTAGATTTAAATTGTTATTGTACGCTCCACCCCACGCTATTATACCATAACTTATGATACTGTGGAAATAAGAATAATATATCATCCTCAATGTTTCGGTTGACATTGTCTTGGAAATTTTATAATAATATATGAATCTTTTCTATTTCCCCTTATTTTTCTTCTACTAGATACCTCGGTGGAGAAATATAATTAAATAAATAATAAATATCTATTTAATTAAACTAAAAATAATCATAGAAATCAGGAACTCTTACAATGGCGCTTGGACAGGAACCGAGGTCTAAATAAAAAATCCTAGTAATAGAAAGTAAATATTCTAAGTGAGAAATGACAATAAATAGGTGGATTTATTAAATGTTTTTTTGTGCTTAAGAAATTGTTAATGACACCAGCAACACCAGTGATAAGCTTCCCGTGTCCGGTGGATGATTTTTCGAATGAGCCAGAGGAAGCAGAAAACGGTGTTGAGGCGCTCGTAGAGGAGCTGGAATAGGAACATTTAATTGCGCATATTGAGCGGATTGAAAGAGAGGCCCATCAAATCAACGAGGAAAAGCATTTAGGCAGCGTCGGTTGATTTTTGTTGGTAGTGCTAATTAAATAAGAGGCTACGTGCAAGAATAAAATAAACAACATAAATTAAATAAATTAACATTTAAATACAAGAGAGAAAAACGTGTGTTGATTTCGACTTTTTGTCTTGATATTTATTTACTTATTACAAAAAGTATCAAATCAAATAGGGAATATCGACGATAATACAAAAGTGATTTATACAAAATGTCTAACATGGTTAAAAAGAGTATCTACCTGTAACTAAGGAGTGCTAAAGCAGAGACATGAAGACCTAAAAAAGACGTTCACGGAGTACCAGGGCTCGGAAGAGGCAAATGAGTCTCAGCTAGATCAAACACGAGGAACGTGGCAGGATATTCTACATGAAAATATTCAGTCACTGCTTGCTAACAGTGAAAAAAACGGGGAGCGTGTCGAGAAAATTGAAAAAGAGCAAGAAAGAATTGAAGGAGAAGAGGCTAAGATTCGCACTCAGGCAAACGACGTTTTGGCATAAGTGCGAATCTTAGCCTCCTCTCCTTCAATTCTTTCTTGCTCTTTTTCAATTTGCTCGACACGCTCCCCGTTTTTCTCACTGTTAGCAAGCAGTGACTGAATATTTTCATGTAGAATATCCTGCCACGCTCCTGTGGACGCCAATCATATTACACAGAATAGATAGATAGATTGATAGATAGATAAACAGATATATACTCTATTTCGATGTAACATAAAAAAATATACAGTATTTAAAGTACAAAAATATTTCTTATATTCGTTATAATCACTTATCATACAGTAAAAAAATTAAATAGCATACGCACAACTTAAAAATGATATATCTATCGCGTCAATGGTTTAAAATACTTATGCACATATCCGCCACATTCATACAACTGTTCATACTTATAAATACATTCACACTTAGTAAAAATATAATCAGTGAAAAAAAATAAATTAAATCAATTAGGACGCATACATCAATTTAAATTACGTGAATGACACACATTCAGGCGCTTAATTTGGTTCATCACTGCATCCATTGCCCGAGATATCTATATAAAGCAGTTTTAAATTTACACAGAGTCGGAAGATATCTCGGGGGGGGGGGGTATTCCAGAATCTCGAACCTTGGGCTCTAAACGAGTAAAGACCCCCTTCAGTACGCGATCCCGGAACCGAGAGCTCTTTTACTCCATTCCTACTGAAAGTCCTGGCTGTGTTCTTACCAAAGCGAACCGCAAGTAAGGGCACATACGCGCCTTCGTGAAACCCAATGCGTGGCAAATCAAGCTCTTGTAACCGATTGATATTGTGTTCGGAGCCAAAGATAAACTTTTTTGTTTTGCCAACATTGAGACGCAGTCCGGACGCATTGGCCCATTCTGCCACGGACTGCACCACAGCCGATATACGATTGATGCCCACACGAAGATCCTGCCAGGTCACTTAAGTGTAGGTTTGCAAGTCGTTTGCGTATAGCAAGTGTTGAGCTCCACCACTAGTCAGTATGTCTTGTAAGTCGTTGATATAAAGGCTGAATATCAAGGGCCCCCATAACTGAACCCTGTGGCACACCCAGATTGGTGATTATCCAATTTGATTCTCCATTATTGTTTGTTATAACTTTCTGTCTACGCCCAATTATATATTATTGGAGCCACTAAAGAACAGCCCTAGAAAAACCCATGCGTATTAGTTTACAAAGTAATTTGGATGGTGAAATTGTATCAAACGCCTTGCAAAAGTCAAACAGTAGCAGTATAGTCATTAGCCTTTTCTTGTCATTAATACCAGTCCGAATGTCTGCCGTCAATTTCAGTAATGCTGTCTACGTGTTGTTATGCTGTCTAAAGCTAGTTTGCAACGGGTCAAGGATCTTTTTCGATTTCAAGAGGTCAGAAATCTGGTCATGTACTATCTTCTCCAGTAACTTGGAGACAAAACTCAGTAGTGCTATTGGACAGAAATATGATACTGTGGACGGCGCTGAAGTCTTTTTGAGTGTCACTTAGTGAGCTTTCCTCCACGTCTCTGGGAAGACACCACTGGACAGAGAGGAGTTGAAGATCCTCGCTATGTGGTGACTTACAAATGGGAGAGCCTTGGCTACGATACTTTGGGGGATACTATCTTCTCCACTAGCCTGGGACGAGAATTGAGCGAAGGCCATCACTACGTCCGACACATTTACCTCTTTGAAGGTGAAACCGTCATCACTGTCCGGGTCCAGGATGCCGCTCAAATTAACGTCTCCTTCACTCTAAGAGTTTGATACATCCGCAAAGTGCGAGTTCAGTTCACCCGGCGAGGAGCCGTGCTGCTCCTCTCGTGTCTTTAGCAGGAGCCCTAAACCCTTTAATTTCTTCCAAATGTCCTTTTTATTTTCGAGGGCTTCAAAAATTTTGTTCTGCATGAAAATCTCTCACGCGCTTTTCATGCGTTGTTCTACGTCTGACGCTAGAGATTGGTACTCCTACCCAAATTTATTGCCCTTGCTGCGTCCGTATCGTCTGTGTATCGCATCACGTTTTTTTATTACATGAGCCAGATCAGCATCCACCCATGGAGGATTTGCTTTATTTTTCGGAATAAACTGCTTTACCGGTGCAAACTCATCTATTGCTTCCATGAGATTGGCGCTGAGCCGGCCCAATAAGCTGTCAATGTCATCATTGTTTATGCAATCAAACGATGACCAATCACAATTGGGCAGGTAAGATAGAAAATCTTACTGTTTAATCAATTTAAAGTCCCTATAGCTAAAGGAGCCAGTTTTAGGTTTACTATTAATTTTAAATTCTAATTCTACATCAATCAAGGTATGGTTACTAGCAAAAGGCACCGCTTGATTGCTATCGTTCAGCACTACAGCGTTATCGTCTGTCATAATAACATTAATCCATCTGTGAGCTTCCGTAATATGATGAATCGCACCATGCTCTACTATTTTTAAATTGAGATCAACAGCTAGTCGCCTAACAAATTTTACATCGTCCGGCGTCTTTAATAGATTCGCATTCAGATCACCCATTAGTATTTTATGGCTATAGTCCTCCGTGTATATGGATAGTTTGTCAACAAGATCTGAGTTTTGTAAAAATGGTGTGTGCGGAGGACGGTAAATTAAAAAAATAAAAACGCGGGAGTGGGTGCCCTGTAATATGCTGCACATTATGTACTCAGTATTAGTAGTGGCCTTAAAAGAATTGTGTACATACAGAACTATCCCACCACCAAATTTTTTTCTATCTAATCTTAATATAGAGTAACCCTTGAACTGGATGCGATCATGATCGACGTCGGGGGAAATGTCCGTCTCAGCAACTTCAAAGAGGTGGTCAGAGGGACCAGACAAAAGGTATTGATGGAGTATCTCAAAGTGACACTGTAGAGCGGTGACAATGATAAATCCCGCTCTCAATCCCCCACGGTGACTCCCGCATGACACATGCATCTAGTCATTCTGATCCTTCTAATCGGAGTGGTTTATCATTTGCCTGCACTTCCGAGGATGCTGGTACATTATTTTGATTCTGAGTGTGACTAGTATTATTGTTCTCATTATTTATAGTTGGAAGTGCAGGTCTATTAACATATAGCGAGTGTATCGCTTGATGGTCAGCTGCAGATGAGAAGGAATGAGAGATCTCGCCATCTCGCATCTTGACCAGGAGACCCCCCCCCCCCCCCCCCTGTGCCAAACATATTTAAAACCTACAGTTTTTACCTAATACATTAGACTACGAAATATTAAAAAAAATGCATTATCTAGCATTTCATTAATCAAAATCTTTTTATTTAATAGTGATTCTGTGGTTTCCTGGTCAAAATGTGAGTCGTCAATGTCTTTTGTATGGTAACTGGTAATGCTTCGCTTGGCACGCATAATTTTTTCTACCAAATTGGCACGAGAGAATGTAACAACCCACGGTGTCCGTCTGCGCTCACGCCTGTCCGCTGGTTCTGCAATGCGCGTGCTAACCGGATGGAGGAAGCGGGTGCCTGTAATATATTCCATGCTAAGTGAGGCGAGAAACTTTACAAGTATAGCGAGCGCAATAATCGCACGTTTGTTCTCATCTCCCTTAAAAATACTGGATACTACAATATTTTCATTAGTGTTCTCTGTGTTGACTGCCCCTCCTCGCATTACAGGGGCCCGACCACTCCATGCCTGAAATCCATCACGCCTCTGCTTGGAATCACCCAGGTTAACAGCATTACCTTCAAAAGTTACCACATTATTATTATGAGGACGTAGACCTCGAAATCGAATCCCGGTAACATTTACTCTCCGCAGATTGACGTGATCAGAGGAATCATTTTAAACGTCCCCAAGAGACGTTATTTTGAATATAATGTGTGTTATTAATGTTTATGCCATCAACCAAGGCTCCAACCTTGGACATTAGATTACTGAATTGTTCTTTTATTTTATATTTTCTTGCAACAACAATAGATTCATGAATTTTAGAATAAACTTGAAGAGCTTGAATATATTGACGAAGTGTATTCGCAAGAAATTACCAAACTAGATCGAGACAGTAGATTACAAACAAGGGATATATTAGCCCTAGTTGATGACACCCAAAGCCACAAAACTGAAATAAATCTTCTGCAAGAACAAATGGAAGAAAAGGATAGACAAATCGCTGAACTTGAGAAAAAACTGCGTGATACCGAGCGGTAAATTAGAGAAAGAGTATCATCCGTAAGACTCGAGGAACCTCGAAGAGATCTCAGAAATTCAACTGAGATTCGATCTGCAACTACCGACCTAATAGATGGTACAAGGAATGAGGATATGACTGAAAACCGAAGTCGAGTCCTCGAGAGATCAACTCTAGAAAATTCAATCTCGCATTCATCAATAAGACTGAAAAAATAACCCCGTCAATTTTTAAAGGGGAAATCTCCGAAAAGCCTATAAAATTCTTAAAGAAATGAGGCTATAATTAAACCCCGAGGAAATAAGCGTAGCCGAATTAAAATACGCCTTATCAAACTCGCTGAAAGAATCAGCTTCTACGTGGTGGGATATAGTCGAGAATTCTGTGCAAAGCTTTGACGACTTTGAAAAAGAATTTCGTGACAGATTCTGGAATGTAGATGTCACCGATAACATTATGCGCAAAATTGAATTTAACACATATGTGTCCAGTGGAAAAAAGTCACGTCTAGAATACACCATGGATCTAATGAACCAAGCTTTAGATGTAGGAAAATGCACCGAAGGAGAGCTAATAAGAAAATTAGCGGGCCATCATGACCTTGATATAAGATTTGCTATTAAATCTGAAACAATAGAGGATAAATCGACTTTCTTGAGTCTGCTCGCATGCAAAGATAAAGAAATGCAATAATTTGAATAATTATACTACCCGAAAAGGGAGTAATTCGATGAATGAAAATTTGGAGGGTGGAAATGATCCTTATGGTATAACTCGACAGGAAATTGAGGAGAAATTCCGAAACTGCACGAGTAAAAATAAAAATACTATTGATAGACTCAAAACTCTAATATGGAATTATGAAAGGGTATTTTATAAAAAGCCAGGGCCCTTAATCTCTTTTGATTACGATTTTAAAATAAAAGATGACTCTCCTTTTTATGTCAAACCTTATCCGATTCCTAAAAATCACCGAGAAACGGTGAGGGCGGAAATTCAAAAAGTGCTAGATTGGGGAATTATTAGAATATCGAATAGTGAGCACATTAGTCCACTTGTGGCAGATATAAAGAAGGATGGATCTGTGCGTTTGTGTCTCGATGCTCGAGAATTAAATAAAATATTGGTTACAGACCATGAATCTCCTCAAAATATGGAGGAGTTAGTGCAAATTTGCGATAAAATTAAAGTCATGTCTAGTCTAAATTTGACCAGCAGTTTTTGGCAAATGCCTTTTTCAGAGAAAAGTAAAACATTGACTGCATTTATGCATGAAGGCAAAGTGTATGAATTTGAAGTTTGCTTATTTGGCACAGGTCTTAGCACGGTATCAGTAGTAATATCACTAGACCAGGCTATATGGGGCACTGTAAAAAACATAAAAAATTTTGATGATGATTTATTATGCATACTGAAGAATGAAGTCAGGCACATTCAAAATCTATTTAAAGTTTTAATGGAGCATAATCTTACATGAAGTTTTAAAAAGACAAATTTTTTACGGCAAGAAGTAGAATTCTTAGGTTATATTTTAACTACTCAAGGCATAAAACCTCAGAGTAATTAATTGGAATTGATACAAAATTATCCCGATCCAAGAAATGTACGACAATTAAAAGGATTTCTTGGATTAGTGAATTTTTACGGAAAATTTGTAAATAATTTTTCGAATGCAACTACACTGCTTCTGAAGTTACTGAGGAAAAATGAGAAATGGGAGTGGGGAGATAGAGAAAAACGAGCTTTTCAAAGTGTAAAAAATTTGTTTATAAAAAATGTTATTTTATATCGCCCCGACCCAAGAAAACTTAAATTTTATGCATTGATTCAAGTGACTTTGCTATTGTTGGAGCACTTTCGGAATTAAACGATCGAGGAGAAGAAATGGTAATTACTATTATAAGCAGAACACTTAAGCATAATGATAATATAGCGTCTGATTAAGCTTGACACTTACTTGAGATCAGCAGAAGTACATGTGAAAACGGATCATTCTGCACTAACTTATTTATACAAATCTCGATTTACACAAATTATAAAATATATGGAGATAGATTCTCGCCATTCAAGACTTTGACATTAAAATCGAATATATAAAAGGAAAAGATAATGTTGTGCCTTATTTGTTATCGAGAGATCCGGGAGATATACCCACAGCGAGATGTATGTCTGGAGAAATTGTTATATCCGCAGTTAAAAGCTGAAATTCAGTAAAGAGCTGATAAGGAAGTCTCGATTACTACAGAAATTGCGGAAATTGATGGGAAAAAACCTGCATTTGTTGAAAATGATGGTTTAATTTACAAAAGAAACTATCTGAATCAATGTATTAATATGTCGAAGAAACATGTAACTCAATTTATAATTGATTTACATGAAATGTATGGGCATATCGGAACAAAGAATGTACAAACAATGATAGAAGAAGACTCAACATGCACAAGTTTTACCAAAAAACGCTTAATGGGCCGCTTCCGACTTCTGCAGGAGGTATGAAGTATATTTTTGCGTCAATCGACGTATTTAGTAAATACGTCGTATTAGTTGTACGCAATAAAAAGGGAAAATTCGGAAACAGTGATAAGGAAGATTTTTAATCTTTACATTACTCATTTTGGCAAGTAAAAGAGAATAATATGCCACCACGGTACGCAATTTACCTCGCAAAATGGCAACAAAAACTAGAGGAGGAAAAGATTGGCTTAACTTACTCCTCAATTCGCCATGCACAAAGTAATATCGTGGAGCACGATCATTCCACCACTAATCACCAGGAAACCGGTGGATAAATATGATTAATTCATAGCTCTGCAATATTTTAACATTCTTCCCCGCTATATCTGCATTCGAATGACTTTTCCTATTTTTTTGTTTCATGTTCTTATCTTCATATTCCGAATCGCTAGTCGATATCGACTGGTTCCGTTTTTGGCCTCTCCTGTGTTTTGTACTTCTTTTATTGTGGTCGCTATCTGAGTCTGATGACGTTGTATTACCGTCGCTACTTGTGGTACTATTACTCGAACTCCTATGTCTACGGTTTTTCATTTTACGGCTATCTCTCTTCTTTACTAATCTTCGGTCTAGTACGCTACTTTCCGAGCTACTCGATGGCAGTCGCTTTCGTTCTCCTCTTCTCTGTTTTGATGCTTCGGTTTGCTGGTCTGTTGGCCTACGAACGGTGTTCACCTTAGGCCTCCGAATCTCTGCTACTTCGTGATTTCTGGGTCGCTCTCTTCTCTCTTGAGATCCCCTCGGTGGTCTCGGAGTGTCTACGTAATCTTGTGGGTTTGCTACCGGAGGTGGGACTACTGGAGGTTGTGGCGCGTATACCGGTTCTCGGAGGAGAATTGGTCTATGTTGTGCCATTTTCAGATGTTCAAACTCCTGCAGTAGCCGTTCGTATGGTCCTGCCCCTCGTTGAATGGCATCTTCTTCTCGATTCTTATCTTCTTCTTTGTTGCTTACGTCGCTACTATCTGTTGAGTTTCCATTTCTTGGGTTACTGGTTATGGGGTCTCTATGTTTTACTTGTCCAATATATTGAATACTGTCGTTCGGGTTTATCCCCTGCAGTGGCGTTTGGCTTTGTGATGTTCCTGTCGGATTGTCACTTCTTGCTAGGGGTTGTCCCCTCTGACTAGTCCCCGGACCGGACCCGACGTTCGTTGCTTGTGCCATTGCAGGAGGTCGTGTGACCGACGGCGCTGCGGTGGTTGGCATCGAAGGTAACGTTGGTTCCGAAGCCGTTGACGCTGATGTAATCAATTGTATTGGTCTCTGGATCATTGGTACCACGGGAGTTCCCGTACTGGAATCCGGTGATGGATGATTTCCTGTATAATGGAAAAGTGGCTCTGGTAGCCTCCATTGGTAGCCGGTTGGTATCATCTTCATTAGTCCCGGAGTATATGCCAACTGTGTATGACTGCTCATTGCCAAGAGTTGCGGTGGAAACCCTGTTTGCACTCTTGGTCGTGTGTTTGCAGACACCATCTGCATCGCGAAGCTATCCGTTGGTCCCCGTGTACGAACTGGTGTCGTCGTAGTGATAGTGGTGGTCGCTTTGCTTATCGTTTCTAGCGTAACTACTGGTACATCGGTCGTTTGTTGTTGTGTTGTGACTTCTTGAATCTGCTCCGTGATTGCCTGTCCCTCTTCTTGGCTATACTCCGTTTCCGTGCTTTGCAACTCTACTTCTTTGGTCCTTCTCTTAGGCTTCCTACCTCTTTTCTTCTTCTGAGGTATTTGTTCAAAAGATTCCTCTCGCATTATGGCCGCCGATGTTGCTGGTACTTGATCCCATGGTCTTTCGTCCCATACTGTATCCCAATTTACTGCTGCCTCTGGTTCCACTGACCTAATACTTGCCCGCAAGAGTCTGTCTCTAAGTTGGGCTGTTGTCCCAGATATGCTAAGTCCCATCTGATCTAGAATTATTATAAGTTCGCTCGGGTCCATCCCATTTATTCTACTTGATACTGCCATTCGCTGGCGTATGCGCGGATCCTTCTTTGCTGCTTGTCTTGTGTTCATTTTGTACTCTACTCGTACACTAAGGGACGAAAACAAAAGCAGCGGTTTGGTCGCTAGTTACACTCTACAGTTACTGCAGTATTCGCTATGTTGGGAGGGCCCGCCCAAGTCTTTGGAATCTTTTCAAAGACGGGGATTTAACTTGCAATACCTGGTGCACGTGAATGGAGAGGTCGCTAATAAACGACAATGTCGCTAATCAGTCTTAACTCTTTTACGGGACAATTTTCCTGCCTAACTACTGTGTCACTAATTTTCAATTTTTATAATGATTTATAATAATAATATGTATATTTATATATGTATGTTACTCTGGAGATTACCGTATGTACTTTTGCTAAAGGGACAAAAGGAGATAAACAAAGAAAATAGCTTCTTTTCTTGAGGTCTTCTTTATCGGTTCCTTTAGCTGAAAATGCCTACTCGAAATTTGTTTGCCTAGCTCTTGAGTAGCTGCTGAAATACCCTGACGCGAATCTAATAAAGTCGCTATTCAGTCTTCAGTAGTTCTTGGTCTTCTCTTCTTGTTTATATCTGGAGTAATAATCTGAGGTTTCTTCTTGGTCGCAATCAATTTTCAGTAAATAATTTCCAATACAATTAAATAAATATAAATATATCTAATAATCAATTTTTCCTTTGACACAGTAGTTATACTATAAATACAATAACTTTAGTTGTTGTATTTTTATACCCAATTTCCAGTAGTTGTTTTAAAAATTTTACTCTTAACTAATTATAAATCGTTCTTACTAATCGATTTGGGGGTAGTAGCACAGCAATAATATTTTGTGGAGGTGTTCGCAAAATGAATTTTCCCTATACGGTGGTGTGACTCCTACTCTACTACTTTAAGTCGTTGAGGAGACTTGAAAAATAGGACAGAATTCAGAAAATTACACCCAATTAATTTATCTATCACTCTAGCTCATTACTCAAATTTCACCAAATCTCCAACAAAGATTTTCTGAATTTGTCTCCTATTTTCCCCACCTTCTCTATTTATCGCTATTATATTCAGTGCGTCGCCGCAGCCTTCCGCTTACACTGGTAATTCGCTATTTTCTTTATCTATCGCTACAAGCTTCCTCCAATAACCGAAAATTTTCAATACTCAAAAGAATCCTACGAAAGGTCTCAATTGAAACGAAAATTTTCTTCACTACACACCCAACCTGTGAAAGCCCTCAATAAATCGCTCAGAAATTTTCGAAAAATTTTCAAGAATATCAAAAAAACTCTCAAATCCAAAAAAAAAAATTTTTCAACAAAAACCCTTCAAAAAAAAAAATATCTTCGAAAATTCTCAAAAAAAACTCTTCCTTCCTTTAGAACATTCCTCACATAAAAAAAAAATTTTCCGGAAAATTCTGAAAATCAAAATTTTTCAAAAAAGCAATTTCTGAAAATTCACAAAATCGAAAAATTTTCAAAAAATAATTTCGGGAAATTCACAAAAATATCCAAAAAAATTTTCCGGAAAATTCTCAAAAAATAATTTCGGAAAATTCTCAAAAATATCCAAAAAATCCTTCCGGAAAATTCTCAAAATCAAAAAATTTTCGAAAAATAATTTCGGAAAATTCTCAAAAATATCCAAAAAAACTTTCCGGAAAATTCTCAAAATCAATAAATTTTCGAAAAATAATTTCGGAAAATTCTCAAAAACATCCAGAAAAACTTTCCGGAAAATTCTCAAAATCAAACAATTTTCGAAAAATAATTTCGGAAAATTCTCAAAAATAGCCAAAAAAATTTTCCGGAAAATTCTCAAAATCGAAAAATTTTCAAAAAATAATTTCGGAAAATTCTCAAAAATATCCAAAAAATTATCCGGAAATTTCCCGAAATCGAAAATTTTATTAGTCGATTACCCCAAGTGAAAATTTTCTAAGTCCAATTTATAACCCAATAGCTCAAGTGAAACCAATTTTTAAAGTCCCATTTATAACCCAATAGCTCAAGTGAAATTTTTCTAAGTCCTACTTATAAATTCCTTAAACACACAAAAAAAAATAATTTTTCCACTTCACTTAAATTTTCATACGAGGGTAGTTCAATAAGTATTTAGAATGACCAACAGATGGCGCGCGAATCGCTCCAAATCATCTGTTTTCAGTCAGCACCACTCCCGACTAGATATATGGTGCAGTCACAGTCCACATCTTCTGAGTTTACGTGTTTTTATAACCAATTGAAAAAAAAAATTGCTTGTTAAGAAAAATGGAAAAAAACGAGTTCAGCGCGGTAATTAAACATTTTCATTTAAAGGGTTTAACTCCATATGAGATAAAAAATGAATTGGACTCAGTTCATGGCACATCTGCCCCTGCCTTAGCAACGGTTTATAACTGGGTAAATGAATTTAAGCGTGGTCGTACATCAATAAGTGACGAACCACGTTCAGGAAGGCCCGTAGAAGCAACTACTCCCGAAATCATCAATAAAATCCACGATATGGTATTGAAGGATAGAAGATTAAAAGTGCGTGAGTTAGCTGAGGCCACAAGGATATCTATAGCTGCAGTTGTTTCAATTCTACATGAAAAATTAGGCATGAAAAAGCTATCGACAAGATGGGTGCCGCGTTTGCTCTCAGCTGAGAATAAACGCAATAGAGTGGTCGCCTCTGAGGCTCTTTTGGCGCGCATAAGTCGGAATCCTGAGGAATTTTTTCGTCGATTTGTGACTGTGGATGAAACATGGATACACCACTACACTCCTGAGACAAAGGAACAATCCAAACAGTGGATTTCCACAGGCGAACCAGCTCCAAAGAAGGCAAGGACCGTAAAGTCAGCTGGTAAGGTTATGGCTACAGTTTTTTGGGATGCACGTGGAATTATACTTATTGACTACTTGGAAAAGGGTAAAACAATTACTGGTGAGTATTATGCATCATTATTAGAACAGCTGAAAGAAGAAATTAAAAAAAAACGACCACATTTGGCGAGAAAAAAATTCTCTTTCATCACGACAACGCCCGAGTTCACACATGCTTCGTTGCAATGGCTAAAATTGAAGAACTAAAATTCGAATTGTCGAACACCCACCGTATTCACCAGATTTAGCCCCCAGTGACTTTTTCTTATTTCCAAACTTGAAAAAATGGCTCGGTGGACAGAGATTTACGGACAACGAAGACGTCATTGCCTCTGTAAGTGCTTATTTTGAGGAACTTCCGAAAACGCACTTTTCTGAAGGATTAAAAAAACTTAAAAAGCGATTGACCAAGTGTATAGAGCTCCAAGGAGATTATGTTGAAAAATAAAAAAAAATTTACCCAAAAAAAATTGTTTTTATACTTTATTCTAAAGACTTATTGAACTACCCTCGTACGACACAAAAAAAACGTTTTAGTCGCTGCACTTTCGCGGGCTCGGCACTGTGTAAAAAAAATTTTTCTGATTTTTCCCGAACTCTCTTAATTAATTTATTTTGCTATTTTTCCTGAGTCACTAAGCCCCCGTTGGTACGTCATTTGTAACATGGCATTCGTTATTGAAAATCAGAAACCACTACATTTGTGATGCTTACCTTTGTCTCGACACTTTACCAAATTTTCTCAATTAATGGGCGCCAGGTAAAGCGCGGCTAACTCGTCACGAGCCCCCTTTTCCCAGAGGAAGTTCCGTGAATAAGAAAAATCAGGAATTCACAATTTATAATAATTTCCCACAAATTTTACTTTAAATATATATATAACTTTATTTCTCCTCGTCGGGTAACACTACCGGTCGCAAGTTACAATATCGCTTACATCTACGTGGTCGCTATACACAAAAATGGCTACGCTAGCCGTATCACGCGTCCCTCGCGACTATCACATTCACCACGTCTCCCGTCTTCCTGAGTCGCGGAAATTTCCCCACAATAAGGTGTAAATTCGCTACTTGTCCGACCCGCACTGATTTTATATATCGGTGTCACACCACCACGGCTTTAATTTTCGATGTGCCCCGAGCACATGGCGGCGAAGTACAATAATGATATAATTTGCTTGCAAGTGCCGAGGGAAGCTCGGCAATTACAGCCCACTCACCGTGGTTAATCAGGCGCGTCCGCGGTGTTCGTCCTAGCAGGTCACAGGTCGCCAATTAAGTCTCTCCAAAATCTATCGCTCGCCGGGATTTTCTCCTTTACAGGTCTCCCCACGCGGTCTCCCTTCTCGGACGGCAATCCAAAAATTTGTCGACTATCGCTCTTGAAGGCCGGGCAGTCAATGCTCAAAACCGGAGAGGGCGGAAATCTCTTCCAAAATTTTGGCTTTTCTTCTCGCGCAACTTCAGCTCAAACTCCTGTTGCTTCCGCCCTTTCCTTTACGGTGATTGGCCTTGATTTTCCCTAGATGCAAAAATCAAGGCCAAGTCCGCGGTGATTTGAGTCGCTACTCCTCATTGGCTCGCCTCGCTAATACCGCCCTGCTTACGCAGCGCGGGCAATTATGAATTGCTAGATATACACGCGCGGGCAACCCGGCGTGTATATCTATATCGGGCGCTTTCGGTTATATCGCCGCCGGACCAACACAGTTGGCAGCGGCGACGTGCGCGCGTCGGCCTACGCTAGGAGAGGCCGGCAGCTTCAGGCGGCTCGCGGCGCGGCGGCTGCTAGCTCTCCCCTCTACCGACAGCCGAGTCGGTATATCTCTCTCTCTCTCTCTCTCTCTCTCTCTCTCTCTCTCTCTCTCTCTCTCTCTTGGCTACAGCCGAGATGGTGTGCCTCGAGGAAGCCGCCGCTGCCGCTGTGAATCCTCTCTCCTCCCGCGTCTGCGTACATCGGGAGAGAGGGCGGCCGCGCGCGCGTGTGTGTATGTGTGTGCGCGGGCAGCGGCTCATCATCCTCGAGAGGCGAGGAAGAAAGAGCAATCGAGAGAGAGAGAGAGTCGCGCGTACAGTGTGCAGTGATGTTGGTGCTGTGCCTGTGTGTGTATACTCGTCGCCGTTGCTCGCTCCAAGCAGCCGTCGCTGCGGCGATCAGCTGGTGCCGCTGGTATGGGTGTGTGCGTGTGTGTGCCGGTCTGCGGCCTTCCTCGGTCGCGACTCCTTATCCTCATTCCCTCAACAAATAATAACAAAACCCCATTAATAACAATACTAATTAAATTTGAGAAATGCTCGGCTCTGGTGACGGGCGACTGGGTCGCGATTGACTGCCCGTATTTAATATT
This sequence comes from Gastracanthus pulcherrimus, assembly GCA_949152435.1. Classification (NCBI taxonomy): domain Eukaryota; kingdom Metazoa; phylum Arthropoda; class Insecta; order Hymenoptera; family Pteromalidae; genus Gastracanthus; species Gastracanthus pulcherrimus. Next base: position 106,846,637 of record OX424575.1, on the reverse strand, counting down.
ATTGGGACGTGAAATACACGTCACAGCATGTGTGATTTGGACACAGCTTCTCCCTCCGCTCGACCGCCGCAGGATGTTATATATATGTATATTCTTAGATTAATTTAATGATTTGGTGATATTCTTAGTAAATGTATATTAAGCAGTTGCACTGAAATTCATTTTCTCTTATTTTGATATTAATAAAAATGATAAATTATTATTCTTTTTATGGTGAGGTTTAATAAATGATTTTTGCAAACCAAACAGACAATTTTTTTTTTTTAGCGACGTTTCGGCAGCATTTCACTGCTCTCATCAGGCTATACCTATATAAAGGTATAGCCTGATGAGGGCAGTGAAAAGCTGCCGAAACGTCGTTGACAAAAAAAAATTGTCTGTTTGGTTTGCAAAAATCATTTATTAAACCTCACCATATCAATATCAGCAAACGAAGATAATGATCTATTTTATACTATTATTGTTTTTATATTTAATAAACTATCATGATATTCTATTCATTAATACGCGGAGTACTGCTAATATCAAATTTATCCTTTAACTGGACCCAGCATTAATTATTTATTAATAAAAACCGATAGTTTTCTAGTTAATATTTAATAATTATTAATTTCAAATATACTGGGCGTATTAATATCCATCAATAGTGTAGTATTTAATATCAATTACGTTGTGCGAGAACTAATATTTGTCACGCTGTTTTTGCTCGGCCCACGTGTAAATGCATAAATGGCCATGCCTGTGGCTAATTGAGGTGTCGAGTCCCAGCTTCCCTCAAGGTCGCTCTCCTCATGAGATCTTTCTTATTTAGTAGTAGGATATTAGATTTTTCTATCATTTATTCAACTAACACAATATATCTCTAATCTTTATCGTTGACTGCCACGCGTTTGACTATATAAATAATTTGAATCATTATAAGAAATTTCATAAACTTCATACTATTATTTTATATCATTTGAAATTGTTAATAAATAATTTTTTTTGTTATTTGTTGCAAACATGAAAACTATCTGAGACTGCATCCACGGATATATATATATATATATATATATATATATATATATATATATATATATATATATATATATATATATATATATATATTATAACGGGGTGCTCAATTATTAATAACTATTATTTAATTGACTGAGCCAGCGTCCTGCAGGCGTGCGCCACGCAACGCGTGTGCGCAGCTTATCGCAGCTCTTACCTTTCAGACGGCCCGCGGCGACTCGCCGCTATAGCCTTACCCAAGTGTAGCTGTGCTGGCTTTTTCTGCGTAAACACCGAATCTACGAGGATTCGGCGTCGTGCGGAGTTTCCTCGACTCACTGGTTTTCGCAAGTCTGGAAGGAGTGCGAAAACCCGAAGGCTAATATTTTCACAACAGCAGGCAGATTCGGGTTAATTAATAGCTCACTGATTTAATAAAAACAATAGAAGCTATGTTCTAGAACGATAATAAATAAACATTTTACAATTACTTTAACATATAAAAAGTGAGATGATAATAACAAATAAAAATCGCGTAGGTCGAGCGTCGCTTGCGTGTTCCGCACGACCGTCGCTGAACACGCCGCCGGAATCGGAGAGGGTTGCGACAGCGCGCGTTCCCTATTCACTGTGGGCTAAACGGAACCCTTTTATCTTGAGGGCACGGCACATTATTCGTAGTGTGGCCCTATAAGCGTCCGCGGTTGCCGCGGGCTAGCTCTTACCGCTGTTAACTAGAGTGCGATGGTGTGATGTGGTGACGTACCACTGACGATATCGCTCGCTGCTTCTATTCGACGAGGCTCTCGTTGCAGCTGCTCTGCGCTCCGCTTCTCCTTTTCTATTCTGCGATGTCATTCGTCGTACCACTAAAAAGGCTGATGGTCGGCGTCCTCGGTGGCGTCTTCCAAGATGGCGTCGGAGTATCTCTGATCGCGAGGCACACGGCATGAGGAGTTGAGCGGTAGTGTTTCTTCCTCTCCGCGGCCGTGGTCCCCCGCTCCTTATCGCTCTCGTCTTCACACCTATAGCCGCGCGAGGGCATGAGATGGTGTCTCATGCCCCTTTTGCGTCTTTCCGTTCGCGAATTATACGCGTGTTGTTACAATATATATCTATATATATAACATTAAATCAAGATAGTATTCTGAATGATTAAAGGTATATATATATACTAGTTTAAGTATATTATTCGTTCTTCGGTTAATAAACTTTTATTACAAGTAGTAATGCAATATTGTTTGATTCTTTATTTTCTAGTTATATTTACAACCAAAATATAGCCATCATTCAATTACTCAATAAATAAATAAATGAAGGATATCACCATTGTTATAATTATAAATAATTGTTTATTTATTTACATGTGATAAATTTATTTTCCCCACATCCTAATATTCCTTTTGCTACTCTCGTCGAACACCTTTCTTAATTGAAGTTAATGTTAAATATTTATTTAATAATTATTTATTTATTTATCATGTTAAAAAATAATATGTTGCAATGTATGCATGGTGAGTATTATATGTACAAATATTTAACAATTTGTGTTTTCATCTCTGTGCTGTTCTTACACAGTATGTAACGAAATGTACGGATCCCATCGTCTGTTCCCTATAAAAACCTAAGCCTTTTTTATATATGACACGAAAATCTTCAATGTGCAAAAAGAAACGCATATACTTATAGAGTAATATATTATTATATGGATCCTCAAATCGAAATAGTTCACTTTAAATCGTGCAATTATTCCACAAAATAACATATAGAGTATTTTTTTGTCGAGATGGAGGAATCTTTTTACAGACCATAAGAGGGTGGTGCGGCACTCATACGTGCGTGAGACTCGACTAGCGGAGTATATGTGGTTTTCCGCAGCAAGCTGCAGACACTCCGCTTCCCCTACGCACTAAACCCTCATCTCCACTTCCCGCTTCCATCAGACAGAGGAAATTGTAAGCCCGGACCGAGTGGAATTATTGTCAAGACTCGCATGGCTGCAGCGTCTGACCAACGAGAAGAAAAGAGACAGAATATCGAAGACGACGCCGAGGACCATGAGGCCGCGTAATCGCAGTTTCCGTCCCGGCACTTGTTGCTTGACGTTCGAGGTGGATAGCTCGTTCCTTCGAAATTTATACGACGTTCATACAATTAGCTAGTATTTTAGGCCATTTAACAGGGTACAAGATACGATCAGATACGAGAGGAAATGCGAGTATGCAGTAATAAAGTCAGTGGGTGGACTAAAGTAATTAAAGCCGGTAAATCTTCCGCAAGCGCTCGCAGCCACTTGCACAGCTTGAATTAGACTGGAGTGCCGTAGCCAGGGTATTTGTGTATGCTCAGAAGTGTCGTAGGGTGGTCGCGCATCAATTAAGTGGGTTTTTCTGTAAATAATTAAGGAAATAATAATCGTTGTTCGGTAGTAGGCTTGGGGCAGATTCATAGGGTGATTAACGATAATTTTAGTTAGATAGGGAAAATTATATGTATATAGCTTAGGGAGATTACAGATAAATCGAATCGATATATTGAAATTTTAAGCAAAGTGCACATATATTTGCGAGTTCACGACTAATTATTTTAGCTCATTTTTAGCTATCTACATTTTCGCAGAGGGTAACGCCGAGTCCGACGCCGTCTCATTGACCGAACCTCCTTTGAGGACGAAGTTCTCTAATAGCCAGGCAGTAGCAAGTTATTATGATGCTACGGTGTAAAACTTGGTACAGATGGCGCACGGGTGGTAAGTCCAATAGGGTGGGTTTGTTTTGCACAGTATACATGCAACAGACATACTCGATACGCCTATGTCGGTAATGCTGGTATCTGGGGATGCGTGTGCACATGGATATCGGCAATGTAGACAAAGATGTAACGCGCATGTCTGCTGCACGTCTACTGTGCATTAGAAAACGTCCATATTAGACTTGCCACCCGTGCGCCATCTGAATTAAGCTTTACACCGGAGCATCCTAATAAACAGGCGTCCATAATAAAATTTGGTTATAACTCTTAGAGTTTAATAAATAGCAAATTCATATTAACAATAAGAATCATTACGTTACAATACATAGATGCTTACTGTTCAGACACTGAAAATCGTAGTTCACTAATACCATAACATGAGAAGTTTAAACACTAATGACACAATTGTCATTGAATTTAGAAGAAACGAGATCAGCTGTCACATGTAGATTATACATAGATGAGGTTTCTCTGGTAGAAAATTATCCAGTTTTGTTTTATCCAATCTAACTAAACTGAATAATTTTCTACCGGGTTTTTCACTATAATTGCAATAATAATGGCAAAGACACAATATACGAAATTTTAATAATAAACAAACGGCTATATCACACTATGACACCAAATATTTGTGCCCGAGAGAAGCAGTAATGAGCAAACTAGTTTTCCCAAAAAGAATAAACATTAGCGAACTTAGACCCACAGAAAGACTTAATAACCCAAGAAATTATGATTAGCGGATTATTTCTCTCCGTGCATGACAAACCGTATAAGTAAACCTGGAAAAATTTGAATTCAAAATCTGAGCTGCTTATAGCAATAGCTAAATAATGAAGATTGAATGACTGTTGCTTCTGCAATAATTACAGTATATTTATCAAACTAAATTACGAAAACCATTTATATTGGAAAAAATATCTAATTGCCTTCGTTTTTTTAGAGCAATATCATCATATCTAGCATAAAACTAATTGTAACAATAAAAAACATGTCTCGAAAGCTTTCAAGACTAATTTCTATCGATTCTGCGGTAAGAAATAAGTAAGAACAGAGGATGTTGATGGTTCGGAAGTATTAGTTTCACGAGCTCCAAGACGGAATTACAAAATAAATGCATGATTTAGGTTGGAATATTACTGTTCAAAGATCAAAATCGTAGATATCAATAAAATACATGTCTCAAGATCTTTCGAGACTAATTTTAATCGATACTACTGTAAAAATGCATAGGAAGTTACTACAATATACTTACATTTAATTATTTCTGACTTACAAGGGGAGTGTATACTCTCCAGAAAACGAATTTTGCTCAGACTTCGGGAGGAAGTTTTTGGTATCCAAAAATGAAGCCAAGCATAAGTTTCCGTGTATTATTTTTAACAATTTTTAATCATATTAATATTCTTAGACGTAACAGAACTTAAATTAAAAGCTTTCCATGTACTTTTTATTATATTGAGAGAAATATATCTGTAATAAAAACTTGTTGAGTTATGGTTAGAAATAGAGGTACAATTTGTAACACCACAGTTTTTGTGTGTTACGCAAACTTGCAGTCTGTCGAACGAGCTGCTCAGTGCAAGTCCGATGCTCGACAGAACTGGCCTATACACTACCTAATGGCACATTACTATCTCACTACACTCACTATACACGTACACACACTATTCTCTTTGACGACACAGATCAAGCGAGCTCTCCAACACCCTGAAGCAGCTGAAGATGACGCACAGCTGCCATCCCAGAGAGCCTTGCATAGGTTGGAGCTGACTAGTCTCGGTTGGGGTGCGCTGAGCGTGTCCTGGTGGCTCCTCTCCTCGTTCCCTTTCTCTCGAAACAACCTAAAAACACAGACATAGAAATTAAAATTTAAGAAAATAAGCAAACTGGTATTAGAGTAATACCCACCTGGTTTTATGCCTTGAAAGGCATGAATGGGTCCACCTTGGGCGAAGCGGCTGCTTCTCTAGGTACTTTAGAGGCCTGCAGCATCCACCCTAGAAAATATAAAACTGAGTTAGCCTAAAGCAGATACGCACATTAAACTGGAACTCTCTTATCTGGTTTGGAGGGTTTATAGAGGCAGTGTGGTCTCAAAATGCAGTAACGTAGCTCAGCTCATGGCCCGCTCCTCCATAACACCAGCAGCAGCAGTCTCCGAAACACTCGCCAGTCACCAAGAAACAACCTAGCATTAGCAAGAAGAGATTACAGTGGTATACAAAACACTAATCGTACCTGATAGCAATAGCAGTTAAAGAATGCGATGTAGTAAGCTGCAAGTAAATATAAACTCTTCGAGGTTAACCGTGTCCATTTCCCGTGCTGCAAGTACGCAGTCCTGGGCCTTGCAGCTCTCGTCTTCGTGCCCCTTCGTCGGCACAGTTGTCCAGATGCACCTCCTTCTGCATACCTCGTCATACTTCCTGGTCCTGGCCACTCGTCCTTCCTCGTCCTCCCCAATACCGTCTGCTAGCCGTCGACTGCGAGCCATATAGCGTGACGTCACCGCGAGCAGACGCTCCCCTTTCCTCCTTCTTACTTCTCTTTCTTCCTCACCAGGCACATGCGCTGCGCCCTCAAGCGGGCTCGGTTAGCACTACCGAAATCCGATCTATTCGCGAATCTGTAACCGCTTTCCGTACCTCGACATTATCGTCGATCTCGTACCGTGTGTGCCGACCATCTTGTATCTTCGAAGAAGGCCACACCGGATTTGGAAAAGAGTAAGTTGCACAGAGTGTTATTGCGCTTAACAAGTATATATATATTGCAAATCTAGCGCCGCGTGTGTGTCGAGCATCGCGTCGTGCGCCGTCTATACACGTGTATTTAATCGCCGTATATTTTGTAGAATTCGCGTCCCTGAGTATTAACTTCTTCCCCTCTCGATTATATGCCATTTCCCACCGTACCGCTGTGCTCACCGTAGTTAGTCTAGACTCGTAAATAATTCTATGTGACGATAGAACACTTGCAAAATCGTGCTGCGAATTCACGCAGCTGGCGTTCAACACCTTGTACATAAATCGAATAAACCTCAAGTGTTCATACTTTTATCCAAAATTCCTGTGTCGTAAATTATTTAAAACCTCGCATAAATATAATGTTAAAGCCTGCATAGTGCGGCGCAATAATCTTGGCAGTGTGTGACGCCGATATAGGTTAGAGTCGCGACCGGACCCGATTGAGGTCGAGTCAGCTCTCGACGAGGAGAGCTGTATTATATGCGAGAACTGCAGCGCGTCTTAATATTAAGCAGAATCTGCTTGTAGTCATGTGGAAGCTACCGAACTCTTGATCAAAAGTATCTTGGTACTTATAAAAGTAGATACTGCATAGGTTCACAAATCTGACATTGCTTTTTATTTTTGTAAGTGTACGCGTGTGGAAGATTCCGTTGCAGAGACTGTATGTTGCTACGGTGCTGCATAAGCTGCTCCGCGAGCAATTACAATCTGCTTATATATATAGCATATAGGTGATAGTCGTGACACAGGAGAGCGTCGAACTCCATAAGAAGAGCGGTGGAGCGACAGCAAAGATCGCGACCGGACCCGTTTGAGGTGGAGCCAGCTCTCGACGAGGAGAGCTGTGTTATCTGCGAGAACTGTAGCGCGCGAACGCGAGAGAGAGAGAGAAAGAGAGCGGCAATGTGTGAGTGTATGTGGTGTGCACATCCGTGATCGAGGAGGACATACCGACAGAGGCAGCTTTCCAAGGTGCAGCACCTGGCTTTACATTCTGTAGGTTGGCACTTCTCCGGGGCGCGTGCGACGGACCCATGCGAGCGGCTGCGAGAGTGAGTGTGTGAGAGAGCGAGAGGCAAGCAACGAGCAATATCGCGAGCGCGTGCATTAAATAATGCAATGGGCTATTTACACAAAGTAAACCATAAAGCCACATTTTTACGGTTTTTAGGTTATCTTTAATCCTCTATTGTTTACCGAGTTTTAATAATGAGGTCTGTCTCTGCTCATTCTGTTCGTCTTGATAATGCCTTCAATTCTTTTTTTGACACGTTCGTTTTCGTTAAATACAAGTCGAGATACAGCTTTGGAAAGATCAGGGTATTTTCAAAATACGCTAAGTTGGCCCACCTGTAATTTTTTTCTACCAAAACCAATTGAGATCAAATTGAATGAAAATATAGCTCAATCCTCCTATAAAACAAGGCACTTAGTTTGGTTTTGTATTTTGCACTTATTGCACGACTACGATTTTTAGAACCTGGGTATTTTGAGCATCTTTATACCGTAAATATGCATAACACTGATCATCACGTGCTTATTGTGATTAGAGCCCTGCATATTTATGTGTGGAAAACGAACTTTACAATCATACATACATCTCTGTAGGAAATAAACTTTTTTTTAATAATTATACAATGTGATGCTCAAAATAAATAAAAAAATATTTTAAAGCAATTATGCTGTATTTAAGTTATCATACATGTGAAATGAAATTGAATCATCGTGGAAAAAAGGAAATTCGTTTATAATGTCACCTACAAACGTTCACGTCGTAAAGTTCCTTGAATAAATATAGTGCTGAAAGGGTAATTTATTGCGATGCGCAGGATCAAGATTTTGAGGTTTTCAATCTGTAAACGTAAAGATATTATCAAATATTTATAGTAAAAATTTTCAGAATAAATGCTTTTGAAAATAAAACATTTTATGAACGGATAATTTTGTTTTTTATTTCATTTAAGAGTTTAAAAGTGGCTTGTCCTTCTACACTAACCGAATCCAAACGCATGTCTAAATCTACTCTATACTACGAGTATGCAGACCAACTTCAGGAAATACAGAAATTATTAAAAAAAAATTTGATCGATATTCTACAATAGAGAAATTGTTTTAAAATCATCAGAAAATTATTTTTTTTTTTACAAAAGTGCGGTTTTCCCCATTCATGATTTTTCAATGTTTAGCAAGTCTTACGAGCTTATGATTATAATGAATTAATCTGAAACTTTACGGATATCTTATTCAACTTATTCGAATTACAACCATGAACTCCGATTTTTCAAAAAAAAATTATTAAGAAAGTGGTGCCCATGAATAGAGTTAAAAATGTCGTTTATTAGGTTATGTTTACCATAAAAATTCAATATAATTTTATTTTTCTTTATAATTGTGTTTTTAAACATTTCTAGTTCACAGTTCTGTGTGGCATACGTGTTAGACATTGCATATTTTTTGTCAGATGCTATACTTGCATTCATATGCGAAAGGACAGTTTTGAAAAAACATCAATTTTCATTGAAAATTGCTAGTTTTTCCTACATAATTATGGGTAAACTGTATAAAAATTTATGATAATTTACAAAAAACTTTCTTTTTAGATAAAAAATACAACCACCAATTTAAAAAAATGTTATCATGTAACTAGCAAATTTTTCAAAATGTACCACATGACCACCTTAAGAAACTTCGACCAAATTAAAGAAAAACATAAAAATGACAAATCATTATAAAACAAAACCGAGTCGATGAATCTAAAAAAATATCATTATTAACAGAAAATAAAAAAAAATGAGTGATTCGTAAAAAATTACCGCGTAATACACAAGAAAGATAATAAAAAATTAATAAAATAAATACAACATCAAATATCTTACAAAATAAAAGATTTCATATTCTTGTCAAAGAGCTCAGCCAAGGCTGACAAGAGATAGTAGAAACATTTTCCATCTTTTTTTATTTATAATGATTTTCTACCATATTGTAACAGCCCAACTGTAGCATAATATTGATTTTTGTAAATTTTCTTATAATACCCGAAATTTGCACAGGCTGATCAACATGAAACGAATATCCGCACAAAGAAGAATCGCGGATAATATAAATATGTGCCTATATTTATGTGAGTTGTGAATGCTGGATGAGGCAAGAAGAGTGGAAGTTTGGTTGCTTAGAGTGGCCGGCGGTGCGGTTCCTACCGTTGCCGAATTTACGGGCTGGTCGTCGATTTCGCAAATCGTCAGTCAGCGCACAGACGCCTAGCAAGCAAGACCACACTCATCTCGTTCTTATAAAATGATTTGAGCGGTTCGCTTATATATTCTCTAGTTTATTTATGACTTCTAGAAAATATTTGAGTGATCGCAAATAGTTTTATAGTGTAAAAAAAACTGTCATCAAATAAATGCAAGACTTTGCCCTTGCTAAGTATAAAAAATATCAATATTAATTTTTATATACATATATATATATATATATATATATATTTTTTTTTTATTTATTCAAAACTAGTTTACCTTACATAAGTTTACAATAAAATAATAGTAAAAATAGTAAGTAAAAAAAAATACAGTAATTTATAAATTAGATTCTGTATATCGCAGAGATGCACAAGGCATCTGTACGCGATCTGGCATATACAAAATTAAAATATAAAATAAAACTTGAATACTAAAATACTGAAATTAACTAACTTAATATTAAAAATTATTATCGTAATAAATTTTTTTTTTTATTTTTTAACAGTGCTTATATCAATATTTAACTGACTAATTCAGATTATAACAATTGATATTATATATCTGTTTTTATCCAATTTTTTAGCTTATTCTTATGTGAATATTTATTCATATCTAATGTTTTTGTATCACTCGGTAGCTTGTTGTGTGTTGCTATGGCTTTTATATAACTATTTTTAGTGCTAATTCTTTTCGTATGTTTAGGTATTATTAAATGCTTTTTTCGTCTAATACTGCTAGATTTAATGAATTGATTTTTGAGGTTTGTATAATCATATCTCAGTGCTTTATAAGTAAATAATTGTCCTAGGTTCATGGGATAATCCTGACTTATAAAATTATTTTTATGATAAATTATTAAAATTCATTTGTGTAAGTTTCGCAGTAGATTTAAATTGTTATTGTACGCTCCACCCCACGCTATTATACCATAACTTATGATACTGTGGAAATAAGAATAATATATCATCCTCAATGTTTCGGTTGACATTGTCTTGGAAATTTTATAATAATATATGAATCTTTTCTATTTCCCCTTATTTTTCTTCTACTAGATACCTCGGTGGAGAAATATAATTAAATAAATAATAAATATCTATTTAATTAAACTAAAAATAATCATAGAAATCAGGAACTCTTACAATGGCGCTTGGACAGGAACCGAGGTCTAAATAAAAAATCCTAGTAATAGAAAGTAAATATTCTAAGTGAGAAATGACAATAAATAGGTGGATTTATTAAATGTTTTTTTGTGCTTAAGAAATTGTTAATGACACCAGCAACACCAGTGATAAGCTTCCCGTGTCCGGTGGATGATTTTTCGAATGAGCCAGAGGAAGCAGAAAACGGTGTTGAGGCGCTCGTAGAGGAGCTGGAATAGGAACATTTAATTGCGCATATTGAGCGGATTGAAAGAGAGGCCCATCAAATCAACGAGGAAAAGCATTTAGGCAGCGTCGGTTGATTTTTGTTGGTAGTGCTAATTAAATAAGAGGCTACGTGCAAGAATAAAATAAACAACATAAATTAAATAAATTAACATTTAAATACAAGAGAGAAAAACGTGTGTTGATTTCGACTTTTTGTCTTGATATTTATTTACTTATTACAAAAAGTATCAAATCAAATAGGGAATATCGACGATAATACAAAAGTGATTTATACAAAATGTCTAACATGGTTAAAAAGAGTATCTACCTGTAACTAAGGAGTGCTAAAGCAGAGACATGAAGACCTAAAAAAGACGTTCACGGAGTACCAGGGCTCGGAAGAGGCAAATGAGTCTCAGCTAGATCAAACACGAGGAACGTGGCAGGATATTCTACATGAAAATATTCAGTCACTGCTTGCTAACAGTGAAAAAAACGGGGAGCGTGTCGAGAAAATTGAAAAAGAGCAAGAAAGAATTGAAGGAGAAGAGGCTAAGATTCGCACTCAGGCAAACGACGTTTTGGCATAAGTGCGAATCTTAGCCTCCTCTCCTTCAATTCTTTCTTGCTCTTTTTCAATTTGCTCGACACGCTCCCCGTTTTTCTCACTGTTAGCAAGCAGTGACTGAATATTTTCATGTAGAATATCCTGCCACGCTCCTGTGGACGCCAATCATATTACACAGAATAGATAGATAGATTGATAGATAGATAAACAGATATATACTCTATTTCGATGTAACATAAAAAAATATACAGTATTTAAAGTACAAAAATATTTCTTATATTCGTTATAATCACTTATCATACAGTAAAAAAATTAAATAGCATACGCACAACTTAAAAATGATATATCTATCGCGTCAATGGTTTAAAATACTTATGCACATATCCGCCACATTCATACAACTGTTCATACTTATAAATACATTCACACTTAGTAAAAATATAATCAGTGAAAAAAAATAAATTAAATCAATTAGGACGCATACATCAATTTAAATTACGTGAATGACACACATTCAGGCGCTTAATTTGGTTCATCACTGCATCCATTGCCCGAGATATCTATATAAAGCAGTTTTAAATTTACACAGAGTCGGAAGATATCTCGGGGGGGGGGGGTATTCCAGAATCTCGAACCTTGGGCTCTAAACGAGTAAAGACCCCCTTCAGTACGCGATCCCGGAACCGAGAGCTCTTTTACTCCATTCCTACTGAAAGTCCTGGCTGTGTTCTTACCAAAGCGAACCGCAAGTAAGGGCACATACGCGCCTTCGTGAAACCCAATGCGTGGCAAATCAAGCTCTTGTAACCGATTGATATTGTGTTCGGAGCCAAAGATAAACTTTTTTGTTTTGCCAACATTGAGACGCAGTCCGGACGCATTGGCCCATTCTGCCACGGACTGCACCACAGCCGATATACGATTGATGCCCACACGAAGATCCTGCCAGGTCACTTAAGTGTAGGTTTGCAAGTCGTTTGCGTATAGCAAGTGTTGAGCTCCACCACTAGTCAGTATGTCTTGTAAGTCGTTGATATAAAGGCTGAATATCAAGGGCCCCCATAACTGAACCCTGTGGCACACCCAGATTGGTGATTATCCAATTTGATTCTCCATTATTGTTTGTTATAACTTTCTGTCTACGCCCAATTATATATTATTGGAGCCACTAAAGAACAGCCCTAGAAAAACCCATGCGTATTAGTTTACAAAGTAATTTGGATGGTGAAATTGTATCAAACGCCTTGCAAAAGTCAAACAGTAGCAGTATAGTCATTAGCCTTTTCTTGTCATTAATACCAGTCCGAATGTCTGCCGTCAATTTCAGTAATGCTGTCTACGTGTTGTTATGCTGTCTAAAGCTAGTTTGCAACGGGTCAAGGATCTTTTTCGATTTCAAGAGGTCAGAAATCTGGTCATGTACTATCTTCTCCAGTAACTTGGAGACAAAACTCAGTAGTGCTATTGGACAGAAATATGATACTGTGGACGGCGCTGAAGTCTTTTTGAGTGTCACTTAGTGAGCTTTCCTCCACGTCTCTGGGAAGACACCACTGGACAGAGAGGAGTTGAAGATCCTCGCTATGTGGTGACTTACAAATGGGAGAGCCTTGGCTACGATACTTTGGGGGATACTATCTTCTCCACTAGCCTGGGACGAGAATTGAGCGAAGGCCATCACTACGTCCGACACATTTACCTCTTTGAAGGTGAAACCGTCATCACTGTCCGGGTCCAGGATGCCGCTCAAATTAACGTCTCCTTCACTCTAAGAGATTGATACATCCGCAAAGTGCGAGTTCAGTTCACCCGGCGAGGAGCCGTGCTGCTCCTCTCGTGTCTTTAGCAGGAGCCCTAAACCCTTTAATTTCTTCCAAATGTCCTTTTTATTTTCGAGGGCTTCAAAAATTTTGTTCTGCATGAAAATCTCTCACGCGCTTTTCATGCGTTGTTCTACGTCTGACGCTAGAGATTGGTACTCCTACCCAAATTTATTGCCCTTGCTGCGTCCGTATCGTCTGTGTATCGCATCACGTTTTTTTATTACATGAGCCAGATCAGCATCCACCCATGGAGGATTTGCTTTATTTTTCGGAATAAACTGCTTTACCGGTGCAAACTCATCTATTGCTTCCATGAGATTGGCGCTGAGCCGGCCCAATAAGCTGTCAATGTCATCATTGTTTATGCAATCAAACGATGACCAATCACAATTGGGCAGGTAAGATAGAAAATCTTACTGTTTAATCAATTTAAAGTCCCTATAGCTAAAGGAGCCAGTTTTAGGTTTACTATTAATTTTAAATTCTAATTCTACATCAATCAAGGTATGGTTACTAGCAAAAGGCACCGCTTGATTGCTATCGTTCAGCACTACAGCGTTATCGTCTGTCATAATAACATTAATCCATCTGTGAGCTTCCGTAATATGATGAATCGCACCATGCTCTACTATTTTTAAATTGAGATCAACAGCTAGTCGCCTAACAAATTTTACATCGTCCGGCGTCTTTAATAGATTCGCATTCAGATCACCCATTAGTATTTTATGGCTATAGTCCTCCGTGTATATGGATAGTTTGTCAACAAGATCTGAGTTTTGTAAAAATGGTGTGTGCGGAGGACGGTAAATTAAAAAAATAAAAACGCGGGAGTGGGTGCCCTGTAATATGCTGCACATTATGTACTCAGTATTAGTAGTGGCCTTAAAAGAATTGTGTACATACAGAACTATCCCACCACCAAATTTTTTTCTATCTAATCTTAATATAGAGTAACCCTTGAACTGGATGCGATCATGATCGACGTCGGGGGAAATGTCCGTCTCAGCAACTTCAAAGAGGTGGTCAGAGGGACCAGACAAAAGGTATTGATGGAGTATCTCAAAGTGACACTGTAGAGCGGTGACAATGATAAATCCCGCTCTCAATCCCCCACGGTGACTCCCGCATGACACATGCATCTAGTCATTCTGATCCTTCTAATCGGAGTGGTTTATCATTTGCCTGCACTTCCGAGGATGCTGGTACATTATTTTGATTCTGAGTGTGACTAGTATTATTGTTCTCATTATTTATAGTTGGAAGTGCAGGTCTATTAACATATAGCGAGTGTATCGCTTGATGGTCAGCTGCAGATGAGAAGGAATGAGAGATCTCGCCATCTCGCATCTTGACCAGGAGACCCCCCCCCCCCCCCCCCTGTGCCAAACATATTTAAAACCTACAGTTTTTACCTAATACATTAGACTACGAAATATTAAAAAAAATGCATTATCTAGCATTTCATTAATCAAAATCTTTTTATTTAATAGTGATTCTGTGGTTTCCTGGTCAAAATGTGAGTCGTCAATGTCTTTTGTATGGTAACTGGTAATGCTTCGCTTGGCACGCATAATTTTTTCTACCAAATTGGCACGAGAGAATGTAACAACCCACGGTGTCCGTCTGCGCTCACGCCTGTCCGCTGGTTCTGCAATGCGCGTGCTAACCGGATGGAGGAAGCGGGTGCCTGTAATATATTCCATGCTAAGTGAGGCGAGAAACTTTACAAGTATAGCGAGCGCAATAATCGCACGTTTGTTCTCATCTCCCTTAAAAATACTGGATACTACAATATTTTCATTAGTGTTCTCTGTGTTGACTGCCCCTCCTCGCATTACAGGGGCCCGACCACTCCATGCCTGAAATCCATCACGCCTCTGCTTGGAATCACCCAGGTTAACAGCATTACCTTCAAAAGTTACCACATTATTATTATGAGGACGTAGACCTCGAAATCGAATCCCGGTAACATTTACTCTCCGCAGATTGACGTGATCAGAGGAATCATTTTAAACGTCCCCAAGAGACGTTATTTTGAATATAATGTGTGTTATTAATGTTTATGCCATCAACCAAGGCTCCAACCTTGGACATTAGATTACTGAATTGTTCTTTTATTTTATATTTTCTTGCAACAACAATAGATTCATGAATTTTAGAATAAACTTGAAGAGCTTGAATATATTGACGAAGTGTATTCGCAAGAAATTACCAAACTAGATCGAGACAGTAGATTACAAACAAGGGATATATTAGCCCTAGTTGATGACACCCAAAGCCACAAAACTGAAATAAATCTTCTGCAAGAACAAATGGAAGAAAAGGATAGACAAATCGCTGAACTTGAGAAAAAACTGCGTGATACCGAGCGGTAAATTAGAGAAAGAGTATCATCCGTAAGACTCGAGGAACCTCGAAGAGATCTCAGAAATTCAACTGAGATTCGATCTGCAACTACCGACCTAATAGATGGTACAAGGAATGAGGATATGACTGAAAACCGAAGTCGAGTCCTCGAGAGATCAACTCTAGAAAATTCAATCTCGCATTCATCAATAAGACTGAAAAAATAACCCCGTCAATTTTTAAAGGGGAAATCTCCGAAAAGCCTATAAAATTCTTAAAGAAATGAGGCTATAATTAAACCCCGAGGAAATAAGCGTAGCCGAATTAAAATACGCCTTATCAAACTCGCTGAAAGAATCAGCTTCTACGTGGTGGGATATAGTCGAGAATTCTGTGCAAAGCTTTGACGACTTTGAAAAAGAATTTCGTGACAGATTCTGGAATGTAGATGTCACCGATAACATTATGCGCAAAATTGAATTTAACACATATGTGTCCAGTGGAAAAAAGTCACGTCTAGAATACACCATGGATCTAATGAACCAAGCTTTAGATGTAGGAAAATGCACCGAAGGAGAGCTAATAAGAAAATTAGCGGGCCATCATGACCTTGATATAAGATTTGCTATTAAATCTGAAACAATAGAGGATAAATCGACTTTCTTGAGTCTGCTCGCATGCAAAGATAAAGAAATGCAATAATTTGAATAATTATACTACCCGAAAAGGGAGTAATTCGATGAATGAAAATTTGGAGGGTGGAAATGATCCTTATGGTATAACTCGACAGGAAATTGAGGAGAAATTCCGAAACTGCACGAGTAAAAATAAAAATACTATTGATAGACTCAAAACTCTAATATGGAATTATGAAAGGGTATTTTATAAAAAGCCAGGGCCCTTAATCTCTTTTGATTACGATTTTAAAATAAAAGATGACTCTCCTTTTTATGTCAAACCTTATCCGATTCCTAAAAATCACCGAGAAACGGTGAGGGCGGAAATTCAAAAAGTGCTAGATTGGGGAATTATTAGAATATCGAATAGTGAGCACATTAGTCCACTTGTGGCAGATATAAAGAAGGATGGATCTGTGCGTTTGTGTCTCGATGCTCGAGAATTAAATAAAATATTGGTTACAGACCATGAATCTCCTCAAAATATGGAGGAGTTAGTGCAAATTTGCGATAAAATTAAAGTCATGTCTAGTCTAAATTTGACCAGCAGTTTTTGGCAAATGCCTTTTTCAGAGAAAAGTAAAACATTGACTGCATTTATGCATGAAGGCAAAGTGTATGAATTTGAAGTTTGCTTATTTGGCACAGGTCTTAGCACGGTATCAGTAGTAATATCACTAGACCAGGCTATATGGGGCACTGTAAAAAACATAAAAAATTTTGATGATGATTTATTATGCATACTGAAGAATGAAGTCAGGCACATTCAAAATCTATTTAAAGTTTTAATGGAGCATAATCTTACATGAAGTTTTAAAAAGACAAATTTTTTACGGCAAGAAGTAGAATTCTTAGGTTATATTTTAACTACTCAAGGCATAAAACCTCAGAGTAATTAATTGGAATTGATACAAAATTATCCCGATCCAAGAAATGTACGACAATTAAAAGGATTTCTTGGATTAGTGAATTTTTACGGAAAATTTGTAAATAATTTTTCGAATGCAACTACACTGCTTCTGAAGTTACTGAGGAAAAATGAGAAATGGGAGTGGGGAGATAGAGAAAAACGAGCTTTTCAAAGTGTAAAAAATTTGTTTATAAAAAATGTTATTTTATATCGCCCCGACCCAAGAAAACTTAAATTTTATGCATTGATTCAAGTGACTTTGCTATTGTTGGAGCACTTTCGGAATTAAACGATCGAGGAGAAGAAATGGTAATTACTATTATAAGCAGAACACTTAAGCATAATGATAATATAGCGTCTGATTAAGCTTGACACTTACTTGAGATCAGCAGAAGTACATGTGAAAACGGATCATTCTGCACTAACTTATTTATACAAATCTCGATTTACACAAATTATAAAATATATGGAGATAGATTCTCGCCATTCAAGACTTTGACATTAAAATCGAATATATAAAAGGAAAAGATAATGTTGTGCCTTATTTGTTATCGAGAGATCCGGGAGATATACCCACAGCGAGATGTATGTCTGGAGAAATTGTTATATCCGCAGTTAAAAGCTGAAATTCAGTAAAGAGCTGATAAGGAAGTCTCGATTACTACAGAAATTGCGGAAATTGATGGGAAAAAACCTGCATTTGTTGAAAATGATGGTTTAATTTACAAAAGAAACTATCTGAATCAATGTATTAATATGTCGAAGAAACATGTAACTCAATTTATAATTGATTTACATGAAATGTATGGGCATATCGGAACAAAGAATGTACAAACAATGATAGAAGAAGACTCAACATGCACAAGTTTTACCAAAAAACGCTTAATGGGCCGCTTCCGACTTCTGCAGGAGGTATGAAGTATATTTTTGCGTCAATCGACGTATTTAGTAAATACGTCGTATTAGTTGTACGCAATAAAAAGGGAAAATTCGGAAACAGTGATAAGGAAGATTTTTAATCTTTACATTACTCATTTTGGCAAGTAAAAGAGAATAATATGCCACCACGGTACGCAATTTACCTCGCAAAATGGCAACAAAAACTAGAGGAGGAAAAGATTGGCTTAACTTACTCCTCAATTCGCCATGCACAAAGTAATATCGTGGAGCACGATCATTCCACCACTAATCACCAGGAAACCGGTGGATAAATATGATTAATTCATAACTCATAGACGGTGGCAACAGGAGGAGAAGAAGCTGAGGCGTCGTCGCTAGTGAGTTTAACGTGACCAAGAAAAGTGCGCGGTCGCGAGAACTTTTAAATTCGTGCGTTGACAGTGACAGTGCGCTGTAATATCGAGTATATGGAGTTCCGAAATAAATTTTAATTTTCTTTTCTTGGAAAATATAAATCTATTTCCGGGGGGCTATGTGAGCCCCGTTGTGAATTGTTAAATAATTTCTTTTTTATTTTTAGATCGACGGTAATAATAAAACAAATAAAAACTCTGCAGTGGAAATAAACGATCAAAAATATTTTTAATAACTAATATGTTTTATTTGTTAGATATTATTGTTATAAAAGTTTTTTATATTTTATACTTTCTTTTTATATATAGATAGATTTTATAATTTTTTTTATTTTATATATATATATATATAGTAAATAAAGTGACATGGACCGTCAGTGAAAACATATGAATTATGAAATAATTATTAAATAAGTGAAAAGACACTGAATAACGTAAATGTGATTAAATTGAAAGTGCTATAAACCTCGATCAGTTTATGCATAAACACGGGATTTCATAGGAATTTATCTTTTTAAATAAAACATAAATTTATCTGAGGGGACTATATGACGGCCCAACTGTAGCATAATTTTGATTTTTGCAAATTTTCTTATAATAACCGAAATTTGCACAGGCTGATCGACGTGAAACGAATATTCGCATAAAGAAGAATCTCGGAGAATAGAGATCTGTGTCTATATCTATGTGAGTTGTGAATGGTGGAGGGGGCGAGAAGAGTTGGAGTTTGGTTGCTTAACGTGGCCGGCGGTGCGGTTTCTACCAATGCCGAAATTACGGGCTGGTCGTCGATTTCTCGTTCTTATAAAACGATTTGGGCGGCTCGATTATATATTCTCTAGTTTATTTATTACTACTAGAAAATGTATGAATTAGCGCAAATAGTTTTATGGTGTAAAAGAAACTGTGATCAAATAAATGCAAGACTTTGCACTTGCTTAGTATAGAAAATATCAATAGCATTTTTTATATACCTATATATGAATTTTTCCAATTTCCCCTTGTTTTTTGGCTCTATCTCAGATTTAAAGACCGATTGGATAAAACTATGGGTACTGTGCTTCATTTTTAGGTTCCAAAAGTCGGTCCCCAAAGTTTCATCAAAATCCAAGACCCGAACTCCATGGTCTCCCTTATAAGTAATATTTATAAAACACACTGAAAGAAACAATTGTTTTTGTTTTCGATCTGTGTTATAAACACTAATTTTTTGTACAACAATTTATTTGGTGAATAAAAAACTTTATCTTACTATTGAAAGTTTGAATTAATAACTTGTATTTAAAATTCAAAACTTAATTATATTTGAAATTTAAAATTGTCTTATTCTGCCTAAAATTAGAATCTAATTATATCACAAGAAAATAGAGAACGAATTTAATATCACTTTTAATAATACCGTAGGTATAGAAATTCAAGCGTAGATTTTACAGCAAGAAGGCAATGATTTAGACGTGGTTTTAAATAGGTTAGAATTGAAAAGCGATGACACGCAGTTTTCTAAAAGCGGTAGGCTATGTAGACGCTTGCGGGGCGACTACTCAGCGACCGATGTCGTTGTTAGCTTAGACAGTACAGACTTGGTAGCACAATAAACTCGTTGCGAAGAGAAGCTAGATGAAGTGCTACACGAGGTCAGATTCATAGACAAAATGCAAGCCGAAATTTTAGGAAGGCAAGGATATTTGGCAAATAACACAGATGCGCAAGGCTTACCGAGTAATTTTGACCCAATGATAAATAGCTCCACACAAAGGGACTAGGTAAATATGTCGATGACACAATGCCAAGGTAATGGGCATGGTGCACAGACAGAAGGTGCGCAGACAGGAGGTGCGGCGGCGGTAGTAATTACTACGACGATACCGTTATATGTACCACCTACAGTATTAACCATACCACCGTCATATACACCACCTACACAATCACTCTTACGACCGCCACCACCACCAGCAATGACACTGTCACTCTGGGGAATAATTACATAGAATACAACAGCACCACCAAGTATGGTAGAAGTAACGAGTACTAAAACTACAACTACATCTGCAACAGCAACTGGCTCAGGGGAACAAGTAAAACTAGTAACCCGACTATGGTATTTTCTACCGATACTAGACATTATAGTAATGCGCGCGAAGACGCAAATATAGTATTGATGGCGTTATCGAATGTTACATCATACCCAATACCAAGAGCTGTAATACTTGAAATGGTAAGTACACAGGCATTGATCCAAGAATACACTACTCAAGAGAAATATCTTCAAGAGAATGTTGCTTAAATAGTTATGAGTACAAGGTTACGTTTTGAGACAATGTAAAACAACAAATCGGAGAATACGCATTTAGTACAAGGAGCAAATCCCAAAAACATTCTGGATGTGGGTGTGGGTTTCACTTCTCAAGACATATTCAACCTACGTATAAGGATGGCCAGTAGCTTAACAATAGCCTAAGGGCACCAGAAGGAGGAGCTGTCAGTGTGGGTGGATCACACCTTAACGCAAACACCCCAAGTTTCACCTCGCTTCTACATCAGGAAAGAGAGCGAGAGAACATTAGCGACGGCTCGCCAGAGCAATTAGACTTTCCTCACTCGGCAAGAGTCTGGGGGGGGGGGGGGGGAGAAGAGTGCCTCAGTACTCTAAACCAACGTGACCATCGTAGAATAGTACATTTTCCAATAATCGAATAAATGATATTGAAAAAACAGTTTGATCCTGGAATATTGTTTTCGGGTGAGATAGACGGTCGCAGTACAGAGGAATTTCTGCTACGCATCAATGAGTGCTGCATACTGGCAAACATAGAGGACGAGGACCTCTTCAACGCAATGACATAGTTGCTGAAGAGAGCAGCACTCCAATGGTGACGACAATCCAGGAAAAATTGGCACACAGGACAAGATTTTTGCCAGGTAGCACGACGCTGTTACGGCGTTGATAGTCGTTATCAACAGCGGTTAGTAACTGAAGTGACAGCGCCCACTCAAGGATTTGCTGAATCGGTAACAGACTACATATTTTCTCTGCTCTCCTATATTGAGAAATTTGAAGTGCCTTGAGATAAAGAACGAACATTGCAACTCATCTATCAAAATATGTCGCCAGCGTTGCAAGCGATCGTGCGTGAAGAGAATACGATGGATGTGGATACTTTGATTGGGTTGGTGCGGCAAGCAGAAGCTGTAGTGGAGGTGCGGCGTAACTGAAAAGAGCCACATCCAGCTGATAAGTGCTTGTTACTTGAATTGGTGTACAAAGGATAACACGTACCGACAAATTATTATAAAATGAGTTTGGCTGCAATCGCGGAAAGTTCGCCTACAGACTTGTCCCAGAAAGTTGACAAGCTGGTTGAAGATAAATTGAGTGCGAAGCGCAACGCTATAAGTCTGGTAGCGGTAGCGCATACTTCACCTCAAGATATATCGTAACTCATTAAGAAGTTGGTCAGCGAAAAGTTACAGCAGCTGACTCTTACTACACTCGAGAAAACTTCATCGTCTACTGTAGACAAAACAGTGACACAGAAGTTGGCTTCATCAAGATATAAACTATATTACTATAAAGGGAACTCCACCGATACCAACTATGCATATTAGTATTTTCATGTACATCTGCTCACTGACATAGGATTTAGCGTACACACTCATATTCTTCATGAGCTTGGGGATGCCTCTTTAGTGCCCAGCCGATACGAATTATGTACATTTGTGTTCATCTATGTATTATGCACATATATATTGCAGATCTTGTTAAAAAAATACAAGTCACCTAGTAGTGCTAGTGCTACTTAATCTATAGCTGCTTATGTTTACTATGCACAAAGTGCATTCATATTTTTTGGGGCTAAAAGGTAGACGCCGTAGGTGTGTGTGTGTGTGTGTGTGTGTTTGTGTGTGTGTGTCTGTGTTTGTGTGTGTTTGTGCGTGTACGTGTGTGTGTGTGTGTGTGTGTGTGTGTGTGTTAATATCAGTCTGCCTGCCTTGTACCGTTGACTTGCCCGTCTACCCACCAATGTTTACGCGCGTACTAGCATGCATGCATAGACAGGTAGGCATGCAGAAATGAGTAGACGCAGCAGCAGGCTGGCAGGTGAAGGGGAATTTGCGCGCACACGTATTTCGCAATCGTGTCGCTCTCCTATTATCGTGCGTCATTAGCTAGTGCAGTATCGCACGACCACGTTCTGCTGCTGCACCGCAGCAGTAGCAAGATCAAGCTACAATCTATTATATAATGATATCATGCACACGGAAATTCCTATTCATTCACTCTTCTCTCTCACTGCTCACACTCTCAAGTAAGCTAACACGCATGCATGAGAAGCAGGTAGACAGGCAAGCAGGTAGGTGCAGCAGGCAGAGGTAGGTAAAAGGGAATTCGTGCACACACACACGTGTGCCCCCTATCGCTCACGCTCATACACACGCTCACTTAAGTAATAACTAGGCTTGGCTTGTGCAGAGGCGAGGGTCGCGGCCGAGGCGCGATGACGATGATCGAGCTTGTTTGCTCTCGCTCTCTCTCTCTCTCTTGAGTCGCTCTATCGTCGTTATGTATATCCATTTTTCTACCCCCTTATTCTGCTTCTTCCTCTTCTACTGTTTCGCATACCTTACTATCTCTCTCTCTCACTCTCTCTCTCTCTCTCTACATGATAAAAAAGATGATTGGAAGGAGCTGCTTTCTCTGGGGTTATTGCCTGCTACTAACAAAGATCTTCATGGATATACCCCGGAGGAGCTTAACTCTCACTTTGCTGGTGTGTCGGTCTCTCAGGGTGAATGTGAAGCGGAGTTGTGTGACATCGTGGCTTCAGCGTCAGAGGATGACTTCACTTTTAAGGAGGTTCCTCAACGGATGTGGCTCTCGCTATCTCCCACTTCTCGTCGCAAGCTGTCGGGGAGGACGGCATTCCGCAAGGGGTAGTAGCCAGGGCTCTTCCGGCTATCGGTACACATTTCGCCAAATTATTCAATTTCTCGTTTTCACGTGGCATTTTCTCGGGGAACTGGAGGAGGGCTTGGTGCCTTTAAAGAAAACAATCGTACCATCTTCGGTTTCGAACATTCGTCCAATAGCCCTTTTGAGTTTTCTTTCTGAGTTTTCTTTCTAGCCGACCAGTCAGTCCAGCTCTTCATAATCTCCGACTATACTGCCGGTGTCTTCGATCATAGACCAGCTCAGGTCAGACATTGGATTGTCGACCGGCTATTTGTCACTCCCATTGGCCTAGTGGCACGTAAAATTGTGTCCGTGCAGAAATGATCACTCGAAATGAAGCATTATAACTAAGTTATCTACGATATGGTTACGGTTGGAACAATAGTCCTTTTCAAAAGAAAATTGAATAGGCTTAGCATACAATTTCGCCTAAATTACAAAAAAAAATCGCATGTAGTAATGCATCACTATACGCGGACATCCGTAACGGTCGTACTCAAGATGCAATTATCATCTATTTGACTTTTGAAGGCTTCTATGATAAAGCTTTCCACGTCTGCCGCGATCGGATTCTCAAGGTTATCGGGAATTATTTCGGACGTAATTTGTCCATTTCCTAACCATTGTTCCAAATTGGTTGCTTATGGACCGACTCATGATAAAACATTGCGGTCCCTAATGGTCCCTCGACCGCCACCTTCGTTGGTAGACCACTTTTGTGGCAGTGCTTCTGGGTTGTGTGTATATACGGCGAGAAACCTTACACGGCCGCGACCTTTCCAGCTGGGTAAGCTTCCTGTTCTTAAAATCAGAACTCAAGGCCTTGCAGTTACCCCCGCCATCTGATCTAAGGACGGCTACATTGCTTTTTCAGCGATTTTAGTTCTTATTGCGCTGCTTTTTACTGCCACGCCGCACGTTATCACTGCCTGCCTCTTGGCTGCTTGCACCGTAATCTCATGCGCAGTTATTCACACTGCTCAGGGGTGCGTTGGGACTGCCCACACCGTGCGTTATATTCACACGCTAAAAATTTGGACGACTATTTGCGGCCCACTTGGCCTTCGTGTTAACGCCGCAGTCTTCCTGGGACTTACATCTCAATGGAGTTTTTTCATTTCTTGATTGAATTCAAGACTCAACTGCTCTTTAGAGTGCCTCATTTTTCTCAAGCAGTGTTCTCATATCAGCTTGGTGTTCGCATATTCGTTTATTACATGAGGTGACATCTGCCGAATGATACTAGGACTTACATTCTGCAAGCTGGGATGGGCGTCGCTGTAGAGTTTGCTCCGCTTGCTCAGCGCGCCGAATGAATTCATCCACATTATGTATGTCTTGTCGACGCACAAGCGAGTGCAGATCATGCCTCAAATTTTTATGAAGAAGGTCGGTTTGTCGCTCGGTGCTCAATACTTGGCTGCTCGCACTGAGCGCTGCTAAAAATTTGGAGGTATATTCGCGCACTCGCTGATCATCACGCTGTGTGCGAATTTCGACTTGTACCTCCATCAAGTCGTCCGATTGTGCACGAGTTTGCTCTCGGCTGACTTGATTTGAAATGGGAGAATCTATTATGTCATCCAATTGAGAATAACTCGATGGTTGTCGATCGTTCTCCAAACTATCCGCTCGACTCTCTTCAATTACGTAGCCATACAAAGTAGCTACTAGACGAATTTTCTGACGGCTATCGAGCGGTTTCGGAATATTCGCACTACTATTCTGCTCAGTTTGTTGCCCCTCGTTCAACTTATGGGCCGCATCCGTAGACTTGCGGCCGTATTATTTGGCTCTATCCAGTCATCTGGGTTTTATGTCGTCCAGCTTGCTACAGTTGTCCAACTGTCCGATTCGTCCGAAAATTCAGAACGGGCGTCTTGATTCAAAACGTGAGATTCTGACGTCCCTTTAGATTGTAAACAGTCGTGCAGATTTTCTACTGATGAAGTTCCTGGACTGCTTACGACGGTTTCAAATTATTGGCGTTGTAATCTCTTTTGATTATAGGTACGTCACGCCGTACATCAATATTTTCTTGCGCTGACAATATGTTTATGACAATATGTGACCAGCTCTGTGTAGTTGATGCAATTTGCGAATTTTGTAAGACGACCTGTATCTATGACGTACTAGGCAGACATGTATCTGTCTCTTTATCGGCTACTTTTTTCCCATTTTCCGGGCCGTTTTCCGCAGTGGAAAAACTGGTTCCCGGCGGACCGATACTTTCTGGTGCAAATTTTGCCGTCGGAGGAACCTCCCTCAACCAGACATCTTCAGTCCCAATTAAGTGGCCGGAATCTGGTCGCATGCAGTCTGTGTGCTGTATATGCGAATATTGCCCGAAGGGTAAATTTTGCTCATCTACACGTTCAGATTGTGAGTCCTTTATCAAAGATGTTTAATTTACCGACACTGGCTTTGCACTCGGCCGAAGGAAAACCGAGCGCACTGCAATATTGTGTTGGCACTGTGTAAAAGACGTATTGATTTCGTTTTGATCCGCATGCATCTTGCCTAATATGAATTGCTGGATACTAACTTCATTGCCGATTAATTCGCTCGAAGTTTCAATTGTCTTGATTGTCGTGTGCTTTTTCAATTTAACCCAGAAGCTGTTTAATAACATTGACCTCAATTTTTCCCTGTGTCGTTTTAAGTCATTACGATTGTCAATGTGGGGATTATGCCCGAAATCATCGGCCGAGTTTCGATCTACTACCCATCTGTATAATGTGCATGACGTATTCGAACAGCTGTACCGGATCCGTACCCAAGCTGCTTGATGCTGATGATACGCTCATTTTAAATATTTACAAAGTTTAATATGTACGATATAGTACAAGTCGCTTCTGTTGTACGAAAATTTTATACACTTAATTCGTCAGTAATAAGAAAAGGAAAGCGGACGGTTAACGGTATTTATTCAAAATAATGCAACACAATTAGCAGAAACTTATTTTGATTTAGCCATGTGGTGCGTTTATTAAGAAAAAACAAATTTTAACTAGACTTAATAATTAAAATCTTATTTATGGAAAAATATATGATTGTTATTTAGATTTAAAAGTATTATTATTAAAAATAATTTCGCAATAGTTAACAAAAAGAACATTTTGTTGTAAACCAATATTCTAGTATGCTTAATTTAATTTATGCAAAAATTTAATT
This sequence comes from Gastracanthus pulcherrimus, assembly GCA_949152435.1. Taxonomy (NCBI): domain Eukaryota; kingdom Metazoa; phylum Arthropoda; class Insecta; order Hymenoptera; family Pteromalidae; genus Gastracanthus; species Gastracanthus pulcherrimus. Next base: position 106,819,772 of record OX424575.1, on the reverse strand, counting down.
GGCCGATCACCGTTAACCGTTTTTTGTATTATTATTATTTCTAGAGTTTTTTAATCCAACAGAATAAATGTGATACCATTCAGAAAGAAGAAGAAAAATATTTAGTGTAATCAAGATAAATTAATTATTTTTATTAATGTTATTATTTATTTATTAATATTATTAGTAAAAATGGCGTCGGGATGGAAAGAGCCTCCTGATAAGAACTGTGGAAAATTTCTCAAATGTCACCCTAAGCGTGAAGTGACAACTGTTATCTGTATCGTATGTGATTATAGGTATGACTGAAGTAGCTAGTGTTATAAGACCTGTAAAGAAACGAGTTCCAAAAATTATAGTCAAAGCATTAGATAATACACAGCAAGCAGATGTAAAAAAAAGATTTGCAAAATGTCTTATAAAGGAAAAAAGTATTCAAACGAAAGAATTATACATTAAAAATAAAGATGAGATTGTTGTCAAATGTGTTAATAGTGACAGTGTTGAAATTGCTGAAAAGTTATTAAAGAGCAAGTTAGAGGAAATTTGTGAAATTAACCTGGAACAATTAAATAATCCAAAAATTAAAATAGCCGGAATTGAAAACTATATGAATATGGATGAAAATGGCATTGAAGAAGATATGAATATAAGGAATTTTGCAAATTTTAATAGTAAAGTTCAAGTACTGCACATGTATATGAACAAGAAGACAAATCTTAGCAGTGCTTAATGGAAGTAACAGCTGATATGTATAAAAACCTAAGAGATAACAAAAACAGAATTATTATTGGATGTCAAGCTGTAGTGTCTTTGACCTGATAAATATTAAACCTTGCTTTAACTGTGGTAGATTGGGACACAATGGTTCAAACTGCAATAATTAAACAACATGTCTAAAGTGTGCAAAAAATCATAGAACTTTTGAGTGTGATAGTGATGTTTTCACATGCCCAAACTGTAATTTTAGCAATAACAAATTTCAAACAAAATTTAATACGTGTCATGATGCAGTAGATTTTAATTTATGTCATATTTTAAAAAATAAGATAAAAAAATTTATTGAAACAACTGATTACCCAGTGAAACCTACTTTATCGACAGTAAAATCAATACCTATGCATTACCAAGAGAAGATAAGTAATCGGAAAAAAGAAAACAAGATGTAAAGTGAAATGATTTTAAAACAACAAAACAAACAGCAACAAAAACAACAACAACAGCAGCAACAGTAGGAACAACAGTAACAAAATCAACAGCAACAATAGCAGCAGCAACAACAGCATCAACAGCAGCAACAAAAACAGCAAATATTAACAAGAAATAACGCAAAACGACAAAAAGACTTAAATTAATTAATTAAGTATGGATTTTGAATTTATTGATAAAATAAAAAAAGACTTGGTGCGAAAAGAAAAAACATGTGACAATATTAATAGCCTTAATAAAATCATTAACAATAAAAATGATATTATAATGCATGTTAATATTAGAAACATGTCTGCTAACTTTGATAAATTAAAAATTCTATTGGAAAGTCTAACTAGCAAACCAACTATTGTTATATGTACTGAAACTTATGTACAAGTTAATTATAAATTATATGAATTAGAAGGTTATAAAAGTTATTATAATAAAAGTAAAATAAATCAAATGATGGTGTTATGGTTTTTGTTGATGGAAATATTGTACATGAAACTAAAACTATTGAATTTGGAAGGATTAAGATAATAAATATACATATTAAGCTAAGTAATAATAGTAGCATGGAACTTTTTGCTGTGTACAGATCTCATGACATACCTAAGACTGAGTTCATTTTATATTTAAACAAATTCTTAAGTAAAAAGAGAAATTTAAAAAATCACTTAATATTAAACTTTTAAAGTTGGATAGAATAAGTCATGAATTTCTTTGTAACTTTTTAGACAAAGAATATATACCTGATTTTATTGGTATCACTAGACCATCTAAAGGAAATTGCAATGGATCATGTATTGATAACATATATATCAAAACTGATAACCTAAGTACAGATACATATAAATTGAGACTTTCTTTGACAGACCATTACCCTATTTCTGTTTCTATAAATAAGATCAAAACTAAAGATTATGTCAATTCATGATCCAAACATAGTTACTAACCAATTGATAAGCGAAATAAAAAAATGTATGGAACAAGCAAAAACACGGACAAGAAAAGGCGTAAATAAATGTAGGAAAATTTGGATTACTGATGCTATTAGTAAATCATGCGAAACAAAAGAATTCTTATACAATATGATAAAAATTTAATAGAAAATAATACAAACAACCCTAAAAAACTATGGGAAATTATCAACACGAAAATAGGAAGAAAAACGAAATCGAATGAAACTATAAATTATATTAAATTTGATAATGTCAAAATTACAGATAGTGTAGATATAGCTAATAATATGAATAAGTATTTTTGTGAAATAGGTAAAAAATTGAGTGATAAGATAGATAAACTTCGACATCTGTGATAAAAATGTCAGATATGAATGCTAATTCTATTTTTTTAACTCCGACAAATGCGTATGAAATCATGAGCATTATAAATAATTTGAAATTAAAAAATGGTGGTGTAGACAAAATCAATGCTCAAACTCTGAAGGTTATCTGTAATTATATTGCGGAACCACTAGAGTATATATTTAATTTATGTATTGAAAAAGCCATCTGGCCTGACGCATTAAAAAATGCTGAAATTGTGCCGATTTACAAATCTGATGACAAACACAATGTTTCTAATTACAGACCAATCTTTTTAGTATCTAATATAGCTAAAATTTTTGAGAGAGTATTATATAATAGAATTTTTTATTTTGTTAAAAAAAATAATATAATATCTGATCACCAATTTGGTTTCATGAAAAATATAGGTACAAAAGATGCCCTAATTTATATTACCAATGTACTATACTATAATTTGGATCGCAGTAAACCAATAATAATAACTTTCTTGGACTTGGCTAAAGCATTTGATACTGGCGATCATAAAATATTACTGGATAAACTTTACTGTATAGGGATTAGAGGGCAGGCACTGGATCTACTTTCAAGTTATCTTAATAATAGACATCAAAAAGTTAAAATTAATGATAGTGAGAGTAATTATTTAAAAATATACACAGGTGTACCTCAAGGTACCATTTTAGGTTCACTACTTTTTATTTTATATATTAACGATCTCTTGAAAGTAATCCACCCTGATCAAATTTTGTCTTATGCAGATGATACTGCAATTATATCTACTGGGGATACGTGGGACGAAGCTTAGGAATCTATGAACAACAATTTGTTACTAGTAGATAATTGGTTAGCTGTAAATAAAGTATCATTAAACGTTAATAAGACTGTATGTATAACTTTTGGTAACTATTGTGATAGTGTTCCAAAGCAAATAGATATAAAAATTAGAAGCAAAAAAGTAAATAGAGTAGAAAGTTGCAAGTACTTAGGGATCATTTTTGATTATAACTTAAAATGGGATAAGCACATTAAATACATTATAAAGAGAACTAAATATTTAGTATATATATTCTATAAAATCGCCAAATATATGTCAACGGAAACATTGAGAATGATTTATTATGCTTTTTTTCATAGTTTAATTAATTATAGAATAATTGCTTGGGGTGGTGCTTATAAGAACAATCTTAATTTATTGCAAAATCTGCAGAAAAGAATACTGAAAATTGTTAATAAAAAAAATGTTATCATACATGATAATCCACTGAACTTGGAACAACTTTTTGCTTTTGAATCACTGATATATCATTACCCTAATCTAAAAAGCCAATTTCTTAAGTCTAATAGTATTACTAGGAAAAAAAAACTTAATGATTCCCAGCAACAAGAAAAAGGTCAGCAATAAAAATAGTTACACAAAAGCTATACAAGTTTTCAATAAACTACCAAATGATCTAAAAACATTAGAATTAGATAAAAAAAAGTCTCAAAAATATAAATTAAAAATGTGGATAAAAGATAACTGTAATATATGAGGTGCAATTATATTAAATATATCTATGTACAAACAATATTTTTATAATGTTAATAGTTTCTAAATTTTATCATGTTTCTAGTCTACCATGAGATGTATACGATACTAGTTTAGATTAGTTTTTAAGTTAGTTTTAAGTAAGTTAGTTATGCTTTAAGTTTTTTTTGTATCACGTTTCTTAATTTTATGTACCGGACCTGCGCACAGGTAACTTAGTTTACCTCTGCAGGGATTTATATCATACTGTAATTTTATGAATGTGAATCTTTCTGGTTTAAATAAATAAATAAATGTCAATGATTAATAATCAAAATATTGTTGCTGTTTCTTTTTATAATCGGTATAAAATTTCGCAATAATGTAATTTCGCAAACAAAAATAATTTAGAGAAAAATAAACCAATTAGTACTTTTGAAATAAATTTATTATATTATTAAACGTAAATTTACTGCTTGGCAACCTGTAAACTACCAGAGAAAATCAAAAAGACCAGTTTAGGTTTGTTCAGAACGCGTTAAGATATTTTTCTTTTGCGTAAGATTAATAAAAAAAATGACAGTCAGTATAATCAAATATACCGACTATTTTCGGGACTTTATAGAATAACTATACTCGAAGAGGAAACAAACAAACAAGCCGAAGAAAAAAATAATAACCAGTTTAGGTTTGTTTAAAATGCATTAATTGTTTTCCAAAAATTTATTGCTGTTTCGTGATGTATTTCGTGAATACGAGCATAATTATTTGGATCGATTTTCGAACTTAATTCGCTTATCCGATGGACTTCTTTCCGTATCGCAAATGCTGGAGTAAATAGACGAGAAAATACGAAACAAATTTGATTCGATATTTATTACTTCAAATGAGCTGTTACGCATATATTAGAGCGGCGCAGTACTTAAATAACGCGCTGTTTCCCTACGTGTGCTGTAATATAGGAGAGCAATATTATATAGCGTGTGTGTACTTTCTACTAACGATTATGCATACATAAATAATTTTAAAAATCCCGAGTACGTTATATAAAAAAAAAGTTCATTGGGTAAATAAATCATTAAATAATTACCGGCCAATATACGTGTTGTGCGTACCCGATATATTAAAAAAATCTTGGCCATGTAAAACCGCTCAGCCGGCGATAATCAGTCGCGCTGTCTGTATTGTCAATAGCAGCAGTTCTGCTCCGCGCAGCTTGGTGACTTTTCTATAGGTACTCAGCTTCCTTGCACGAGTCGCAGTTGATCGCTCTGCGATCGGCTGCTTTGCCTGCACGCCGCGCGACGTATTATATGCTATAGTATTATTCTTTGATATACAACTTACTATAGTCATCTACGGATGTATGCGAGAGCTTCGCCGCCCAACACTCGCGTTGATTACGTTCTCACGCGCTCGGGACTATCAACACTGCGCTTTCGAGTCGGCCGATGCCGCTGTATATTTGCGCCGCTTGTTTATCGATCCGTTTTTCGACCGGCGAGAAAACGTTCTTGAGTTCGCTTCACTTCTACCGTACCGAACGCATAGATGCTCTACTTGAACTCTGTCCTCGGTGTTATACATGCTTGCATTTAGTCGTTCTTGAGAAAATACTCAGACTAGGATGCGAGTGCGTTTAACAATAGAAAAAAATGTCCTCGAAACGTTAGGGCCCATGTGATAGCTTTTGTTAGGAGTTTCCGTGGCCGCGCGGACCATGTACAGCATAACGCTGTACGTATAATCGGTCCGCAAGTGCAAGGCCGAAACTCCATTCGCGTTTGCTAATCAACTTGCTTTTATTTGGAATATGAGGACTCGGCTAGCTGCAGCATGCGCACCGAATGATTTATTAACAGAACAAATAAATACAATTAGCGCGGCAGTCGCGGTGTCGCGTGGTGCAAACCGGCGAAGGCAAGAGAGCAGGAAGTTGGTCTAGCTCGTACGCGTGGAAGAGAGAAGGACAGCTAAACTTACAGGAGATGCCCTGACCCCGTAGCTGCTCGCTCGGTATCGGTCCTGGAGTGTCGCCAGCCCTGGTTACATCCTCGGCCGTAATCGTCAGCTCGCTCGCGTATTCGTCGTTGCGTGTACAGTCCGTGCATCCGTCGGTTCGAGAAGCAAAGCGGAACTCCTCGCGCATGTCTCAGGCCAGCCTTGACCTAGCCTAATCTATCGCGTCATGGCTCTCGCGATCGGCCGCTTAACTCTTACCCCTTCTCTCTCTCTCTCTCTCTCTTGAGATACAGACCGGCGTACACGTTCCCTTTGTCGATACAGTCACCAACCTCGGCGTGGTGATGGACGGAAGGTTAACATGGAAGCCGCAACTGAATGCGGTCAGTAGGAAAGTAAATAGAGCTCTGTATAGCTTAAAATTATTCCGTTCAAGCACCACAGAGATACTGAGGAAGCAGCTGGCATGTGCACTGGTACTACCTCACTTAGACTATTGCTCAGTGGTTCTTCTTGACGTGTCAGGGGAGCTCCAGACACGACTACAAGCTCTACAGAATGCATGTGTGAGATACATATGTGGTGTTAGGCGTGGTGAGCATATCACCGCCTACAGGGAAAAACTGGACTGGTTAGATCTGAAGGTGAGGAGGGAGTATTTTATGGGGCTGCTGTTTTACAAAGCGGTTGTCATACGGTAGCCACCATATCTTACTGCCCTCTTTGAAAAAAACCAGGCCAGGACTTCAAGTAGGGGTGGTACGAAAGAGCTCTCGGTTCCGGGGTCGCGCACCGATAAGGGCCTATTCTCATTTAGAGTTCAATTAATTTAATTATTTATCTAACTTATTTATTTATTCGACTTAGTTATTTATTAATTTATTTATTTATTAAATATGTTTAGTGTTAAGTATGAATGTATTTATTAGCGTGATTGTAAAAGTGTCATATGAATGAGGGTGTTTTTAAATTTTTGACGTGATACTTATACGTAAAAATTTAGTAAAGTATGTGTATGTATTCTTTTTATTTTTATCGTAATACGTTATCTCTATTGTATTTATTTTATTCTGTGTATTTTGACGAAGCGTGTTCTGTGATATCTGACTATGACTAGTTCATTATATTTAGATTTTATAAACTGACGAACTGTTACAGCGAATAATATTATTTAATACCTAAGAAATGCAATAAGTGAACGTTAATGTAAGATAACAAATATATAATATTGACTGATATTTTAATTATTATAACTACATGTACATGCAATTGTAAGAATTTCGTCTTTTGATGAATAAACAGTATATCTATCTATCTATCTATCTCTATCTCTCTCTATCTCTCTCTCTCCATCTCACTATGTTACTTACTCTCGCATCAGCTGCTCTCCCTCCTCGATGCTTGCTATAATACAGAGTGTTGAGTAATACATATGAATATGTGGCTTTCGCCCGAAGAGGCGTTGTGACGTTTTAGTAGTGAGTGCGATAATAATTGCATGATAAATAAAACTGTCACAACATTGACAGAGGAACTAAACTCGAAATTATTGGTGCTATTCAAGAACAAGCTTCAATACATGAAACAAAAAAATTACTTAATATTCCTAATTTATTCTTATTTATTACACAGAAATTACCTTTATTCTTAAAGTAAAAGATTTCACTTGAATAGTAACGTCCTCGTTCGCATAAAGCTTTAACAATATATATAAAACGAAAAAAATTTCTGTGTCTATTTAAGATTAAGATCTCATATGAAATATCACGCAAAAATCACAAAAGAATTTCAAATGAATGTTTTATAATTTTGTATATGGTATTAATGTAATATTTCATGTAAAATCTTAAATTACTTTAAACATCAATTTTTTGCATTTTCAACACGTAAATGTTTGTTTTATTATATCAGTTGAATATCACGTGGTAAATGATGTGGTATACTAATTACGATAGCGAGAAATGTTTATGCGAAAGAGACATTTAATTAAATTAATATGATTATAAAATTCTTAATTATTCTTATTATAGGTTAATGGAGAAGTAGAGAATAAAGAATAATACAAAATTTTTGAGAAATTAAACGTATTATATAAATGTCACCAGTACAGCTTTGCAATCTTGATTAGTGATTTTATATCTTTTTATTATTATAACTTTATAAACTAATAAAGTTAATAAATTTCAATAAGAAATTACTTGAGTAAATTATATATTATAGAAGAAGGTCATACAGAACGAACACCGATAGCTGTAACAAACTGTATTTTAGCTGTACCTTTTGGATTAAATGGACCAACATTTGATAATAATATAGTAATTTTTTCAAGGGTGAATTTAAATATTTTAAATTCTTTTAAATTAAGTTAGCTAATTTAAATTAAGCTTTTAAACTTCATTTTGATTCTTCTTCTAAAATGAAAATAATTCCTTTTATTACTATTACTCAAATTATTTTCTGTAATTCTATTGCTTCCCCATTGAGTAAGCCTTGTGATGATAAAATTTTTTTTGCTAAAAACATGTTCGCAACATGTTTTGAGATTTTGAGATACTGATAATCAAAATACACTATTTTTAGAAAATGTGTGCGCGCGTGTGTGTGTGTGTATATATGGATGTGGATCAACATTACTCTGAATGAACACGGTGAAAATACATCATTCGGGGCTCGTTTTCTGTTCTTGTTCTTCAAGGAAGGCGGCTGAAAAATATTTATTGTATAAGTAATTTTATGTGTCGGTAGAATACTTGTAAAATCGTGCTGCGAATTCGCGCAGCTGGCGCTCAACTATTGTATTTAGATTGAATAAAACCACAAGTGTTCATAGTATTACCCTAAATTCCCTGTGCACAATTTATTTCAATCCTCGAATAAAACTATGTTAAAGCCTGCATGTGCGGCGCAATAATCTTGGCTGAATTAGCTAAAATTATTGTCATAGAGTCAATCCAGCATTATTTTTAAAAAAGCTGCGAAGGAGGTTTTCGACAATTTTTATATGAAAGTACTTTTTATTCACATGGGTACACCCTAAAATTTTTTGAATTTTTGAAATTGGATACAAATATGGTATTTTCAAAAAATTCAACAGATATTCAATCTTAACTATTTTTAACGTTTCGAAAAAGGATTTCTTAATCTTTTGGCAAACTTTCAGGAAGAAGTTTGTTTGGTCCGTAAATACTTCGTGGCTCATTTTGGAAAGCACCAATGTGCATGCACATTTTTCTAATTTTTAGGTTAGGTTCAAAGTTTTGTCACTGCTACAAATTTCAGTTTTATCAATTCTTAGGCATCTCGTTTTCTTCTTCTTAAGAAAAACTTTAATTTTCTGTTGAAAATTTTAAATGCGTAACGTTTGACTAGAGTTACAGCTGTTTGAAGTAATTGCTATTTAAAAAACTCCCTAAGTTGGTACCACTGTAACTCCGGTCTACCAGAATTTATTTGACGAAACTTGCAAAAGAAGATGACATTATAATTAGTAGATAAGAATGCAACTTGACCCAGGCCGAGTATCTACCTATCCATTGAGACTGCGAATGATACAAAGCAGGCCTTTTTGAATTGAATTGTATCTGCATCTTGAGTGCATTTTATTTATTACTACATTTTCCACGGTAAGGTTAAAGAAGTAACAAAAATACAACTTTTCTACATTTGACATTTTTTACGTGAACATCAATTCAACAAAGTTTGTCGAGAAAAATGAAAAATAAATGGCTAAAAAGACATAAAAGAATCCATTTTTGGATTACCATTGAATTGTATAAGATTAAACACAAAAATTTTCCATGGAAGAGTAGATCTAAAAAAAAAACTTTTTTGCATGTAACATCTTTTACAAAAATGTCCTTTAAACTAAGTTTTTCGAAAAACAATAAAATATTTTTAAAATTCACAAAGTTCTAAAAATCTATTTCATACGTCTTTTTGCCGTTTATTTTTCGTTTTTCTCTACAAACTTTGTTAAATGACGTTGTAGTAAATAATGTTACATGTAATATAGTTGTATTTTTTTAGATCTACTAACTTACCGTGGAAAATTTAGTAAAAAAAAATAAAATCTACTTAAGATGCAACTAAAATTCAATTAAAAAAGGCCTGCATTATATCATTCATAGTTTCAATAGATATGTAGATACTCAGCCTGGGACATCTCGCATTCTTCTCTACTGCAAAAATGTCATCTTCTTCTTCAAGTTTCGTAAAACAAATTCTGGTGGACCGAAGTTACAGTGATGCCAACTTAGCGAATTTTTTAAATAGCATTAACTTCAAATAACTATACATCTAGTCAAACGCAAAGTTGTTAAAATTTTCAACAGAGAAATTGTAGATTTTTCCAAGACGAAAATGAAACGTCGTAGGATTTATAAGACTGAAATTTGTGGAAATGGCAAAATTTTGAACATAACCTAAACATTAAAAAAATCTGCATGCGCATTCGTGCTTACCAAAATGAGCTTTTAAGTATTTATGGGCCAGACAAATTTTTGCCTGTATATTGGCCAAAAGATGAAGAAATCCTTTTTTTGAAACGTTAATAATAGTGAATACTGCAGCGTAGGATTTTTTGAAAATATCATGTTTTTGATGAAATTCAAAAATTCAAATAATTTTAGGGGGTACCATAGTGAATAAAAAGGGGTGAAAGTATTTTGAGGGGCTCCTTTCAACGTGTGATTTCAAATAAAAATTGGCGAAAATTTTCTGGATCTTTTTTTATTCTTGGAGTGATGTTCTCTCTAGAGCAAGTTTATCGATGACCCCCATAAGGTTGTTGCTAAGGGACTCAATTTTGCATCTACATCCAGGTCCTCATAACTCACGAGCGACCAGTTACATTCCACAATATGTTTGATTTGAATGCCGATTGTTACGTTTATGGCGATGCTGTGACTGCAAATAGTCGCCGTCGTGTTGCTGTGAGACAGTACAAAGTCGTCATCGTCTGTATTCATGACATCTATTCACGTGTACTCGCGGGCAGTTGAGGGGGCACCTAGATAGAGAGAGAAAGAGTAGTCATACGCACTAATTGGTGCGCTCACCACCACCGTAGGTCGACGCTACCTTTGCGAGAAAGCAAGATGAATATTCAAGCAAGCTTCTACCAGAAAATTCGGTGAACGGATCGTAGAAGACAATGCTACCGTGGCTAGTCTACACGCAGACACGCACACACACGTACACACACATACATATACACACACATACACACACAACTACGCACACACACACACATACACATACATATACGCATACATACACACATACATACGCACGCACGTGCACACACGCACACATCCACGGACATTTTTATAAAATAGTGTATTTTGATTTCAAATATCCCAAAACATGTTTCTACTATGTATTTTAATAAACTTTTTTTTGTACTATTACAAAGCTTCTTTTTTAAGGAAGCAAAAGATTTTGATCGTACTGTAATTGGCGATATTAGAAAAAACTATCATGAAATTCCAGCACAGTTAAAAAAATGTTCACTTACAGGTACAGTTGCTTAATTCTATTATTATGATGGCAAAACGTTGGTTTTATATAATCCAAAGACGAATAAAATTGTTTTATTACTATCATCTTCACATGTTGGCAATAGAATACACGCGCAAACCAATAAGCCTAATATAGTACTTTACTATAACCTTACAAAAGGGGTAACGGATAATTTTGATAAGAAATGCCATGATTACTCTGTAACTAGACGAGCATGTTGGAGACCTGTACGATTTTCTTACATAATATTAGATCAGGCCAGCGTTTATTTTTTTATTTTATATGCATTTCGCACATACAATCAGTTGAAAAGCCGTCGAATATTTCTCTTTAATTTGACATTAAGTTTAGTAAAATCTCTGATGCAAAAATGTTTAACATCACAAGCGCTCAATGTAGGCTTTCGATTGCAAATCGAGGAATTTCTTACTTGCTGTACAGAAACACCTTCTCGTGCGTCTTAGGCGCCGCAGATATATTTATAACGAGCACACGGCGAAAATATGCTCTAAATGTGAAAACAAAGTATAATTAATTGTAAGTAATAATAAACTCATAATATGATGTTATATTGAAAATAATGAATAAACTCATTATTTTTTAGTTTTATAAACGCGTATTTTTTACTGAATTATTATGCATAAATATTAAAATTTTATATTTTCTTGGGTTTTCCGAGGTTTTCTGGAGGTTTCAGGCTTTTCCAGGTGTATTAATAATATATAAATAAATTTTAATTATAATGCCCCACTTTACCAAGTTTAATATATATAAAAGTTTTACTTTATACGAAAAACATTAATTTTATAAGAAAAATGGTGTGTAGTAATGTTATTAAGGAAACTTGAAAATTTAGCTAAATTCACTTTGCAAAATAATTATATTTTTTTAAACAACTCGATCTGGCATATTTTTTTCATATAGTGTGACGGTCTCAGCCGTTTATAAAAAAAGAAAATGCTTTTATGTTTGTGTGAACGCGGTTCGCGTGTTAACCCTTCACAAGTGACTGGAAAAAACAGCTTTTACACCTCCCAATAATTTATCTCTTCCTGTTCCCCTCTGCGTTCCCGGAGCCGCCTAGTTAAGAGCTCCGTAAAGGCAATTTTCTATGTTTTGATTTATTATCTCGGTCCGGCAAGAGCGCTAGCTACCTCTCTTGCGAGGCTGGAGGCAAAAGCCCGTAAAAAACACTTATGGATTTATTACGGGAAAAACCCCGAAAGGCACACACTCGAGTGCTGCGCTGACCGCTCTAGAGTGCGCGCTTTCCTAATGGGACTTATCAGCGCGTTGGCCCCCTCGACGGATACCAAGTAGGGTTCGGCGCTTCCAAGTTGGTAAAGGATAGGAAGGACATATAAATGAAAGTTTAACATTTGATTATTAATTTATTCTAAAGTGTTAATTAATAGATATTGTTAGAGGGAGAGGGAGAGAGTACTTAGTGAGTTACGAGTGAACGTAGACCTAAGCGCAATAGCTCTGGCCACGGGCACCGCTATCACTCTTTCTTACCCGAGGGAGCACTGGAATAGATAGCCCAGCGTTCCTTGAGTTCCGAGAAGAGAATGATCCCCTGCCCGCAGCTCGCGTCTCCCTATATACCCTCGCTGCGCGTCTGTGACATAGCTCTCCGTTCCCACTACTCTCTTCTTCTTCTCTCCCCTCTACTCCGCTCAAGAGTCGCACGTTTCTGTACGCGCCGCCGGACTTTTCGCATATTCGTGCGTCCCACGCAATTACAATATGCTTTAGCTTATTGTTGTTTTCTGTTTTGGCTTAACGATTAATTTTATTATTATTTTTTTTTAAATGCTACAGTATCCTTCCTGGCCGTCACAATAGTTTAGGTTGTGACATTTACATTTCGCTGCTATAAAATCTTTTTATGTATTTTTGTAAAAAAATTACAATTAAAAAAAAAAAAAATTTTAATTTAAAAATTTTTTATTTTATATTTTTTACAAACATCTTAGATTAAAATTTTTATATGAAACTTTCAGCTACGTAGTGTTATACTTGAGATTCTAGCATATCGATTTAAAAAAATGTTAAAATTTATGCAAGCGACAAAAGATACAAGCGTTTGAAAATGGACACTGGATCTGTATTATTCAACGGTGTACCAACCTAACTTTTATGTATATAATGAACTCAAGTGATAATCTTTTTTAACATAACACGTCTCAAATTACATCTCTTTTTACCTACTTTAGGATATATTTCGATCATAGAAATCCTCAAAAAGTTCAAAAAAATTCAGGGATTTTAATTTTTTTTTTGATTTTTGGCTTCATTATGGTCAGAAAAAACTTTGGCCCTCATTGCAAGATAGAAAGCGGTCCACCTCGACCGACTGAACATAACTATTTTAAATAATTTCATGTTTATCACATAAAAGTTAGAAAAATAGAATCAATAAATGTATCGGTTCTAATGTAATAAATTATACAATAACTTGTTTTAGATGTATCTCAACCATCGCTTGGAGTTGAGCTCGATGTATCATCAGCTAATTTTGATGAAGTGGAAAAAAACAGTCCACCACTGCGTGCACTTGCTACGAATCACCAAATCGTGGGTGGATGCTTAAATCAAGATGCAGAAACATCTTCGGACGTGATACAACAGCATTTCTATAAATTGTCCAGGTACTATTACATCATTAGTATGATTTTGTTTGTCATTAATGAAATTTATCTAGGCATTTTTATATGTATTCTTATTTCAAAACTATAAAATGTTGTCGATATTGCATATGATATATATTTATTTCTTCTTCATTCAATGATTGGGTGGATCCGAGTCTTTGAATGGGGCGAAGCGCTCTATCCCCAATTGGTGCAGTTTTTGCGAGCATACTCTTTCCAAACTGTTATATGGATCTAAACCCTTAGCGGCCACACCTTAGCCAGGCCACACAGCGGCCACATGGGGTAACTCATTACCCCACGCTGAAAAACCTAGTTGTACAAGACATATGGGTGTTTTAACACTTGTAACCGATTGTTTCATGTTTGTTGAAGTGTTCTTCAATATTTCTAATGATTTTTATCGGTCAATTTATAGATGGCGTTCTAAAAACTAGTCAAATGTTTTAAATGTTTTAAATGTTTGAGACCTCCAATTTCACTTTTTCTGAGCCTGGGGTAACTAGTTACCCCGTGTGGCCGCTAAGGGTTAATAAAACTGTGTAAGCATATTCGGAGTACACTTAAGATTCCATATATCTGATTAGAATCTTCCAGACAAATATATTTCCAATTTATAGCTATTGTTTAAATATAGACATTATGTAGCAGTTAAACACTCATTACCCACTTTGAACACATTTTGTGAGCATAATCCTTAAAAATTATACGATAAATCTCGATAAAAGTTTGCATAAATATGTAGGGAACACTTGAGGTTACTTATCTTTCATTTTAAACTTCCAAATATATATAACCATTGTAAGGCAATTTTAATAATATAGAAATTTGTAGCAGATTTTAAAAAATAGATTAAAACCCTTCAAAATTATATCTACGCACAAGAAGGCATATACGTATATACACAATCACACACACCACCTCTTATACATACCTACACACAACACACATACGTACATATACACAAATGCACACAACGCACACGTACATTCATAAGCATACACTTTTACATACGCTCCCTCGGGGCAACGTACGTGTGAATTTGTACGTATTTAAGAAACATGGTCTCCTTTCTCTTTTTCCCATCAATCATCATCTATCGCCTATCGCTCATCGCCCATCGCCCATCATCCAACGTCCATCATCCATTCCACGACGCCTGTCGACAATCATCCATCGCCCGTCTCCCATTATCCATGGACAATCACCCATCATTCATCGCTCATCATTCATCGCCCATCAATCATCAACCATCGAACAACGCCCATTATCCCTCGCCCATAGTACATCACTCATAATCCCCCGCCAATCATCCGTTGGTCATTGCCCATTATTTATCGCCCACCATCCATCGCATATCACCCATCGCCCATCCCTCATCATCCATAGCACAATACCCATCGCCAATCGTCCATCACCCATCCCAGGACGCTTATCGCCTATCATCCATTGCCCGTGCCCATTATCCATCGACAATCACCCATCATCAATTGCCTATCATCAATTGCCTATCACCCATAGCACATCACTCATCATCTATTGCCAATTATCCATCGGCCATCGGCCATTGCCAATCGCCCATCGTTCATCGCCCATCACCTATCACCTATAGCCTATCGCCTATCATCCATCGCTCCTTGCCATTAGCCCATTATCCATGCGCAAACCTAACGCAAGTTACACACATTCACACAAACATACATACAATCATATATACGTAAAATCATAAATGCATAAACAGACACATTCACATACGTACACATGTACTAACGAACATACGAGGACGCAAACATGAACAAGCATGCACACATACATAAATTCACATACACACCTACACGTATATATACTCAAAAATACACACATACCCACACTTGCATGTGCACAACACACATATATCGTGGTGATGAAATTGAATGATTTTGACACATAATGAATTAAAATTAATCATTTTACATGACATTTATATTTTTTATTACATACTGCGGATTTCGGACTTAACCAGTATAGAGCAAGCTGAAAATTTCAAATTTCATTTACGCTAGCTCCGCTCGTGTGTATCCAGACACACCTAGTTATTTCTCTCTCTGCCTGTCTCCCTTTCTCTCTCTCACTATCTTTTTCTTTTTCTCTCTAAACTAAAATTCTAAAATATGAAAAAAAAAACTCTAAAATTGCACTCTAGACATATATCTCTCAATATTTATGGTTTGTTGTATACTCATAAGCACTTTCGACACACTCTTTATCGAAAATTCCGCAAAACTCTCGTGGAGAGTTTGATGTTTACGCAGTCATACTATGCGAGCGCGGTCTATCATGATCTTGATGCTACGCGCAATCTCAAACTACAGATATCAATGATCGCCTGTTTTAGATTCGTATTCGGTAATATCCCGGCAAGTATCTATGTTCCACCCTATAGAACCGCTCTGAGCTGGCTATTCATTGCTCGCAGACGCGAATACTTCATCGATATCTAAGCTATTAATACAGTATTATTGGAAATCCCCAGCTATTTGTCCTCGCGCTTTCACGTCTTACGTGAGAATGTCTTACGCCACTCCGACCGTCGACCTTAGTGTTATCTTCTCTATGTGTGACCTCGAACTGAAATGGCCAGTAACGCTTTCAAAATACCAGCATCTCATCTGATCAACATCCTTACGAACGGAATTTTCATCTCTCCCTCATCCGCACTTTCAAGGGGAACTTATTTCAAACGCTTCTACAACGCGACACCCATGATTAGGATCTCCGCGTGGAACGAGAGGGTATCGTCCCGCTTGACATACCAGACCGTCACAAGTAGCATCATTTATTGTTTATTATTTTATCTTACGTTTCTCTCTCTCTCTCTCTCTCTCTCTCTCTCTCTCTCTCTCTCTCTCTCTCTCTCTCTCTATATATATATATATATATATATATATATATATATATATATATATATATATATATATATATATATATATATAGATATTATGCAGAAAATATTGTGTATATAACGTTCTGTATTTGTTGTATAATATTCAGAATAAAGAGTATATCTATCTATCTATCTATCTTTGTTGCCCTCTCTATCGATATCCCTGCTTTCAAGCCTTAAACATGGATTGGTCTATTATAGGTAAACTTTCTTATATTGTCACGAAAGTGCACGTATTAACTTACACTCAAGCTCATCTCATAACTTTTGTCATCAGGAAGAATCCGTCTTCTTGTATGACTGACTCTCTATGTTGTAAGCGATATGGATGTCAAAATAAAAAGAGCGTCTATAAACAGCTACGAAATCGTATTAAAACTGAAGTAAAAATGCTATTGACTCTTATTATCGCAGAAGGATACTTGGTAGTATGAATAGTAGGGAAACTTGGAAGGTAGTCAATGACCTTGAGTTATGGCGAAATATCAAAGCTGAAATACAGCTCCCTACTTCCCTGGATGATATGAATAGGCACTTCATCAGATCAGTGGTTGCCGCTCCTCTTTATGATACGAGACCCACAGCTCGAATCTTACCTTATGAACGTTTTTATTCTAGTCACGTAACGGTATATGAAACTCTTTCTGCGATTAGTTCTGCTCACTCGAACGCTATCGGACAAGATGGACTATAATTGGACTGAGATCAATGGTAGAGATGTATCTCGCTGGTTGGAGTTTATTTAAGATCGTGTCCATGTATGGAAGGGAGTAAGCGCTCGTACTTGACACAGCATTTACCTTGCGATAGACAAAAGCGGTACGTGTCGGTCTCTTTTTTAGTCATAACGACCGGGCTTGGCCAGACGTTGTCTGAGCTCTCTTTATCTCCTCTTCGAGCATTTTGATTAATTGAGCGTGCAGCTCCTCTTTTATCCGTTTGGAGACCAGATACTAGTTTTGTTTAATAGGTCGATAGGTATCTACGCGAAGGTTATACTCTACCAGATTTGTGAAGCCAAGTGGTCCTTTATTGTCTGGTATTACTCTATCGAGTAATTCTTCGAGCATTTTCCGCTCACCGATCTGTGCGAGTGCAGCGCCGTTCAGGACGAGGGTCGTGACGACCTTGAGTCTTATTATCTCGTTCGAGTCAGCAACAGTCAGCATATCGTCGCGCGGATTTAACAATGTGTCGAATGCACGTACAAAATCCGGACGCAAGTAACAGTCGCCATTAAGGAGTAGTATACCAATAAATCATGAAAAAATCGATTTTTCTGATACTATATGACCAAGATATTCAACTTCTTTCCTGAAGAAAACACATTTCTTCACATTGAGTCCAAGATTTGCCTTTTGAAATCTTGTAAAGACTTTTTCTAAATTGCTCAACATTTCGTCGAAAGTTTTAGCCATAACCATGAAGTCATCAAGATAAATTAAAACGAAAAAGAGATCGTGTAATAATTTTTCCATCAAACGTTCGAACGTAGCGGGTGCGTTACAGAATCCAAAAGGCATGACTTTAAACTGCCATAACCCTTTGAAAATGCTGTTATTTCTGCCATAACTAATTGAAAATGCTGTTATTTCTCTTTGTTCAAGTCAAATTTTAATTTCCTAATAACCACTTTTTAAATCTAAAGTACAAAACCATAAATATCCTGCAAATTTGTCAAAAGTAACATCAATTCTGGGTAAAGGATAAGAATCCTTGATAGTAATATTATTCACTTCTCGAAGATCAACACAAAACCGTATAGAACCGTCCGTCTTTTGTTTTATAACAACTAGAGAACACCATGAGCTTTTAGATTCTTCTATAACATCCTGTTCTTTTATCGTAGTACTTACTTTTTCGACTTCTCTTTCTAGGTGTAATGGAACTATTCATAGAGGTTGTTTAATAGGTCGATGTTGAGTTTTTTTTGTGTTCAACTAAATCACATTTTCCAGCAACATCTCTATATTGAAACATATCTTTGAACTTAAGTAGTATTTGAGCAAATTTTTCTTGTTGTTCTAAATTGAATTTTTCAATATTATTCTTATAAACTTTTTTTAAAGTATCCGGCAAAATTATACTTGGATCAATTATCCTAGATACCTGAGAATTCACACAACTGTTGACTATATTTGGAGTATCGAAAATATTTCTAATCTGATTTGAAATACAAGTTCTATCAAGAAAATCACTTTCAAGTATACAGTCATCAGTTTCCTGCGTATACGTCTATTTCGGTGGAACGCTACTTAGATTAATACTAGCGGAAATTACGAACTCAACTGGAACGTCTTCTCCTGAGTGTTTTAAAATTAATAGGAATTTTCGTATCATTAAAATCTACAAGTTTTGAATTTTAAATAGTTACGCCAGAACCAGAGTCTATTTTAAAATCACAAATTTCATTATTAATTAAACTATTCAAATAAAAACTTTTAGAATTCCTATTAATTCTTCCAACACGATGATTAGGCAGAGAAGAATAAGTTTCTACTGAAGTCTTGTCATATTCTGTTGAACTTGCTCCAGAAAGTTTAGCATAACCTAGTTTCCCTGATTACCTAACTGATTTGGGCAATCTGATCTAAAAGGACCCTTTTATCCACATTCTCAACATTCAATATTATTTACGAAATCTTGAAATCTTGAGTTCCTAGAAAATTGAGGCTGATTTATCTTCTGTGATAAAACTGATGTATTTTAAATATTCTTCTGAATATTCAAAGATGCAGAATTATTGTTTGAATATTGTGGTCTTCTGTTCTGGTCGCGAATAACCTTGATTTCCATAGATCGTGTAAGAACTATCTTCAAAGAAGAAATCCTTTCTAATTGAAGAAGTTCCTTAATCGACGAATCAAAATTAATGAATTGAGCACATGCTATCTTGTTTTGAACTTCGTATGAACATTCGGAATATTCTAGGCTAACTAATCTTTCCAGATCAGCAGCCAAAGTTGGAAGATATTCACCAAATTGTTGACGCCTATTCTGAAATTGAGAGTAATACGAAGGTGACGGATGGTTTTCACCAAAATATAACTCTAACTTCGCTTTGAATTTTTCAATATCTATAGTAGCAGGTTCTGAGAAAGTACTCAAAACGCCTGTTACTTTTCCTCTCAAAAAAGTAGCAAGGGCAACCGTCTTTATTTCTTCATTCCAATTGTTGTAGCTTGCAACTAAATGATACTTGTTATAGAACTCAAGAAATGATGTAGTTCCATCGAAAAAATCTGGTATGAGATTATATCCTATTCCTGAATTTATCTCCTGAAGACACGACCCATTCTGTGCCCTTAACCTATTAGAATCGTCAACAGCTACGGCATTCGCTGTTATCGTTTCAAAACCTAATATAGTCTGATTTAACGGCCTTGTAGAAGTTTCGTTAGAAATGTTAATCGTTACAGTATTTGTCGCTAATATTGGAAATGAGGCAACTTGACCGTTCCTCAAGCAAAATATGGTTCGCCTGTCGTAGCCTTGATGTTTCCTCATCTCCGTCAGACGTTCTCTGGTGTTGCTCGTTAACAAGTTGTATTTCTGACTCCAAATCCTTTACGTAAGTTCGTAGAGAAGCCACAACAGTTTCAGCCTGCTCGAGTCATCGTCGTTCTTGGTAAAAATATTCTTCCGCGTCTTGTAATGTTGTCCTGAGAATCTTATTCTGTTCTTCGAGTTTGTATTTTGCTTGTATTATCATAGTTAGAGATGGATTCGGTTCTCGTTGTTGTTGTTTGCTTGTTCTGAACAATCTCGTTGTAGCTGTTTTTGTGTTTCTTGTTGTTGTTCCGATTGAAGTTGTTGTAGTTGTTGTTCTGGTTCTTGTTGATCTTATTGTTCTTCTGTATCTGACTAGGCCTTTTTATTGGAGATGATGTCATCATTTCGGTTCGTAGATCTACTATTTTTCACTCACACAAATCCCGGCTGAGCCCCCAAAATGTTACGAGCAAGTTCGGGGTAGTTAAGTAAAAACTCACTATTTATAAAATGGAACGCAAAACTCAGATTTTACTAGTATAACCAAATAAAAGTATAAACACGACTATTCTCATTAACTGTGAACATCATACTGCTGATTTTCAGGGTTACAAGTCGTTGTCAAGCGCGGCGATTAATGTTGTTCGAAACGCATGCTTGGCTCGATAAGAACAATGTATGTATATATATATATATATATATATATATATATATATATAAAAATATACATACATTGTACATTAGGACAGTCGTTAATTTTTTTTTTCTTGGGGGACTTTCCCTCCGGGTGAAAATGGGTTCTATATGATGCAAAAACTCTGCGCAAACAGGAATTAATTTTTTAAAATCGATTTAACACGTGCCTCAAAGCACCTCAAATTTCCCATGTATTTTAAATGGGAAAAACAGGTTAAATCGTTTATTTAAATTTGAAATTTTATTTTGAATCTGTATAATTGAAAAGTTATTAAAAAAATTATGTGTAAACTTTCAAGATTAATTTTCTCCCTTTATTTCGCAGTTCCTTCATAGTGTATACCTACAAAATAATCATTTGAAAGATTTTTCTTCTTCTAACAGCTTATAATTATTTTAAATCAATAAAAGATTATAAATTCGATTTTCTGTAACATTTTGAATTAAAGTAATAGAAATGTCGAAAGTAAGTTTTCTATCCTTTTTACATCAAGAAATTTGTGAGTTATTTTAGGGAATGTAATACTTATAAATGATACTGATCATTCAAAGCATATAATTCTTATTATTTCCCTTCGAATTCCTTTTTTTATCGCAAAAATGAAAAAAACTAATGACACCATTAATTTCAGCTCCTAAAATATATAATAGTGCAAGATAGTGAGACAAAATGACTGATTTTTTAACGACCATCAACGTTGTAAGCAAATTATCTGCTCTTTTTCATTGATTATTCAAATTTATTTAACGATTTTGCGTTATAAATTTAATTTATCGCTTAGCTAGAAAAAAACTAATAATACCATTCGATTCAGCGACTCAAAATAAACAAAAATATATGTTATTCAAAAAAAATTTTACTGATTATGGTCGTTACGAGCCAAATAATTGTCTTTTTTTCACTCACTTTTCGAATTTTAGATGTTTTTTGCTTGTAGGATTTTTGTATCGCTATATAGACAAAAACTAATAATATTATCTGATTCAGCGGCTCAAATTACATAAAAATAGATGTTTTTCAAAACAAATTTGACTGATTATGGACGTTACGAAACGGATAATTGCCTTTTTATAGCTCATTTTTCGAAATTTTAGACTTTTTTCGCTGATAAAACTTTTTTATCGCTATTTAGGTGAAAACTAATGGTACCAATCGATTCAGCGGCTCAAAATACATAATACTACATAGTTTTAATAATGAAATTCCGAAATTTTCACTGGTATTTAGAAGGATAAACGATTTAACCTGTTTTTCCCATTTAAAATACATGGGAAATTTGAAGTGCTTTGAGGCACGTGTTAAATCGATTTTAAAAAATGAATTCCTGTTTGCGCAGAGTTTTTGCATCATATAGAACCCATTTTCACCAGGGAAGAAAGTCCCCCAAGAAAAAAAAATTAACGACCGCCCTATTGTACATACCAAGAGGACCATTTTTACCGAAGAAATAAAAGAACAAAATTTGTAAATCTTGATTTCCCAGAGAATCTCCTATATATATATATCAAGATATACAAATTTTGTTCTTTTATTTCTTCGGTAAATTGATCCTCTTTGTATTTACAATGCATGTGTATTTTTTCAGGATTTATGAAACCCTTAGGTTTAAAGTTGACCAAGTAAAAATATCAGTATATAGCCATTTTTAACATTTTTTAACAAATATTAACCTCCATTTATTCAATAAAATTAAATCTCTTAGAAAAATAGCAACAAAGGATTTTATAGAAAAATTTCTAAATTTTTCATGAAAAATGGTTCCAAAACATTTTAATGCCCCTTTCGATTGATTAGACTCATTTTAAATGTAAATTTCCTTAAAAAAGTGGGTTTCATCAACTACACCATTTCACCGAAAATCATCAAGATAGCTTCTTTCAGTACAAAAGTGACTGCTACAGTCATAAAATGACAGAAGTGCAATATTTATATAAAAAAAATCAAAATAACATCAAATATTGTTATATTTAGCTTCAATCAAGTTTAAATATAAGGGCTGAAAGTAATCTAAAAATATTCACGACTATTGTACATGTTAAAACAAACTTTTTCGCCGAAAAAAATTTTTCTTTTTTCTTCTATTTCTACATATATCAGAGAATCATCCATCCATATATATATATACACGAATATATGGTCATATTTAGCTCCGAACCACTTTAAACCTACAAGCTTAAAATCTGATATAATTTACATGCATTCTACGTACTAGAAGGAACATTTTTTCTGAAATTAAAAAGAAATGTTCTAGTTTTCGATTTCCGAGAGAGTTATCCATTTATATATAAAAAATGTAGGTTATTTTTTGGAAGATTGAGAATGTACATATTTATGGGTAATTCACTGGAAAATCAAAAACAAGGGGGTCGAGCGTTCGCCTTCACCAGTTCTTCTACCACCCACGCACGCGAGAATCACCGTACACCGCACACGCGGGAAAACGTGCAGCTGCAAAGCGGGATAATTGACAAGATGGTGGCGAGCGAGCAGAAAGCGTGGTGCACGGCACAATTGCGATAGCGATAATGGCCTGTCTGTACGGCCTCGGCGGCATCTCAACGTCTGCTCTATCTTGCTTACCTGTTGAAGCGTGCGACTGTCAGATGTCGACATTTGGCCCATTCTCCGCGGGGTATTACTCGCGAGTTGGCACATATGGCAACGGATACGCTTCCGGTTTCGTTTGCGGGATGACGTTTAAGTGGCTAACGCAGAACCTATCCGTGCTGCTCTTCTTCTTCACTACACCCCATGGGCTCGACCAGCCGTGATTAGATGACTCGGTGAACTTCTGCTCCAGCATTTCATTCACTTGCTGGTCCAGTTCTCGCTCGATTCTTTCAGAAATAGGGTAGTACCTCTGTTTAATGGGTCTCGTCGATCCAACATCGATGTAATGTTCAATATCGCGCGTGAGCCCGCACGTATATCCTCTGTCTTTCAGTGATTAGTTCAGGATGCTTTCTAGCTTCTGGTGTTCCGAATTCCTGACATCAGTTATTCCTACTGACGAGATCGCGATGTCCCCTGCTTCCAAGCTAGCACCTTCCGCTTGTACTCTAATTTGCGTGCCTTCGAAATACATCACATTTCCATCTGATTCATCCGCTGTTCCCTGCGGTCACATGAACTCTTCTCTCACTTCTGAGAAGATTGAGTTCGGTTGCGATACCAATACGGCCTCTCCTTCGAAGAAGGCTCGCCTGGTTGCGCCTGGAATGCCCGCTTCGGCGGTTACATTGATTCTACTTCCTCTTCAGTGAATCTTGAGCCTGCAATGTTCGATTTTCCAAGAAATCATGAATTTTTAAATTATTTATTTAATAAAAACAGTAAAAAAATCGCTTTTCTATTTTATCTTCGAGAAAAATTGGATTTTTGTGTTAAAAATGATATTTAGGACTAAATTTAATTTTTTCAAAAATATGCTAATTTTGAAAAAAAAAAATTAATTTGTTAATAAATAAATTTCCTCTGTTTTCCGAAATATCAAAAAATAAAAAAAAAACATTTTGAACGGAACCTTTCCAAACTTGTTAAAAAAAAATCGATTTAAAAAAAATGAGATTTCAAAAAATAACCGTTTTTCATAAATTATTGTCAATAAACAACAATTTTGCAGAATAAACAATTTTCAAGAATAAACAAAAAAGGTTCAATAGCCTTTTATTCTGCTTAAAAAAATAATCCCAAAATTAAAAAAAAAAGTTTATTTTTCCGAAATTATTGTTTATTTAATGTTTGATAAACAGCATTTTTGCAGCAAAATAATTTTCAAAAATACAGCAAAAAATTAAAAAATGGAATTTATTCCTCTTATAAATTCAAAAAAAAAATAGTTTTGTGTATTTATTGTTTATTAATGTTTAATAAACAATGATTCTACAAAAAAACCGTTCTCAAAAATAAAAAAAAAATTATTAGATGCGGAGTTCTTGGGCGGTTGTAAACATTCATTATCGACCATGTCCAAATGTGCTTAACTCCAGCTATCGTTGAAGCAAAAATTTTCATACATTTTAAAATTCCGAAAAATAATTAAATTTTTTTAAATAATTTTTTTTTGATGTTCAATAAGCAATCACAATTAAAAAATCGATTATCAGAATAAAAAGTTAATTACAATTCGCAAAGATCCCGAGCGGTCACCGATCCAAGTATTGACCGTGCCCAACGCTGCTTATCATCGATACTCGTTGGGTCACCGGCGTACTGAGCGTGGCAGAGGTTCCTTGGCGATCGGATTGAATTTACACATATTTTATTATCGTGATTGATTGACTTTTGCTTTGAATTCCAATAATTATTCGTAATTTCGCTCGACCTTTCAATAAATTATAATCGTTTGATAATATAATATTAATAGTCTTATGATATTATGGCTGCGAGTAAGATCAAAAGTTGATTGGATTGTCCTAACTGTATTGCGTGTATCGTGCTCGATTTTCAGCTTGCCTCCTCGCATACACTTTTGCATACTTCTGTGTATGTTGAGCTTCGTGCTCAATTATCGCTTGCTTAGCGCGCGCATATGCCCAACCTAATTTCGCGATTCAAAATTAAAAAAAAAAATTTTCGTAGTTTTTCGTGTTTTTTTCTAAATTTTTAATTGTTTATTAATTAAGCAATGTGCCACTAATGCCGGGATTTGAAGGACCCCATGTGTAACGGGGTGCTCAATTTGTTAATAACAATTAACTTTCAAGCAAGAGACCTGGTGGCGTGTGCCACACACGACGCCTGTGTGTGGCTTATCGCTGCGCTTACCTTTGGATCGCCCCGCAGCGACTCGCCGCTTTAGCCTTACCCCGGTGTAGCTGTGCAGGTTTTTCCCACGTACACATTGAATCCACGAAGATTACGACTTTGTGCGGAGTTTCCTGGACATATCACTTTTCGCGACCTGAAAGGAGCGCAAAACCTCGAAGGCTAATTCTCTCGCAACAGGAATAACAATTTAGCTCCGGTTGTTGGTCTAACACGATGCGGGGAGCAGGCGGGTCCGGGTTTATTAATGACACACTAATTTAACAATAACAAATAAACTATATTCTGAAATAGTACTAAATAAAGAAATTATAATGAAGATGACAATAAAATATTAACAATGAATTTAACAATTACGCGCAGGTCGAGCGTCACATGCACGTTCAGTACGACCGTTGCTGAGCACGCTGCTGTATCAGAGAGAGATTCGAACACGCGCGGGCCTCTCCTAACGCGGGCTACTCGGAGCTCTTATATTCCGGGGGCACGGCACAATATTCGTATTATGCCCTTACGCTCACACGCGTTTACCCCCAGGCTAACCCTTACCTCTATTAAATAGAGTGTGTGGGTCAGAGACGGAACGCGGCTGAGGAAGATGCTCTCTCTCTCTCTCTCTATCTCTCTCTCTCTCTCTTTTATTTAAATTTATCCGTTCTCCCGTGTTTTATATTCTCAGTCGTGAATATGTTGTAATAATGTATAAATTATAAAGAGTATAAATTAATAAACAGTGAGTGAATTTATCTGCGTGTGTAATGAGTGTACGTATCTGCTTAATTGTCATTTTTTTTAAATTGTGACGTGATGGATGTACGGGTATGCAAGAATGAGTGAACGTTCAGAAACTGTTATGAAACTGTGTAACGAACTGTGACAGTGATCAAAGATTTTAATGTAAAGACGAAATTATACTTTATGTAATGTATTTTTGCCAAATGAATAAATATCTCTCTCTCTCTCTCTCTCTCTCTCTCTCTCTCTCTCTCTACAGAGATCCTCAAAAATCTAACAACACGTTTCACGTCCGTAGATGATAGATTAACCACAGTAGAAATCGAGCACAGAGCTACGAGTAATATTAATGCATTGCGCAGCGAGATCGTGGCCGTAAGCCAAAAATTTATCGTAACGGACACATGCGAAGTTATCATCTCGGGAGTTCCAGCGACAATTGACACAGGAAACGGGCCCGTGGCTGACCGCGTATTCAGCGCCATAGGTTTACCCGGCCTATTAAACCATGTTATTGAATTTAGAGATTGGCCATTTAGGGAAGTACGGCAGTACGACGCGGCGCAAGCGACCTTGCAAATTAATGCAGTTTCAAACGAACCAGCGAATGTACAAACAAATGCTGCGACCGCGATGGAAACTACATCCAATGAGGAAACACGCGCTTTCGTAACTCAATTCACGTCTCCGGTTATACGAAACACGGTGATCTCAAAATCGCACCTGTTAAAGGACCTCAATTCGCAAACTATTTTCGGAGCGGGTGGCGAAAGCAAAATTTTTATAAGACCGCTTTGGTCAAAGCCAGTGCACTCATTATTGCGTAAAGCCCGCCTAGCACATAAACCACTAAACTACGCTCGTCCGGTAGTCAGAAATATGGTAGTATGCACGAGAGAGACCGTCGACTCTCCCCTTATCCCTATACACTCTTTAGATGATTTGTCTGCCCTTGCGGCGCACCCTAAACAATGACAGTCAGCGGCTCAGTCGGTAGCATTTAAGTATGTAGATACGTTAGTCTTAGGTCATATAAATGCAAATAGGCTCAATTCTCGCGCGCACTTTGCTCTAATTGAGGATAAATGTGCAGAAAATTATTTCGATGTTCTTGCTATTACAGAAACGTTTCTGTCCAAGAATGAGCCAGATGATCACTTAGCACTTAAGGGCTACAATATACATAGAGTAGACAGAGAGGATAAAGAAGGTGGTGGAATCGCACTATATGTACGCGATCATTTCATTATAAAAATTCTGGCGCAGTCTAAGCCAGCTTAATAAAATTACTTTTTGCAGTAGTTTATCGTCGACCTTCCGCAGCCTACCCCGATCATTTCTTTAACTGTCTCTCTACCTATCTACCTCATCACACAAATGCAGTAGTAACCGGTGACTTTAATATTAACATGTGTCTAAGAAATGCTGCATCTAATCACCTGACTGAGCAAGTTGAATCACACTCACTCTACCTAGTACCTTCTGAGCCAACCCGTCACTTGTTGTGGAGGGAACCTCCGTCACATACGTGGCTTGATCTTTTCATCGTAAAACAATTAAACTCAGTTTTAAACTTCAAGAAGACCGATGCTCCCTTCATTGCAGGACACGACCTTATCGAAATCACGCTTAAATGCAATAAAGTAGCTATTCAAAAGAAAATTATTAAAACACGTAATTTAAAAAAAGCGAATTTAACTACATTAGCCAAGTCTATTCATGAGAGTCTTGCAAGTGTCCTCCTGCCGCCTCCCTTTGCCAATAATTCTTTTCTAGCAACCACGCCATCAACAGGCCTCGTATTTGGGCCCAGCCCAGCAAACATAAATGACGCAGAACGCACGATCACTGCTGCCTTGATTTCAGCCTATGACATGGCCGCTCCTCTACGGATAATTACATTGTCCTCGAAGAGAAAACCGTGGGTTTCTCCTGCAATTATGAGGACACTAATGAAACATCGCGACCGGGCTTATCGCGAGTACCACCTTTCAGGTCGAATCGTCGATCATGAGACTTTTAAATTGCTTCGTTCTCAGGTATGTAATACCTTAGATACAGCGAAAAATTGCTTTTTCGAGGAAAAACTCGACGCTGCGCCCGATGCTAAAACTAAGTGGCGTGAACTGCGCCGCATGCACATATCTGGGTCAAACCTACCCTCTCCGCTTCTTCATTTCAGTACTGATGTACTGAACACCCACTATGCAACCATAGTGAATCAATCGCCCCCTCTAACCGAGTTAGATTTTCAAATCGCCTGTGATCGCCCCTACAACGACTCTATCGGAACTTGCTTTGACTTTCGCCCAGTTACTAGCATAGAGGTCAAAGAGGCTCTCATGTGCGCTCCGTCGAAGAGTGCAGGACTTGATGGTCTGACAGCCCAAATGTTAAAGCTCACTCTTCCCAAAACTCTCAAGCCCCTCACAGACTTGCTCAACTCCTGCTTAGTTAATGCTGCTTTTCCTGCGTCGTGGAAAATGGCGCTACTCTCACCACTCTCCAAGGTCAAGGCACCAATCTCGCCATCAGATACACGACCAATCGCACAACTTTCCGAGATTTTGAAAATTTTGGAACGCCTTGTGCATCAGCAGCTTATCGGATACCTTGAAACGCACAAATTGCTCGACTCGCGATAAGCAGGATATAGACGCGGCCATAGTACGCAGGCTGCCCTCCTCGGAGTATTAGACGAAGTCAGACGGACTATCGATAAGCGTATGATATCGGTACTTATCCTCTTTGACTTTTCAAAAGCTTTCGATACAATCCCCCATCAATTACTTCTTATCAAACTGCGTAACATCAATGTCTCTGATCGCGTATTACGATGGTTTTTCAACTATCTCGCCGACCGCCTACAAGCAGTAGTTGATGAGGGTGGCTCGATCTCAGAATGGCTTCAAGCCACCTCAGGTGTCCCTCAAGGCAGCGTTCTCGGTCCGTTACTCTTTTTAATATATATATAAATGATTTACCCAGAGCACTCCGTTATGCCAGAGCAATGATTTTCGCCGACGACACACAAGTGTTACATCATTTTTATCCGAGTGACCTACTGCATGGCCTAGCTGAGATCAATCGCGACGCACAAGCTGTCGCTCAATTGGCCCGAGAAAACGGTCTGAAACTAAACCTTGAAAAGACAAAGGTTATGATTCTGGGTAGTCTGGCATACACCTCCAAAATCGATCTTGACACTATCCCAAAGATCGTCATTGATGGCATTTCCCTACCATATGTAAACGAAGCTCGTAACCTGGGAGTATGGATCACTCTCACCCTCGACTGGCAACTTCATGCCAAGCATGTAGCACGCAAAGCATACGCGACAATTTATACTTTAAAATTTTATAGGCATGCACTCTCTAAACAGCTAAAAAAGAGTTTAGTGGAATCTCTTATCTTTCCGCGTTTTGATTACGCATGTGTCGTATATAATGACTTAGACGCTACGCGAGCCTTGAAGCTCCAACGAGCTCAAAACGCTTGTATTCGGTTCGTCTTTGGCAATATTCCACCTCGTGCGCACGTGACTCCGTATAGATTGGAATTAGGCTGGCTCTCGGCAAAGAATAGACGGGAATACTTCTTAGGTTCACTAGCTTATGCGATATTAGCCTATGAAAATCCAGACTATCTTGCAAACCGTTTTACTCGACTAAACGTCGATCTAGTCCTGCGCCGTTCCGAGCGAAATCCACCAAGCGTGCTTGTCTATACCGCGCCGCGTATGGAAGCCTGGAAGCAATCCTTTCGCATTCAAGCCTCAATGATGCAAAATTCCTTAAGCGTCATTGAGTTTTCGGTAAAGGTTATAAACACATTTAAAACATCTCTGTTTGACGAACTCTTCAAGCGAGACCAATCGGATTGGGCAACTCGTATAAGGAATGAAGGCCTACGGCTCTAACTCAGCTTTAACGGAGCATTAACCTAATCATTAAGTGAAACTTGTAAAAAAATGTAATCATAAATCGTAATGAAACGTAATCATAAAGCGAAACTCGCTTGTCATTCGCACGTCAATCGACGAAAGAAACGTTTTGTAAATTGCACAAATTGTTCTTGTAATCTTAATACTTCACCTGTTCACTTGTAAATAATTACTTTTGTATCATAGAATAATCCATTTGTATCTCTAAAACGCCAGACGGGGTATTACCCCAAGGCGCAATAAAGTTTATATAAATATCAATATCTCTCTCTCTCTCTCTCTCTCTCTCTCTCTCTCTCTCTCTCTCTCTCTCTCTCTCTCTCTCTCTCTCTCTCTCTCTCTCTCTCTCTCTCTTCTCTCTCTATCTATCTCTGACTTTCTCGTTGCTGGCCACTAGCTCTGTCGTTTTCCCTCGCGTTGCCACCTCGGTGCTTGCTGCTGGAGGCTGCTCGCCTTGCGTGCGGGCTCTCCTTCTGTTGATGATAGTGTCGGTCGAGCGTTCGCCTCCACCAGTCGTTCTTTCACCCACGCACGTGAGAATCACCGTGCCATGCACAAGCGCGAAAATGTGCAGCTGCGTGAGGGAGAATTGTCAAGATGGCGGCGAGCGAGCAGAAAGTGTGGAGCGTGACACGACAACGTTGGCGATAATGGCCTACTCTACGGCCTCGGTGGTATCTCGCCGCCTATTCTCGCTTGCCTACCTGTTGAAGTTCGCAGCTGTCAGATAGCGATACTTGGCCCGGTATATATATATATATATATATATATATATATATATATATATATATATATATAAAATAGCGGGGGTTCCCCCTGCTCGCTCCGCTCATCAACCCCCATTCAGCTTTTAAACTTTAATAAACCTTGTAGTATTAAGTATATTATAGTACTAAGGGTCTATTGTAATATTTAATACAAGAATCACGCATTTTAATTTTTACAGTTTAACATTGATCAACATATCTAAATCCAACCAATGCTTAATTGTGCACAATTATAATGTGCATCAACCAGAACTCTATAAATTTTACTCAAGATATATCATCATTTTTTAGAGAGGATGTGAAGGGGATGTCGAGGGAGGTGGAGGGGATGTGGAGGGGTACAGGGTGGGATATCTGGAGGGGATCTGAAAGGGCATTGAGGGGTGTGGATTAGTGTGGAGGGGAGTTGACGGGCGGGAAGGGGGTTAGAGGGCAAATAAATTAGAAAAATAACGTAGTTTTTTAAACAATTTAACGCTATTATGTTATCTTCCTATATATATCACAGTTATATAAAGACAAAATAAACGCTTAGATAACGGTATTTTTTTTCAGTAATCGTCTAGAGCTACTGAACTTAAATATGTAGCTAGTCCTGTAATTCTCAATGTGATTACCAACAACTTCGAGCATGGATTTTCAGAATAGTACAGAATTTCTGAAAAAAATTCAGAACTTCTAAACTCAATTTTTTTACTGTTATGTTATGAATAAAATGTTCGGCCACGGACGATTTTTCTTTCACGAGCCTGAAATCCTCCTTAATATTTTTATGCTTAACGCAGCTTAAATAACCCGTCTAATTGCGTACTTTTTATTATATTTTGAGTCATTTATTCATAATAAAAACTTGTAAATTTATAGTTAGGCAAATTAGTACCTTTTGCTTTCTCAAAGCGAAAGTTTTGTAACGATGAAGATTTTCGGATAAGAGATTTTGATAAATCTCAATTGTTTTGAGGATTCTGAGTCAGAAAAATATATTTTTTAAAAATGTAATTTTGTATGTATGTATGTATGTATGTGTGTGTACGTATGTAGGTATGTATGTATGAAACCAAAAAAGAAAAACTTGTGTTCACTATAACTCTTGAAAGGAAGCATGTTACGAGATAAAATTTTGCAGACATATTAGTTACCTTTGTACTTAGATGTGATAGAATCTTTGACCAAAATGAATAGTATTTGGGACATTTTTTGATAAAATAATCATTTTTTTGGTAGTTTCAATTAAAGATATATAAAATATAGATGCAAATTCTTAAAGTGGACGTAATTTTCTTTCAATTTAAGTATTTTGAAACTATTCTTATGTTATTTTTAAGAAATAAACGAGAATTTGAAGCCTTTTTGAAAAGAAGCTATTTTATAAAATCAAAAATAATTTTTGCCGGTGATTTGAACAAATATATTATCCTGCACCTCAATGCCTGGAAACTGTAATTCACGAATCTTGTAAACGTTATGATAAGAACCAAAAAAAATAGCTTTTGTGTTGTTGACATTGAGCCGCAGGCCATATCGAGAGTCCATTCCGACACGGCACGCGCAGCCGCCGACCAACGTCGTATGCCCTCACGAAAATCATACCTAGTAACTTCGATGTAGGTTTGTAAATCGTCTGCACAAAGCAAGTATTTGACGCTGATATCGGTGAGTACGTAGCGTAAGTCGTAGATATAAAGACTTAACAGAAAGGAGCCCAAAATGGAGCCCTGTGAAACGTCAAGATTGGTTGTGAGCCAATTAGATTCGCCATTAGATTTTGTAACCACCCTTTTGGTTACGCTCTGTAATATAGGGCTTTATCCACATAACAACGCTTCTGGAGAATCCCAATCTGATTAGCTTGTTTAACAGTTTCGGCAGAGAGATCGTGTCAAAAGCCTTGCTAAATTCGAACATCAGTAGGATGGTATGGAGCGCTTGTTACTTCTCTTGTCGAAGTTGATGCCGGACCAGACGTCATCCATCAACTTCCGAAGTGCCGCCTATGTGCTTTTGAACTTCCTAATACCGGTTTGTAGCTATAAAGGATTTTGTTGTCAGAAAGAAATGCTAGAATTTGGTCGGGCACGATTTTCTCAAGGAACTTAGAAAGAAATCTGCAATGCGACGAAAGTCCAATACAGTCGATAGAACAAATCCTACTAACTACGGATGAATTGAAAGTAGCTACTAGATGATGACCAAGTATCAGAACCCTTACCAAAATATTCTAAAAAAACCCTCAAAAAAATCTCAACTAAAACTCCCAACCTTGAGGGTTATCTCGTACCATCAACTTAAGAGTAATTCTCAATTTGATAGTAAACATTAATTTGAGTCTTTTCTTGAGAGTAACGCTCAGTTGAGAGCAACACTTTCGTTAACCCTCAACTCGAGTGTTATTGTGATAGTTACACTGAAGTTGAGGGTTAATCTGCGAGTTCTCTTAAACAAGTGGCTTAATTCTCGAGATTTATACTTAAAGCCTAATTGACACTCATCTTAAAGATGATACAGATTGTCGTACGAGGGAGACACAGTCACAGTGTGCCCTACTAAAAAATCTCAGATGATAATCAGGTGAGGAACAGGCGATATTCACGTGAAAGTCATATACTAAAATCGCATAAGATTCTCAAATAATTATCACCTGATTTTCACGCGAAAATCATTTCAGGTGAAAATCAGGTTGATATTTTTTATTAAATAAAATAAAATTTTTCCTGTAATACTAAAGACAAAATTTATATGTATCAGAATATGTACGGAAATCGTGCAGATTTTATATTGAAATCTATACGAAATCTGTTGCGTATGCAGACAGAATCTCTACAGTCTCGAATTCCCACGCCGGTGACCCGGGTTCGAATCCTAGTATCTGCCGATTGATACAAGCACCTCTGTAAAAATTACATGTGCTTTGTTTACAAACACACCGCATACCCCCGTCGTCGATTAGCACCACATGGGAGCACAAACATGGCGACGTTAATTAAAAAAAAAAAAAAAAAAAAGAATCTCTACAGAATTTTTACAAAATCTGTACTTACACTCTAGTGATTTTTCACAGTTGCCATTTCCACTAGGACAGCACTAAAATATTGATCTATTAAACAATTGGTCTGGATAGAATACTAAAACAAAAATAAATTTTGGAAAAAAGTTTTGAGAAAAAGGACTCTTACTTATTCGCTTTCAATCTTACACACTATATTTACTAAGAAATATAAAATTTGACCAACCTAAATCACTCTAGACTGTACACGCACAACTGTATAAAGTGTACAAATGCTGAAACATATACGTAACTATTATTATTATTAAGATAATTCTTTTATAATAAAATACAGTTTACAAATATTTAGTCAACGTAATTATAACTATTTTGTCAGTTTCACTTTGTTCCATGAAGTAATGTAGACTTTGATAGCACGTCGTCGATAGCAGATACTTTGGTAATTGAATTAAAATTTCAGCATGCACAGTGAACTTTCCTCAATGTACTTTACTTTGGGGTTATATTTATAAGATAATAATAGAATCTTATCAAAATCATCCTGTTGATATTTAATTACTGACCTGGAATAAAAAAAATATCTAAAGAAATAATTCTTGTCACATTCTATATAAAAACAATACTGAGTACTTATTTGACTTCATAATCCTTGAAAAATATAAATAGATTTCATAATCTTTCAGTAATTTAATCTTGAGTATAGATGTTTATGAGTGGATAAAGCAAAATTTTCATCAGCGCAACCATCTGAAATAATAAATAAATAAATTTAAACATAATTATAAATCAAAATGTACTAAATTATTAAAAACAAATCATTGAAACAGTTATTATTTCACAAAAATAAAATAATTTGTTTTAAAGAGATGTATTAAGTCATTTATAAAAATGTTAAGTAGATTCAGTTTATGTTCAGTGAGGACTTCGGTAATACCATTAACCGAAAATCATCAAATAGCTTCAAACTCATTTTAAATAGAATAGACATAATTGTCCATCTACCATAAGAATATTTGACAACGTAATACCTTTTTGTGTAGAACGTGAAAAAAATATTGATATTATTGATAATCTTAGAATATACAATAGAATAGTTGTTATCCAAATGCAAAACTAATTATTTTCGAACTTTATTCTTAATCTGGTGTTAAATAACTAAATTTGTAAAAAATGTATTAATCCAAATCTATAACATTGTTATGAACAGATAGTTAAAACAATTATTTTACCACATAAATGCACAATTTTTTTTCAATTTGACATATCAACGTCGCTAAACAAAATGTTACGTATATTCGACTTATTCACGTAATTGTAATAACGATACGTGTAACAATTTTGTATACAATACTTCCACAAAAAAACTTTCATCACATACATCTGTTTCACTAGTTGAGATAGGTAAAAACTCCAGTTCACGTAAAGTAGATAGTAAACAAATTGATAGGTTATACATAGTGCATGAATCATTACCAAATGTTTATTCAAACATTCTAGAAACTTTATACATAGAACGTCACGTTGTATTGTCATATTAATTTTGATAGGAAAGTTACTTTACATTTGACTACTCATCAATTTTCGGCAATTCTTTACACTAGCTCGTACGGCCAGCTGACAACTGTGATGCCCGCAAATCCAACATGGCATCGCGGAAGTCTGCTAGGTGTCTGAACCGCGTGAATAACAATTACGTGAATAATTTTGTTCCGAGACTTGACATGTCAATTTATAAAGACAATGTGCATTTTTGTGGTAAAATAATTGCTTTAACTATCTATTCATTACAATGTTATACATTTGGAGTAATATTTTTTTACAAATTTAGTTATTTAACGCCAGATTAAGAATAAGGGTTGGAAATAATTAGTTTTGCATTTGGATAACAACTACTGTATTGTATATTCTTAGAATATCAATAATATCAACATTATTTTCAAATTCTAAACAAAAAATACTGTATTATCAAATATACTTGTGGTAAATGAAGAATTATGTTAATTCCATTTAGAATGAATTTGAAGCTATTTGATGCTTTTCGGTTAATGGTGCTATCGAAGTCCTCACTGAACATAAACTAAATCCACTTATCATTTTCATCAACGACTTATTACATCTGTTTAAAACAGATTGTTTAATTTTTGTGAAATAATAATTGTTTTAATGATTTGTTTTTAAAAATGTAATAGATTTTGATTTATTATTGTGTTTAAATTTTTTTATGTATTATTTTAGATGCTTGTGCTGATGTAAATTTATTTTTCCTTACTCAAAAACGTCTGTACTCAAGATTAAATTACTGAAAGATTATGAAGTCTATTTAAATTCTTCAAGGATTACGAAGTCAGATAAATACCCAGTTTTGTTTTTATATAGAATGTGACAAGAATTATTTCTTTAGATATTTTTTTTATTCCAGGTCAGTAATTAAATATCAACAGGATGATTTTGATAGCATTATATTATTATGTTACAAATATTGATATAATTTTATACAGTCATTTTTTAATTGAAGATGAAAAGTAAAATTCACTTATATCTATTTATTACTTTGTAATATACTTATATAAATATAACCCCAAAGTAAAGTACATTGAGGGATGTTCACGGCGCGTACTGAAATTTTAATTCAATCAACAGGATTTTAGTCATCGATGACTTGCTATCAAAGTCTACATTACTTCACCGAACAAAGTGAAAATGACCAAATTATGTTTAGGTGAGTAAAATTTTATATTTCTTAGTAAATATGGTGTGTAAGATTCAAAGTAAATAAGTAAGAGTCCATTTTCTCAAAATTTTTTCTAAATTTTATTTTTGTTTTAGTATTTTATTAATTCCATTGTTTTTAATAAATCAAGATTTTAGTGCTGATATGTTATAAATAAATGTCCATATGTTTTCACAGTTTTTCAAATTTTTTTCTTAGTTTTTCAGTTTCTCACACTTGTAAAAAACACGTATCTTATATCATAAAACTTACAAAATTTTTCATTGTTTTTCACGGTGTATTCACATTTTCTCACGTTTCATTCTCTTATATAAAGGAAACTACAACTATTATAAATTGTGATAAAATGTGAGAATCTGTGAAGAACTGAGAAAGTAACAAAGTGTGTTTATGCGTGAAATATTCCATAATATTTTTTAATATCGAGTTCCAAATGTAACACAAATTTCATCGTTTTTCATGAAATTCCCATGGTTCTACAAACTTTTTCACAGATTTGTCACAGTTTTTCATATTTTGAAATTTCCACTAAAGTGTGTGTGTGTAAAGATTTTGTATAAATTCCTAACGCATACAGCACAGATTTTGTAAGGAGTTCAATATAGAATTCTGCATGATTTCCATACAGATTCTAATAAATATACCATTTTCTCTTTAGAATTATAGAAAAAAATTACATTTTATTTAATAAAAAATATCAACAAGAATTTCAGGTGTAATTCAGGTGATAATTATTTGCGAATCATATCCGATTTTGGCATGGTTTTCACATGAT
Organism: Gastracanthus pulcherrimus; assembly: GCA_949152435.1. Taxonomy (NCBI): domain Eukaryota; kingdom Metazoa; phylum Arthropoda; class Insecta; order Hymenoptera; family Pteromalidae; genus Gastracanthus; species Gastracanthus pulcherrimus. The sequence continues at coordinate 106,781,815 of OX424575.1, read as the reverse complement.
TAACACCTGATTATCATCTGAGCTTTTTCAGTAGGGTGTGTATGCATGCGTGCATGTGTGTTTATGTGTATGTATGGATGTATGTCTAGTGATCAATGCATAAATAGTGCGTTATTTAAGGGGGAGTCTGCTTTACCGGCTTCAAAAAATCGATTTTTTTGTCTTAAATCTGTTCCAAAACTATCCAAGAATATGTCTTTAAAATTTCAGAGGCCAATTCGACATATTTCCGAAGCTAGAGCAGTTTTAGTGGCCGAGCATCGAGCAGGTGCGAATGCTCGAGCAGACCCGAGCGCGCTCGCTCCGCCCCTCGATGTATTCTATTATTCGACTATACTAGTATATACCTGAAAAGGTCCAACCGTCTTTTGAAACATTATTTGGAGTTTCTAGAAGGTCTGTGTTGAGTAGTAGTAGGGAGAACGGTATACAATATAACGGTATACTATAGCTCTCGGCATCGGCTTCTACACTGCTGTTTGTAGCGTCAGCTATCAGTTCCACTTTTGATTTTACCGAGTACACATCGAAATGTCAAGCTACCCGAAAGGTGATCGATCTAAAAGACAGCGTGCTGCGGAGCAACGAAAGCGGAAATTTCACAGCAGTCGTTTTACAAGTGTTTCATCGGACGACGCAGACTTACACACGAGCCACAGTGAGCAGAAGTTAACGACAGCAAGCAGCGATGATGTCATTATTCATTCTGCGCACTGCTACCGCATTATTGCATTTATATCTGTGTTTCTCGCCATTTCGGAAATCGCAATTAGCAAATCATGCAAGCAAAAATTAACGTTTGCAGAAAGCGGTCATCGAGGCCCAGGATTTAAAATTATTGTCCAGTGTATGTGTGGTCGACTCGAAATCCAGTCAGGACCATTGATAAATATCGGCTACGAAATCAACAGACGAATTGTTTTTGTTATGAGGCTTCTTGGTATCGGACGAGAAGAGATAAACGTATTCTGCGGCCTTATGGATATGTCTGCAGGTTTTGCAAAATCTACTTACCAACAAAGCGTTGAGTATTTGCACGCAGCGCCGAAGACACTGTTCAACAGCACCTGCGAAAAAGCCGTCAAGGAAGAAAAAGAAGGTTTCGGGCGATGGATCGTGGAAAAAGCGCGGTTATACTTCCTTGTACGGTGTAACAACGCTCATCGGATACTACAGTGGCAAAGTAATCGATCTCATTGTAAAAAGTGGATATTGTCATTCGTGTGCCATAAGTAAAAATACTTTGTACGAAGCCGCATTTGAGGAGTGGTATGAGAATCATAAAGACTCATGCTCCTGAAATCATGCAGGTTCGGCAGGGATGATGGAGGTGGATTCCATAATGGAGATGTTCTCGAGATCCGTCGAGAAATTCGGAGTTATGTACACTAATTATATCGGCGATGCCGACTCCAAAACTTTTACTGGAATCTTAAATAGCAATCCTTACGGGGATGAGTGCACAGTGACGAAAAATGAGTGTGTTGGACACGTGCAAAAGCGTATGAGTACTCGTTTACATAATAAAAGAAAAACCGAGAAACTCGGAGGAAAGACGCGGCTAACGGAGAGTGTAATCAAGAAATTGACGATATACTACGGTCTGACAATTCGTCGAAATATTGCTTCAGTGAAAGGTATGAAGAAAGCTATTATAGCAACATTAGACCACTACTGTTCCATGGATGAAAATCGTCAAAATGAAAATTGTCCAGAAGGCGCCGAGAGTTGGTGCGAATGGCGCAAGGCTCAAGCGGCGAATAATCTTGCATCTTACAAACATCCCGCGAGATTAATTGATGAAACCGTGGAGAAGCACATTCGACCAATTTATGAAGAGCTCTCTAATGACGATTTAATGAGGCGATGCTTAGGCGGCCACACTCAAAATTCCAACGAATCGTTCAATTCGATTGTGTAGCACCTAAGTCCGAAACATTTGAATTCCGGCTATAAAATCGTCAATATTGCAGCATATATGACTGCAGGAATTTTTAACGAGGGCTACTCTGCTGTACTTTCCACCATGCAGCTCCTCAATATCATCAGCGGGCAGCAGTGCAAAAATTCTGCTGACGCTGTCGATGCTGAGCGCATAACGTGGGAGAACCGGCGCGCATCATTTTCTAGCAAGAAGGCTCGTACAGCCCGAAGATTGGAAACCCTCAGCCAAAACGAGTTTTTTGAAGAAAAGGAAGGACTAATGTATGGCCCAGGGATAGCTGATTAACCTCTAATTACTGTAAGTACCCAAAAACTTATATTTTTTTTGGACCGAAAACTTTAAAGCGCGTTTTCTCGAGTTTCCATTTTTACGATTTTTAGTACAACTTAGAGTGAATTTTTTTTCCAACTTCGAAAAAATTTGGAATTTGACAACTTCTTCGGTACTTTTTGAGTTCATATAGAAAAGAAACTTATAAAAATTTAAAAAAATTTTGTCTCGACTTTTTCAGACGCACCGCACGACCTCCATCACCGGCACCGATTAGAAAGGGCAGACCTCAGGCGCTCCGGCAAAATGGTCATAACTTGAAGAAATTTTAATATTTTTTAATAACAAAAATTGTTTTTTAAAGCTAAAATATAGTACATTATGTTTTCAAAATTTCGTTTACCGCAATCATTTCCTTCCCTTTAAAAAAAATCGCTGAAAAAGCGCTTTTTTTCGGCTCCTAAAGCAGAGTCTCCCCTTAAGATAAGACTATGGTAAAAAGACAAACTTTTTTATTGTTCAGTCTTACGGACTGATATTTTAAAGGTTTATGTAGGATGATATTAATAGGTTCTACATACATTTTCAGCTTAATATATCGATTATTTTCAGGGTTATTGATAAAAATCATTTTTTTAACAAAAATGACCATTTTTCAAAATGTCACTTGCGTAAAGCATTTTGATAAGACGCTCTGAAAAAAATTGAGTTACTTCCTTGTGTGACCAACAAAAGAAACTGTTGACAGAATTTTATAAATCGTCTTTTACTTTCTTAGAACAACTACGTTTTCATTAGACTTATGAAAAATTATTAATAATGACTGAAGGATAAAATAAGTTAAAACGAAAAAATTTAATTCTAATCAACAGTTTATGTTCTATATATACCTAGGTATATTTTCTGAAGGTTTCAAAATAATTCATGAAAACCTCGTGCACAAGCCACTTTTTAAAGTTAGGAAAATTAGAAAGATTGAGAAAGTTCAATATTGGTTTTATATTTTAGCCAAAAAACACCAGAGTTGTGCCTTAAGAGAGAATAAGAAAAGTAGAATATTATATAGGACGGGATATATAAGGCCGCACAAGTCACAATTTATAAATGAAAAAAATTTCATTCCGCATAAATCCGAACCATTCCTCTAGAGTACGCATATCCGTCAAAGTCCTCATAGACTCCCTATATATGTATTATCCGCACAAAACCTTTCAGATTAATAAAACCCTCTTTCAGAGTAAAAGTCTAGAGTCTTGGACACTCAAAACTTTCAGAGTTCACTCACAAGAATTGAAAGTAGAAACTGAACTTTCAGAGTTAACTCTCAGTTTTTGAGAGTAAACACCCAACGTTGAGAGTTGACACTCAAAATTGATGATAGATACTCAAAATTGATGGTAAAGCACGCAATATTGAGAGTTTACTCAATATTGAGAATTTACTCTTAATATTGAGTGTTTTACCGTCAATTTAAAATTTAAAATTTTCATTTTAAAAATTTTCTCCATAAGGGAAAAGCCTTAGCTATGAAGCATTAAGGGATACCATCTACATCTTCTATCTGAGAGTTAAAATGAGCGACTGCCAACGCAACATCGGAAAATGATATTTCTTGAAAAGAAAATCCGTAGTCGCTTGCGGAAGCGATGATTTCACTACAGACTTCTTCGCATTCTTTCTGAGAGATGCAAACTTCCGCGAAATGGGTGTTGAACACGACTGGGGTGAAACAGTCCAACTCTTCGTCAGTCTGCGGTAGAAGCCCACGGCCACGAAGTTCTTTCCAGATTTATTTTTTTTTCAAAAGAGCCTTAAAGATTTGATTTCGGAGAAAAACATCCCGCGATGATTAATATCCGAACGTTTATTGGAATTTAAAAATTGCTGCTCCTGGTGCAGTTGGATTTAACGTTTATTGTTGAGAGCGGATAGCTGTCGCTTGAAAATTTTGATATGCTGTTTATAATTTTGTTACTTTTTTACTATAACTGTTTTATCTGACAAATCCAGATTTAACGTTTCTGTTTTTAAGTTATTTAATTAAATTAATTAGGGAAAATATCGATTTTCGTTAACCGCTCATTTCAGTAGTATATTAATGGTTAGATGAAATTAATTGGCCTTAATGCTGTTATATTAAAAGGCTTATGATGCCAACTGTTTGGTTTTGCTAATCTCGTTTTTCAAAAATGTATTATAAAAATTGATGTAACTTATTCTTAAAGGCTGTAGCCAAAAACGCATAGCTAATTACCCTATGATAACTAACTATTATAACCAGTACTATTCGAAATATACTAACAGAAGATAATGCTAAAAAAATTCAGAACTCTAGACCCCCCACCCGCCCTCATAGGCTAGCTAGAACAAAAAACGTGTTTATTGGAAAATATTTTTTTTCTCAGCCCTATCAAAATATCAGGCATTGAAGAAAACTCATAATAGTACATTTTTACATTAGAAACATGAACAATTTTATTCTGCAACCCTAACTGCAAAGGACGCACTATGAGAAATCTTTGAAAATTTAAAATTAAGCTCACGGCTTCCAAAAAAGCGGTAACAACTTTAAAAAATTTTTCTTTTACTTTCATATGTGACAAAGCTATTGGTCTACTTTTTTGTCAAATCTGTACACTGCAATGGGTGCCGAAAAATGTTTTGACGAGACAGAAAACGATATTATCATAAGGCTGTTGCCTTATAATAGCCTATTATTATTAGGCTACCGGGAGACTGCAAATTCGCAACACACAGGAAGGTCATCTCTTTGAATCTCGATTCTCGTTATATCCCCCCTCCCTGCTAGATTTAAACACCACAGTAGCGTTTCTATATATGTATATAGACTCTATCGCTCATCAATGATAATTCATATTTAATGATCACCTTCCTTCTTTTGACTGATTCTTTGACAAAAGATCCAACTTTTCGCTTTAATACAACTGTAGCTACACCTGTAGAAATAGTATAGATGCCAATTACGTGAGTTGTTTTAAGTCGCTGTTATTGTTTCATTTGTAGATTTCGACAACAAAATAATTTCATGCTTGTTCCATTTAAAGCGGGATTACAAACTTTTACAAATATACGATTATTCATTCCAAATGAAAACTGATGCTGTAAAGATCACTTGATACAAAAATGTTTTTATGACGATGAGTTAAGTAAAATGAGAATATTTTCCACCAGAAGTATCGTAGAAGACTACTTTACTTATTATAAGAAGACTTGAGAAGTGCTCGCAACAAACGTCTGTATTCTCTAACGGGCGGGCAGGCAATGTCCAAAATCGGAGAGGGCAGAAATCTCTTCCAAATTTTCAGCTCTTCTTCTTGACTACCTTCAGCCCACACACTTGTTGCTTCTGCCCCTTTCTTATCGGTGATTGGCCTTGATTTTCCCTAAATGCGAAATCAAGGCTAAGTCTGCGGCGATTTGAGTCGCTAATTTTCATTGGTCCGCTTCGCGATTGTCGCCCTGCCCACGAAGCGCGGGCAATATGAATCGCTAAATATACACGCGCGGGCAACCTGGCGTGTATACCTATATCGGGCGCTTCCGGTTTTGTCGCCATCGGACCATCACAGTTGGCAGCGGCGACGTGCGCGCGTCGGCCTACGCTACGATAGACCGGCAGTTTCATGCGGCTCACGGCGCGGCGGCTGCTAGCTCTCCCCATGCTGTCGACAGCCGCATCGGTAACTCTCTCTCTCTCTCTCGTGGCTACAGCCGCGATGGTGTGCCTCGAGGAAGCCACTGCTGCTGCTGTGAATCCTCCCTCCTCCCGCGTCTGCGTGCATCGGGAGAGAGGGCGGTCGCGCGCGCGTGTGTGTGTGTGCGCGGGCAGTGGCTCATCATCCTCGAGAGGCGAAGGAGAAAGAGCGAGCGAGATAGAGAGGGTCGCGCGTACATGTATGATGGTTTTGGTGCCGTACGTGTATGTGTATCGGGCTCGACGTCGGTGCTCGTTCCGAGCAGTCTTCGATGCGGCGCGATCAGCTGGAGCCATTTTATGGATGTGTGCCGGTCTGCGGCTTTCATCGATCGCGACTCTACTCGTCCTCATTTCCTCGACAAAATAAATTAACAATTCCCCCTCATTAATAACAATAACTATTTAATAAAAAATGCTCGGCTCTGGTGACGGGTGATTTGGTTGCGATTGACTGCCCGTGTTTTAATAACATTGGGACGCGAAATACACATCACAGACTATGCGCGCGCGTACCACAGTGTAAATACAGGGCCGGCAGCGGCCAAGGGGGCCGAGAGTTCCGGGACGAATGCAGCGGCCGAGAAGTAATGCACCGAGGGAGGATTTCCTGGCAACAGGAGTCCCAGCAACCCAAGTGAGTCCTTCTGTCCTCTCTCTCTCTCTCTCTCTCTCTCTCTCTCTCTCTCTGCTTGAACGTATAAACGCAAGTATGAATCTAATGTAAAAGGGAGGAGGTAAAATAAAAGCGCAGAAGCGCGCACGCGAAAGGGCGTTAGAATTAAGGCAGATAATACGCGAACGGATATAGTATTAATAATTCCCTTGTTCCGACTTGCTGAGCGCGAAGGTGAGTGGTATAAAAACCTCATAATACAGGAAACTAATAACTTGTAATGTCGATGAAAGGTAGGCGGAAAATGACGTGGCGAAAGTAACGCGCCGTGAAATATGTAATAAAGCGACGAAGATGCGAGAAGGTTAGCGATCGCGAACACACGCACATCTCCTAAATATTTTGTATTAATAGGTTTACTTTCTTTTAATAAAATATGGCGACGGACGAAATTAGTCTGCTTTCCGAAGCAAAGAAAAATTAAATAATGAGTAAATAAATAAAGTACATTAGGAATTTGCATGCACCCTTATTTAATAACAGCAACTTCACGGCTGTACTGGTTAATGACGAAGATAGCACCCGAGTAGGAAAGGTAACAACGTATTAGCATAAAATGTAGCTCTACGCGTTTCCTAAAACTAAGAACAAATAAATAGGGTCACGAGTACGCTCAGAGCCAGCTCCCGCGGTACGACGGCAAGAATACGCCGAAGAAGATGACCTAGCCGATGGCCAGAGCAATAAGAAAAAGCGATTCCAACAATAAGTGATATTGTTGTAAGACACAGCGCTACCCAGTGCTGTCTCGTTTATGAACAGGAACCTTGCTTGAGGGGAAAACTCGGGTATAAAGATGGGAAATTCAATTCTGACTAAAGTAAAAGCTAGAAATAAATAATTTTGTGATTAACAAAATAAAACGGATATCCCTCAGGCAAAGTACCCCGTCACAACTGGCGTCTAACGTATAAAATAATAATAAAACTAATTAAATGAAGCAAATTCAATAAAAATAATAACGTGCATGCAAACAAACTGAAAAGATTTTTTTTCAAAGAATAGACAAACTCAAATAATGATATACGAGGGTAGTTCAATAAGTCTTTAGAATGACCAACAGATGGCGCGCGAATCGCTCCAAATCATCTGTTTTCAGTCAGCACCACTCCCGACTAGATATATGGTGCAGTCACAGTCCACATCTTCTGAGTTTACGTGTTTTTATAACCAATTGAAAAAAAAAATTGCTTGTTAAGAAAAATGGAAAAAAACGAGTTCAGAGCGGTAATTAAACATTTTCATTTAAAGGGTTTAACTCCATATGAGACAAAAAATGAATTGGACTCAGTTCATGGCACATCTGCCCCTGCCTTAGCAACGGTTTATAACTGGGTAAATGAATTTAAGCGTGGTCGTACATCAATAAGTGACGAACCACGTTCAGGAAGGCCCGTAGAAGCAACTACTCCCGAAATCATCAATAAAATCCACGATATGGTGTTGAAGGATAGAAGATTAAAAGTGCGTGAGTTAGCTGAGGCCACAAGGATATCTATAGGTGCAGTTGTTTCAATTCTACATGAAAAATTAGGCATGAAAAAGCTATCGGCAAGATGGGTGCCGCGTTTGCTCTCAGCTGAGAATAAACGCAATAGAGTGGTCGCCTCTGAGGCTCTTTTGGCGCGCATAAGTCGGAATCCTGAGGAATTTTTTCGTCGATTTGTGACTGTGGATGAAACATGGATACACCACTACACTCCTGAGACAAAGGAACAATCCAAATAGTGGATTTCCACAGGCGAACCAGCTCCAAAGAAGGCAAAGACCGTAAAGTCAGCTGGTAAGGTTATGGCTACAGTTTTTTGGGATGAACGTGGAATTATACTTATTGACTACTTGGAAAAGGGTAAAACAATTACTAGTGAGTATTATACATCATTATTAGAGCAGCTGAAAGAAGAAATTAAAAAAAAACGACCACATTTGGCGAGAAAAAAAATTCTCTTTCATCACGACAACGCCCGAGTTCACACATGCTTCGTTTCAATGGCTAAAATTGAAGAACTAAAATTCGAATTGGTCGAACACCCACCGTATTCACCAGATTTAGCACCCAGTGACTTTTTCTTATTTCCAAACTTGAAAAAATGGCTCGGTGGACAGAGATTTACGGACAACGAAGACGCCATTGCCTCTGTAAGTGCTTATTTTGAGGAACTTCCGAAAACGCACTTTTCTGAAGGATTAAAAAAAAATTAAAAAGCGATTGACCAAGTGTATAGAGCTCCAAGGAGATTATGTTGAAAAATAAAAAAAAATTTACTCAAAAAAAATTGTTTTTATACTTTATTCTAAAGACTTATTGAACTACCCTCGTAATAGCAAGAGGGACGAATGCGTGACGGAATAGTACAATTTAAATAGAACCCACAAAGGGGGAATTAGAAGCATAAATGCAGCCCTGATACTTAATATCAAGCGACTCAGCAAGGACGGACAAGTGGAGAAAATGTAAACAAACCGAGCGAGTTATAATAAATACGCGAATTATGAATAGATTAGAAAATATTTAAGCCGCGATAATAGTCGGCAAAATGAACAATAAGATTATATGAATAACATTGAGTAACGGATACTACGAAAATGCAATTATAAAATTTATAAATTTATATTCGCTGATGTAAAAAAATATAAAGTAACAAGCAGCAGATGCTAAATGCCGTTGAACCATATTTACCATTCTCAAAAAAAAAATGTTTTATAAGTAAAACAAAAGGATAATGATTCAACTAATGAAAAATACAACATTATAAAGATAAATTCCACCACAAATTGCTCAAATAGCTGATAGTTACAGCAAACAAAAGTAATAAAAGTTGTTTGAAATTTTTTTTAATAAAATGGAGGTAGAACATGCAACGATAGAGCACCTAGAAACCTTTCTACATAGTGTGGACGACACCCACTTAGAAAACGAGTTACTAGTGTTAGAATTAAATAAAACGTGTACTAAAGCGGAAAAATTAAATAGACTACGGAAAAGAATTTTAGGAGAATACATAAGGGCAGATTTTATAGATTCCGAGGAGAGCTTGCTGGAAACAAAAACGCGACGTGATAATTTACTACAAACATTTTACGACACGTACCAGATACCAGAAGAATTATCAAACAAATTAATGGAAGTTAGAAACAAAAACGTTACAATTAGAACCTCGTTGCAAGATGAGTTGAGGAACATAGAAAAAGATGAAGGGAAACAGGATAAACCAGTATCGTTAGATTTCGTAAATATGCAAATGCCGGGAGGTAAAAAGATATTAGTACCGTAATCAGTAGTAGAATTTTGGGAGAAAGCACGCGCGAACAGGCAGAAAATGATTTAATAAATGAGACGATTAGGCGACAAACAAGCGAATTTAGTCTTAACCAAAACAATAGCAGCGTGGAATTTAAAATTTAGCGGAGAAGATGGAAATAGCGTAGACGATTTCTTAATGCGCATAAATGAATACTGCGAAATAGTATCGATAACAGACGTCGACTTCCTACGCGCAATACCAATATTGCTAACAATGCCAGCATTAAATTTATATACGGTAAACGGACATAAACGGAAAGTATGGGGCGATTTTAAAACAGAATTACGCGAACAATATTAGGACGAGCTATATGTAGAAAGATTAGAGGACGAAGTAAGGGCGCGTAAACAACGCGTAAATGAGCCCGTGCACGAATATATAAATGCGATGAGGATAATATAAAATCGAATGCCTGTAACACCGTCAGAAGGATCACAAATGCAGCAGATATATACAAATATGAGGGAAGAATTGAAAATAGCATCCGTAGAGGTACCGACGATGGATGAGTTTACTAAAATTATGGCGCGAGAAATTAACAAATTAAAAGATTCGTTAAAAACAAGTATTAATACACAAATAAGCGCACAAAATACTTATAAACAGAAAATCAATCCAGTAGCAAATAACGATCAGAGTAAAGATAGCGCTAATTACAATAGAAATTACCAAAATAAGAACAGCAACAACAATTACCGAGGGATCAATTTTAAAAGCAATTATAACAACGGGCGTGGTTATTACAACAACAATGCGCGTGGAAATCGAAGTGCAATACAAAACAGCGGTAATCGAAATAAACCAACTCAAAACTACGCGCGAAACGAAAACAATTTTAATAATAATTATAATAATATTAGAGGAGGATATAACAATCGAGGTTTTCGTGGACGAGGTGGAGGTCGCGGTTATATGCAAAACAATACGTACGCGCATGACAACAGCACACAAGCGCAGCAGGAAAATATTACAAGTCATACCGAGAAATTTAATAATAATTATAATAATATTAGAGGAGGATATAACAATCGAGGTTTTCGTGAACGAGGTGGAGGTCGCGGTTATACGCAAAACAATACGTACGCGCATGACAACAGCACATAGGAGCAGGAGAGCATTACAAGTAACACAGGGCGCAGAAAATGCGCAGAGAAATGGGAGATAGGCTGCGCAAGTAGGACCGATGCGCCAGCCGCTCGTAAAATGGTCTTAAAAAGTAAGGGAGATTTTAATCACGAAAATACCAAGTCGACAGCAATCGGATCGGGGGAACAGTTAATTATTCCAGGCGTGGAAACCCCAACTAAATATCCCCGATATTGGTTAAAATTAAGGGTCGAAAATGAAGTGATAAAAGCTCTAGTAGACTCAGGATTGGCATGAACATTAATAGACGCGAAAGGTTTAAAAATTGCACGGAAGTTAGGCGCAGAAATCAAACTATCGATGTTTAAAAATTCCGTAATAGCGAACGGTTCAAAAGAACCCATCGAAGGAGAGATTAACGTACCACTCGAGATCGTTGAAATTAGCAAAAGAACGGTAATTCTAATAATCCAGGGGATTCCGACAGATTTTATCTTAGGCTTAGATACAGTGCGTTATTTCGGTATACAAATTAACGAAAATCGTGACACATTTGCACTCCCAGACCAGAAAGGCGAGAAAGAATTCGCATTCGATTTGGCGATAGACGCAGGAGATACAAATATAAATATAGCCAGCTGCGGACTGAAACAAATCACGAGCGAGGAAGATGCGCAAATAAATAACGAATTATTGCCAGAAAATGAAGGAGCGCGGGATAGTATATTACGTGCAATGGATCTAGTTGAGCACGAAATTAAATTACTAAACAGCGCGAGACAGGTAAAACATCGCTATTATCCCGTATCGGAGAAAATAGAAAAAGCGATGCACCAAGAACTCGAGAAACTTAAAACACCAGGGATAATAGAAAAATCTAGAATTCGGTAGAATAGCCCCGTGGTCATGGTCAAAATGCCAAACGGCACATACCGCATGTGCATAGATTTCAAAACCGTGAATAAAATGTCGGAAAAGGATGCATACCCGTTACCATATATGGATACAATTTTAAATAAATTAAAACGCGCGAAATATATAACAACGATAGATTTAAGCAGTGCATACCACCAATTTAAATTAAAACGGGAATCACGCGAAATAACAGCATTTACAGTACCGGGGTGAGGACTGTGGCAATACCGACGCTTACCTCCAGGAGATTATCGGCGATTTAGAACCGAAAGCGTATAACTATTTAGACGATATTGTATTAAAAACAGAAACATTCGAGCAGCACGTTAAATTATTAAAAAAATTAATTATGCGAATTAAACAAGCAGGTTTGACTATTAACCGTGAAAAAAGCCACTTCAAGTGCAAAGAAGTTAAATTATTAGGCTTTATAATAAATGAAAACGTATTAATGATTGACCCCGAGAAAATGAAATCGGTTAAAGAATATCCGAGGCCTAGAACACTGCGACAGCTGCGCAGGTTTCTAGGAATGGCCTCGTGGTATCGGAAATTTTTAAAAGATTACGCACAGATAGCAGAACGGTTAACGAAATTATTGTGTAAAGAAGTAAAATACGTATCGGAAGAACGAGAAAATAGCGTATTCAAAAAACTGAAAGAAATGCTTAGTAAGGCACCGCTATTGCATAGGCCGGATCCAAATACAAAATTTTGCATACATACAGATGCGTCAGACACTGGGTTAGGAACGTTAATAACTCAAAAAATAAAAGGGAAAGAGCGAGTAATCGCATATGCAGGCAGGGCATTAAAAAGAAACGAGTTTATTTATAATACGTCGGAGAAAGAATGCCTCGCGGTTAAATGGGCGGTAGAGAAATTTAGACCGTATATAGAGGGGAATAAATTTACAATTATAAGAGACTATAGCGCGCTAAAATGGCTCTTTGATAAGAAAAACCCAGTAGGAAGGTTAGGAAGACGTGCCCAAGAGTTAATGTCATACGATTTCGACGTGATACATAGAAAAGGAGCGGATAACAAAGTGCCGGATGCACTCTCCCGAATGTTTGAAGATGAGGAAACCCCGAATGTATGGGCAATAAATGCGATAAATATTGAGGATAGAACTACAGATAAATGGTATAAAACTCGAATATATCAGATAAAAAGATATCTGCGACGTTATAAAGACTGCAGGACATCCGGGAATAGAAAAAACGTACAAGCGTATACCACAGGCATACTGCTGGCCAGGATTGTATAGAGACGCGAAACGATACGAGAAAAATTGCGAATTATGTATAAGGTGTAAAGCAGAACAACGCTCAAAAATAGGGTTGATGGGGACAAGAGAGGTATATAAACCGTGGAAAATGGTAGAATTAGATCTAATAGGAGAATTACCCCGTAGCAAAGCAGGATTCGAATATTTAGCAATTTTCGAAGATTTATTCACTAGATATATAATATCCGTACCGATAAGAAAGAAAAAGGCGGTAAATATAAAAACGCATCAGAAAGCATAGTACGTATGCTATTTGGAACACCAGCAATATTAATCAGAATAGGGACATGAAAGTAAGAATAGCAGCATATATAAAAAAAATCAAAAAGAATGGGATAGGTATAGCCCACAGTTCCAATTTACACACAATACAAATGTACATAGGACGACAGGTAGATCTCCAGCATTTTTTATATAAGGACGCGAGCTCACACCTCTAAAATTATGGCGAAACAACGCAACAGTTAGGTATAAACGAGAGGGCGGAAAACAGAGAAGTAGGAGGTGGAAACAAATCCGAGACAGAGTCAAACGCCCCATCACACATATATAATACGCGCACTAATAAAAGAAAAACAGAAAAAATGCAAAAAGTTCAAAATCGTAATACTAACAAATGGGCAAAGCGAATGTCCACATTAAAACACATACACAATGCAACACAAATTCAGATACATAAGGAAAAGCCAAAGCAACAGAAATATTTTAATAAAAATAAAAGGGAAGAGAAATTTAAAATAGGGGAATTTGTGTTGAGAAAAAATAAAATATTATCCTCCGCCGAAAAAAATATTTATGCGAAATTAGCACGAAAGTACGTAGGATTATATAAAATTATAGGTCAAAAAGGCGAGAATATATACGAATTAGAAGATGATAATGGTAAAAGGTTAGGCAGTACTTGGCACGATAGCGAATTAAAAAAATGTACGGAAGAAATGATGGAGAAGGAAACAAAGCGTTGGGAAGTGAACGCGCGAAAAAGCAAGATACAAGAAAACCCCAGCGCGCGCGAGAAAAGAAAACCCGGCAGACGAAGGAAGAATACGGGAGGAACTCACCCGCCGCAAGCAGCGGCAGCGACAGCGGTAAAGGGAGAGGAGAGAGAGAAGGACGCACTTCCCCCACCTCCCCCCCTACCGCACACGCAACAGCAAGTTCGACAGTCCATCAAACTGCGCAAATAAGAGCACGCAGAGCGTCTCATTAGGCACACGCAGCAAGCAGCGAAAGCCATGCGCATCCCGGCCGAAACCTAAACGGACCAAAAAAAATATTAGAAGTGCCTCCTTACAGCAGATCGTAACAGCTAGCGAAAAACTACTGCTAGAGCGACAAGACATAATAGACGCGAACAACGAGATGGGAAAAGTGCGAGAGGAAAAAGAAATGCGGCAGCTATACAAACAAAGGAGGCAACTCCAAGAGAAAATAAAGAAAAGAAACGAAGAGAGAATGGCGAAACTAACACCAAGTAAAAACGACATAAGTCCTCTCGAAGAAATCGATCCAGGCAAATGGGAAAACGAAACGAGCATCGCGCAGGCAGCGGAGGAAGAAACGCAGCACAGCCACAGCCATGCACCGGGAGCCAGCGCGCAGGCCGTAGCCCCACAAGATGACGAAACAGAAGAAGCGCGAGCCCTTGATAAGAGCGAAACACCAAAACCATGGGCTAAGCGTAAGGACCGAATAGGCGAACCACATGTGGAATCTGCAGCAGAGGAAAATCAGGAAAAGATACGCAAGTACTTCGAAGAAGACAAAATACGACAAAAAGAAGCGTATAAGGACTACCAACTAAAAACAGGCAGATTTACACCACGGAATAGAGTGCAGTTCGAGAGGCTCAAACATCTGCAAGAAGAAGACATACGCGACTTACCGGAAAGTGTATGGAAAGGAATGTATAAGGATCATATGCTTCTATCAGGTCAATGGCAGCCAACGTCGGAATGGGACAAGGCAAGAGTGGAGTTCTTGAAGGAGCGACAAAGAAAAAAGAAGTAAAGGCGAAAATAGAAGAAAGAAATCAGCGCTAGTAAAGTAAGAAAAACGCATTAAAATATATTTATTAAGTGATAACAGTAGACAGGAGCGTAAATATGTAAAAATTTTCTTTTCCCATAAGAATTAAATAAAATAAATAACGTATAATATCGAATGAATAAAAGCGAACAAAATATGTAAAAATAAAGTTAAATAAGGTGATTTAGAGGGAGTTAAAAAAATAATAATATAAATTTATTAGAAATTATAATTTTATTTAGAAGTTAAATTGAAAAATATCACTCAAAAGAGCGCAAAGAAATAAAATAACGAAACGTATAGCAGCAAGAAAAAGAGAGAGAAAGAGCACAGACAAATACCTAAAAACCCATGTGAAACAACATGGGAAACAATGAAAATAATTATTCATAAGTAAATAATAAAAATTAAATAATAATCAAATGTGCATATATACATGATATTCATAAATTATGAAAGTACATAACGATTAAATTCAATTTTTGTTTAATATTATTTACAATGTAATTTCAATAAAAATATAAAGAAACAGGTGAGGCTCAACAGGTGCACGCGTGCATGGTCACGTCCATCGTTTCTACGTTCGAACTTAGAGGGGGGGGGGGGAGAGGGCATGCTAACAAAGAATTACACTCTGCACAACCGAGCCGCGCGCAGTATGCATGTATGAGTGTTACACATGTACACCGTAGCGAGCAGCAAGTGGGCAGGGGCCGAGACGCGACGATTTAAAATAAAATAGGGAATATGTAGAGAGAGATAGACGGAGAAAGACGCACGAGGTCCGGCACACAGCAGATAGGAGGTGCGGCGCGTGCCGAGAAAAGTAGAGAAAGAGGCCATAGCGCGAAGAAAGCGCGAAGAGGTAGAAGAGGGGAGAGGGGAGAAGAGCGGAATACGGCAATCGAACAGCGAGAGTCTGCTAATTTCTCTCTCCCGCCGACCGCTATCGCGACGACATCGCTCTCAAGCCGCACGGGCACCGACGCCGAAAACTGCGAGACGAAGGGTGACGCCGAGATTGAGACGTGCAATGGAGAGAGACCGCGTACGCCACCGAAAGTATAGCGCATAAGACTATGCGAGCGCGTACCGCAGTGTGAATGCAGGGCAGGCAGCGGCCAAGGGGGCCCAGAGTGCCGGGACGAATGCAGCGGCCGATAAGTAATGCTCGGAGGGAGGATTTGCTGGCGACAGGAGACCCAGCAACTCAAGTGAGTCTGTCTGTCCTCCGTCTCTCTCTCTCTCTCTCTCTCTCTCTCTCTCTCTCTCCATTTGAACGAATAAGCGCAAGCATGAATCTAATGTAAAATGGGGGAGGTAAAATAGAAGCGCAGAAGCGTGCACGCGAAAGGGCGTTAGAATTAAGGCAGATAATACGCGAACGGAAATAGTATTAATAATTCCCATGTTCCTACTAGCTGAGCGTGAAGGTGACTGGTATGAAAACCGTGTAATACAGGAAACTAATAACTTGTAATGTCGATGAAAGGTAGGCGAAAAACTGCAGAGGAATACACTGAAGTGACAGGCAAAGATGGAGCCAAATAGATGGTACCAACCAATCAGATGAAAACTGCAACTACAAAGCCAAATCTTCGGAATACATAGATACAACCAGGGAAAAATTAATTTATTCAGAGGTTAAAATAAAATTAATACACACACAATAAAATTACAATAAAAATAGAATAATAGAAAGTGTAGAGTATTAGAATATGAATTCATTAGTATGTGATTATAACAGTCCAAATGTTAAACTATAATCATATAAAAAATTTCAGAGAGTACGTCCAGAGAACCAGAGCCCGTCATGGACAAATTAATAATGGTCATGAAGGAGCAAACCGCCGCCACCCAAAGCCTGGCGAGACTCAGAAAAAATGCAGCAAGGAAAAGAGATGGCGAAAGCCATACAAATTAATCTGATAGAGATTAAAACCCTTTCAGAAAAAATTGAAGAGGTAACAATTGAGGCAGAAGATTCTCAAATTCTGCACTTTACCGTACAAAACACTCGCAACAAACAATTAAACAAAGACAATTTAGATTATTCAGCGAACGGTAGAAATATTATCTCACTTAAAGACATAAAAACAACATTAATCAGATTGAATAAAATACTAGAGCCAACCGTACAAAATAAGATTAATATTAAAAGACATTACAAATTAACACGTAAAAGCAATTTTGATTTATGTTAGATTGATTAAATTCAGAATTAGCAGCGAATAATTTATCTGAAATATTAAATGATTCAGAAAAATTTGAAAAAGATAATTCAGAGACAACATTAAAATTAAAAAGATTAGTAAGAGACGTAATAATAAATCATAGCGATGCTAACTACCATCAAAAGATTTTGAACATTACAGAACCACGAGATATATTAGTAAAAATCAGAGAAATCGGAAGAATAGAAACTAACACAATACACACATCTGTTACATAGAAATTATACAACATTAGAAGATCAAACAAAGAGAAATTCTCAGATTTCTTTGATCGATTTGAGAATATCATAAGAGAGTATGAGAACTGTAATAACTGTCCCACTAACAGATGAAGAAGTAAGATCTGCTTTTTACCATGCAGTAAGCGATTCAAGCCCTGAACTGAGATCCGCATAGCTGGTAAGAAGTCAAACAGGTTCAAAGATGATGAAAGAGGATGTGAAAAACTGTTTGTTAGAGATCGAAGCACATAAACCCAGAGATTCAGAGGTCAGAGCCAACGTCGCCCAGAAAACTCAAAATAAGGAGCAGGGACGAGACACTTCACACGTAAAGTGTTGCAGATGTAATAAGTTTGGACACTGGGCAAATCACTGTCCCCTAAAAGAGTACAACACATGGTTTTGTTACTACTTTAACGGAATTAGGGGTACAAGGGTGACCAGTGCCCCTACGTGGCGTAGAGTTATGATCCAAAACAGAGTATTATACAAACACAAAACACTAACACAAACAACAGAGATACAGGTAGAGGTAAAGGAAAGTTCAGAGTTAGAATGATTTCTAATACAAATAGAAATAAACCATACAATAAAGATATACCAAAACATACCAAGCCTAATTTAGCAGGTAAGCAAAATGATAAGATCCAATAAATCACAAATATAAGATTTATAGCAGACTTGGGAGCAATTGAACATATAATAAATAAAGGGTTGCTTCTAAAAAATTATATTAAGAGTACAAATGAAGAGATAGAAGCGCCAATTATAGGAAGAGTATTAATAATAAATAGACGGTAGGGGAAACCTTTATTTAAAACCAATCACAACAGGAGAGAATATTTTCCGATCAAACGTAATATCTGCATCAGATATATCAAACAACCTGTTGTCACTAAGAAAATTTGAAGAAGCAGGTTGTGGGATATATATGAATGACAGAGAATTGAGAATTTTTGATAAACAACCAGATGGAAATTACCTCACAAGATATTACGAAAATCCAGAATATTATAAAAATACAGAAGTATCAGAAAATAAATACGAAAATTACACGATAACTGCATGTCTAGTTTCCAATGAAGATTTCCTAAAACAATCATAGATGGAATTAACGACATCAAAGGACAATATACAGAAACCGTCTGAGATTGGGAGGGAGAATGAATAGTAAACTCCAGATGAAAAAGATAAGAGTGAAAAAGAGTCATGCATAGGTAAACATTAACTAAAAAGAACAATATTAGATTTAAACACTATACAGCCAGATTCAGAGACAAAGAAAGTTTATAATATCATCCAGAGAAACTCTACAGAGAAAATTACTAATAAACCAACAAAAGGGATGCTATAGCATATGATATTAGGTCATACATCACTAGATTACATGAAAGAAATGCAAAAATGTGAAGACAAAATTCAGAATGTAAAACTACATAAAGAAATACAGGATAGTGAGGCTTGTATTTTAGCAAAAATAGAAATTCTCTTATTTAAAAACAAAAGAGGCAGGTCAGAGAGACCACTTCAGACTATACATACAGACACAATGGGAAATATTTCACCAGCATCATTCCTGGGAGAAAATAGATATATCATTCTGTTTATAGATGAGCATACCAGGTATGCCAGAGCGTACATCATAAAACACAAGAGTGTATCAGGCCAATATCTACAGAGATACCTAACAAGCATGAGAAATGTGATAGGTAAACATGAAAAAGTGTGTTACATCAGAACTAATAATGGCACTGAGTTCACTCAAAAATACCCAAACCAGAGAAGAAACTTTCAGATAGAGCAATTAAAGCCATATTGGTGACATACACATCTACAGGATATCTGCTGTGGCATGCAAAGTACAATAAGAAAATAGTATATAACGATACAATAAGCAAAGTAGAAACTAATGAGATAGAATTGGAAGAAATCTTAATTCATACAACAAGACAACAGAAGTAACAGAAACAGAAAGCACAAAACCAGACGAAAAGAGAATCGGAAGTCAGAAAGTTGCCGAATAGAAAAGCAAAAGACATTCCCCAGAGATATTCAAATTTTATGTACTAAATTCAGAATGCCCACGAAGAAGTGGGCGAAGATTTAGAATAAGATGAAATAATTTATGCAAAGATTGCATAAATAAACAGAGACCCAATCAACTACAGAGAAGCAGCTAAATCAATAAACAGAGACAAATGGTTAGAGGCTATTCAGGAAGAGTTATAGTCAATGGCAGAGAACGAAGTCTGGCAAATACTAGACAGACCAACAACCAGATTAAACAACAAATAGGCAAACGTCATAAATTTCAGATCAATATTCAAGAAGAAAAATGACGACAATAGACAAGAGAAATTCAGAGCCAGATTAGTTATCAACGGATTTAAATACATAAGCAAATATGCACTTAGAGTGACAAATGGACCAGTATCACGAATAGCAGTGACTAAATCAGCACTGGAAATAATAAACAGATATGTTCTAGAGGCAGTTCAACTAGACGTAAATACTGCATTCGTCAATGGAATACTTGAAGAAGAAGTATTCATGGAGATTCCAGAGGGACGAAAGATAGATGAAACCATCAGAAAAAGAAAAGTTTGCAGACTGAAAAATCTCTGTATGGACTAAAAGTCAGTCCTAAGAAATGGTATAAAAAATGTACAGCGGAAGACAAGAAACTTGGATTGGAAAGAAACATCAACGATCCATGTTTATTTATGTGGAGAAAATAAGGACTGATGGCATTGTTAGTATTATACGTAAATGATTCAGAGAAATTAAAAGAGATTAAGACTACCTTATGTTACACTTCAAAAATGAATGATCTAGGAGCACTCACAATGTACTTCGGAATGAAAATTCAGAGAACCACAGAGAATCGAATAATGATATTGAATCAGTCAGAATACACAGAGAAAATACTTGAAAAATTTTAGATTAAAGAAAGTAAAGCTCAGAATACACCAATATTAACTCGATAAGTGTAAAATGTAGAAGTGATGACTATTGAAAAATCTGTGAACTATCTGTCACGAAAGCAAATGTCACCCACAGAGAATGATTGGAAAGAAGTGAAAAGAATTTTCCAATATTTAAGGGGCACTACAGAGGTGGGATTAACTTTCAGAGCATCAGGTGATCAGCTGGAGGCTTATAAAGATATTTTATGCTGCGCCGACAACAGTGCTGCCTCCGTTTCACCTCTCTTTCTTTGCGCTTTTCTTCTGAGGCGTTTCGCTTGCGCTCTCAATTGCGCGATTTCGTCCACCCACCTGTAAGCAGGGCGTTTTCCATGTCGCTATCCCTTGCGCGGCATGGATGCGTCGCAGGCTCGTTGAATGAAACTCATAGTCTCCCTCGCGAGGGCCTCCTCTTCATTCTTGTTCTTCGAGCAGTACCTCGACTAGCTTTTCGGTGTTCAGCCTGACCAGATTCCATCGGAGTGGCCTAGACACCACTCTTTGCGATTGGGATTTATCGCGCAGCTGCTGCGTATGAACGATTATTATTGACAGGCGTTTATTACGTGTATATTACGAATACTAATACTGGTACTATCGTTACGGCGAAATAGGAATAAATAAAATGAAAAGGAAATTATATATACTTTCGATAAAATAATAATAATATTACTCGAATGTTACTGAAATATTATCCAGTATTTCGAACATTATTGTGAAGTGATACTCGTAATAATATACCTGCAATATCACAGCAATATTTCTCATTCTCCTCTAGTAAAAATAAAAAAAGTAATAAAACGAAAGAAAACGTAAATAAATTTAAGCTAATGTAAACAATGTAACAAATTGTGAAAAACTGTTGGATTTAGGATATTTTTACATTTTTTTACGTTTCTATACGGATTTTTATGTTTTATTATGTTTCCATATGTTTTATTATGTTTCCGTACGTTTTATTACGTTTCGCAATTTCGTGGAAAAAAATATAGCTTGCATTTTTCACCAATAGGTGGCGAGGCATATACAAGCCAATTCACATGTACAAAATAGAAACTTTAAGTTCCTTAAAAAACATTGACATTAAGAAATTTTTTTTTAACATATTACATTATGAAAGTCTTTTTACTGAGCGGAATTTTTAGTGTGAAAATGTAGTAGTCTAAATTAACAAACGTAAGAACCCATAGAAAAACGAAAAACAACGTAAAAAACATATGAAAATATAATATTAATCGAACACCGAAATCCAACACTTTTTTACGATTTTTTACGTTTAATTACACTTTTTTACGATTTGTTACGTTTCATTACATTGTTATTCGTTTTTTTACGATTTCTTCCACATATTTACGTTTCTTTACGTTTTATTACATTTTATAATTTCATAATAATATTGCTGTAATGTTACTGAAATGTTGCCTGATAGTCACGAAAATATTGTACTGATATTCTCCGTAATATTGCTGTGATAAAAACGCCGCGGACATTAAATGTTGCTACAGTATTACTGCAATATTACTGCTATATATCACAGGAATATTTAATATTACATGTTGTACTCATGATTGAGTGATATATGGGATGTAATATTATAAAGTTCAAAGTTATTTTTAATGTTGATTTGAACATACGATTTTTCATTATTTCATTAATTGCGGTATTTTATGATTCCGATAATTACGAAAATATATGTATTGTGTAGCAAAGCAGGGGCTGGCATACGAAGTGCACAGGGGCGGAGCCCCCCCAGTGCCTTGCTAAAATGATGGGTGATAGTTATAAAATCAACTTAGTTTACTATAAAGAGACCCTATAAAAGACTTTAGAAAAGTACAAGTGCAGTCCAGACATGTAAACAAAAACGTTTATAAAAACATATAAAACGTTTATAAAAACGTAAAAAACGTTTATAAAACTTTGTTGAGTATCGTTCAAATAAAATTCAATATTTTCTTATATTATGCTACTGCTGTAATTGTGTTAATGGCAATCGAACCGTAGGCTCTTGCGCTTATATTACAATTATATATTACTTGTCACATGGAAGACATCTTTCAATGTTGATAAGATCAGCAGAAATTTTATCAAAAATATTTCTTACGGATAAAATTGTTGTATGTATAGACGAAGATACTGATGACGAGGAATAATAGTTTTGTATGATTGTGAAATATTTTTATATTGTTACGGGAAGAGGATGTGCGTGCGGAGTGGGACAAAAAGCAAGACGACGGATATTTGGTGGTTTGCGTCTTTTTTCATAGGTCCCGCGAGACAGGCTAGTCGTGCATAGTCGGGCGGCTACTGTCGTGTGCAGTTGCAGGAGGCTGCAGTGCTAAGAAGGCACGTTATCGCAGGGCGATAACGCTCCCGTCTTCGCCATGGACTTGCGATTCGGAAAATCGCAAGTCGAAGGCAGTATCGCCGTGCCAGGCAATGCAACGGCTGTATCATCAGCATGCACGTGCAACTGCCCATCATGGGAACCGACGCATAGTGGGCAAAATTGACTTTTATTTATTCAAAATCATAGATCTTTGGATAGAAACAAAATAATGCAAAGAAATTTTTTTTAGCTTAAAGCTAAATGATCCTAGAATATAGGAGAACTATAGAGAAATTGTAACAATAATATTTTAACCACCAAAAACTCGTGTAAAGTATCATTTTATTTGGAAAAAAATAATTTTGGCTGTTACGCTATTAGAACTGACTCCATTTAGTATGTGATTAACATTATTTCTCTTATATT
The DNA here is from genome assembly GCA_949152435.1 of Gastracanthus pulcherrimus. Taxonomy (NCBI): domain Eukaryota; kingdom Metazoa; phylum Arthropoda; class Insecta; order Hymenoptera; family Pteromalidae; genus Gastracanthus; species Gastracanthus pulcherrimus. The sequence goes on along the minus strand of OX424575.1, from coordinate 106,758,408 downwards.
TTGTTTCGCTGAATTCGAATCCACTAGGAGAATTGATCAAGAAGATAATCTAAAATAAAGAAATCGAACCAATTGCTAAATATGCCAATTTTCATATTCCACATGAGAATAACTGATTTAACACAGTGTTTGCATAAGCCCACATACTACAATAAATACAAGAAAATATCTTAACCTCAAAAATATCGTGTTAGAGTGTCATTTATTGGAGAAGCAATATTAAGCCTGTCAGATTATAAGAAAACTCTTTATTCATAACGTATTTGACATTCTTTATGTAAATTTCAGTCTGCTGAATTCAATTCCAGCGCTTAAAATTACCTAGAACATAACCTAAAATACGAAAACAAGCTAAATCTTTACTATCCTTTATTTCTTATGTTTCATAAAAATGAATGGTTTTATATTAGGGTTTCAATAGCTCGCGAAGTATAGAGAGTAAAAAATAATGTCTTAACCTTAAAATATCGTGTAAGTGTCATTCTTTAGTAAAAACTGTACGTAGTTTATTGCAGTATAAGAAAAGAGTTCTCATTATATGTTTGACATAACTTCTTATGGACTACGTAGCACTGAATTAAAATTCCTCACTTAAATTCACCCAGAACATAACCAAAAACATAACTGTGGCAATTGTTCAATATGCCCATCTCTCTTATGTCACGCAATTATAAATTAGGTGTACATACACTAGCATGTTCTTCAAAAACTCTTCTACATGTAGAGGCCAAGCATTAATCTAAACATCCCATTCATTCAATATTCTTATTTACATACACGGCTCACCCTATACCTTAAAGCTTCCTGATCTAAAACTCTGAACTAGGGACAGGTCAAGCTTAAACTTGAAAACCGCATAGGCTAAAATCTTGATAAGTCTTAAATCCATTATTTTATAATAGTGATAATAAACTAATTGTAATAATTGAATATAATAAAATATAATATTGCAGAAGTTTATATGAATATCTGCATCCTGAAAAATTGTAAATATAAAGATAATGAATATAAATAATGAGCCAACTTTTATTGGATGTACAGTAATATAAAAAATAGATTGTGAGACTAGTAAATAAAGTTATAAAAATGTATTTTGTATTTATATAGTTAGATTTCAACCATTATCACATATTTATGCCATATAAAATGTAAAAAACATTTATTTTATTTTATAACGTTTTTTTCATATGAATCTTAATTTTCTTTTCATATCCATATCGTTCTTGTTTGTAGTTCTTATCACTCACGATCACTAAGTTCATCATCTTCATCAACAAAATTATCGTTATTATCATCATTAATATCACCATCATCAACATCTTCAGCATCCGTTAATTCGTTCTCGCATTCGTGACTTTGTCTGCAAAAGTAATTTGACCTACTAAAAAATAATATCTTAAAATATATTTTTAGATCAAAGTTTGGTTGAGTTATAGAAAACTATAAAAACTCCATAGAAGTCTAACCATAGACTTGCTGTCATGCTAATTGTTTTTTCTATTAAATTATCAATTTCTTTTATTTTTAATGATGATATACATTAATGCTGATGACAGTAAGAGTGCGCATGCGCACTTGTGTGTACGTTTGGAATTATTTACCGAAGAACGTAATTTTTAACCATCTTTTAATCATCTTTTAATCATCTTAACTATTGTGAAGATTACATGGTATAAGAACGCAAAATTGATATTTTTAGTTTTTTTAATATTACTTTGAATGTTTGATTTGAACAGTTACATTTAAATATAGCGGCAAATCTCGAAAACTTTAAAGTTTTGTGTGATTTGGCAGTATATTAGTATATATAATATTATGTGATTATACTAATGTAGAAAGTCATATAGAGGTGTATCCCTCCCTACTGAACAAATTACGTGTTTAATCACGTGATTAATCGCGTGATAAATTGCGTGATCGTACTGAAAATATCACGTGATTATATAATCAAGCAATTAATCGCGACATGTATTGTTGGATTATATAATCACGTGATATCTTAAGTACGGTTATGCGATTTATTATGCGATTAATCAAATAATTTATTGCGTAAGTAATAGAGTGACTAATCACGTGAATAATCACGTCATTTTTTTTAGTAGAGCCGTTGAAAATTATTATTCGTTAAAGTTCTAGAGATTTGTCCATAATATGGACTATACGATTTCTTAAAAATCTTATTACATTTTGTTGCTTATTAATTTATTTTCATTGAAAAGTTGATAAGTTATTATTTCGTTCGAACCACACTGATTTAAATTTTTAATTATTATAGTATATAAGAGTTCACGGTTATTAATAATTTTATATTTTTAACCTAGAAAGAAGTTTTAAAAAATATTTTACCCTTCTTCTATGAATCGTTCTATATTTACTGCAGACTTTATTGCCTTCCCAGTGTCTTTTCGATTACTTATCAGCGACATTATGGGATCGGTGATATAAACACCCTGGCGCAAAAAAATGCTGTGTAAATGTGTAAAATTGAAGGAAAAGTTGTGTGAAATTGACAAAAGTTGTGAAAACTTAATAATATCTGTACAAAAATGTAAAAGTCTGTGAAAAGTTATAAAATTCTGTAAAAGATTGTTACAATTTGTGAAAAAATGTGTAAAGTTCAAGGAATTGGAACAAAATAACACTTTTTCACATTCTTTTACAGATTATTACATCTTTGAACCATTTTTCATGGTTTTGCACATTTTTACACAGAATTATACAGAAATTAATATTATTTCATATGATAATAAATATTTGAAACATCACATATCGCTGAGAAAAAAATATAAAATAACACATTTTCACATTTTTTCCTATTTCTTCACAAATTGTATCAACTTTGAACAGAGGCAGAAATTAATTAATTAATAAATAACAAATAAATAGATGAAGAAATAAATAAGTAAAATATATAAATATTTAATTGACATTTTTGTATTCATTGATTAATTAAAATCACACATATAGCTGATTCCATTTGATGTAATTATTAATTGTTTTCGTTCATATTACAATAACATATATATATATATATATATATATATATATATATATATATATATATATATATATATATATATATATATATATATATATATATATATATATATATATGAGACGTTTCACGTCAACCGGATCATCAGTGCACCCAAAATTTGGGTTAACCTATCAAAACGTTTGAGGTCTCAAAATGTTCGTCTGGTCAAGAGCTTTCAAAAAAATGCTGGCGTTTTTTAAAATCCAATATGGCGCATCAAATATGGCGCCTGAAAGCCACATTTTCATAGCACATTTAACAAAAACAATAGTAAAAATGTTCTAATTTATAAAATATACCTCCCGAAAGAATGTAAAACGTATGCTCGGACTTATAATTGAGAATGCTTATAGAATTCGGAATTTTCAAATTGTGGATTCAAAATGGCGGACATTATACCACCACCAAACCTATTTTACCGCAACAAATAATTTTGGATCAGTTGAGAGTATCGATATTGGGGTTTCTGAGGTAAATGGTACTAAGTGTATCATCGGAATCTGTATCTGTGCTCAGAAATCTTATATTTGTCCGGTCTATTAGATTCAGAATCATCTGTCTGCGGTTTTTGTCCGTACATTTTTCTATTGTTCCGTGTATATATGCCTGCGTGGATGAAAGAAAAAATAGAATTTAGCCAATTGAATCAATATTTCATGACATTTTGAGCAGTCTTAATTATTCTGGCTCCTCGTTCGTGGGGATTTTACTGGTGATAAATGGCTTTCGATGATATCATAAATTACTTTGTTTCTAGGTTCATTGGCATTTGAGTAATGCATGACTTTCAATGTTTCATTATTTTCTGGGATAAATCCATGCGCCGTCTGTATATTTGTGACAGGCGGACAGCTTCTGAATCTCTTTGTTAGGAATTTATGAGTTTGTTCATGATCTTTTTTGGTGTACAAGCAAAATTTTATATTAAATGATCGCCTAGTAGCCCATGAATAAAGAGCTTTAACATCTAAAATCGCTTCATTGTTTGTAGCTTGTAAGCTTGCTCTTGTAGCTTCTCTCTTCACTATCGCTCCAACTCCATCGCAACTACCTTTTCCGTGTGCTGTTGCAAAACAGTGCCATTCAGCATCAACGCCAAAATCTCTCTTATGGCTCATTAAACTGCTCATTTGATAACGATTTTTAAAATGCTGTTTAGCACCATCCGTAGCATATATAACCTTTTTTACTTTAGGACAAACCTTGCGAATTTCAGGTATAAGCTTTTGCTGCATTATGTATACTGCAGTGGCATCATGAGTAGTGCATTTAGACATAGCTACAGTACTAAAATGCTTTAGCTTACCTTCAGATTTATAATAAACAACCACAGGAAATATCGTACTCTGATCATTATTGAAATGAAATGCCTGTGCAGAATCTTGGGCCATAAAAGGATATTTTTCAGAAAAATCCAATTGAGCAAGAACCTCTTCATCTGAAAGGTTATTTTTCTTTTCAGAAATGAACTTTGATTGTTCCATAGCGATAAAGTGATCAGGTATCAACTTTTCTAGTCTAGAACATAAAGTTTCAATAAATTCTTGCGATGTTAGGCATTGTTTTATCAAAGTGCTTCTATCGGTTGATTGCCACGTGCTGAAGATGACTTGATCAATATTGCGCTCATCCATGATGTTCTCAACGTAAGTAGAGAACTTTTGAATGTCTGGACAAAATTTGCATTCATTCAAATAACAACATGGTTTGGGATCCTCACATAGAACAAAATTCAAACAATCTTTATAATTCTTGAGAACATTGTTTGAGATTTTTTCGATATTCACTGCGTCAAGCATTGCCTTAAAATTTTTGTGTATCGTACATACACATACGTTGTGTGTACCAGGAGATCCTACAAAGACACAACATTTTGGTCTTAGCTCCGCAAACTTGGTTAGCCCGATCGGATTTTCAGGAAACTGCTCTATAAATTGACTATGAATGTTCTTAATATCAGTAAGTAATAATCTTTTCTGCACTTTTCTTTTTTTACCATCTACATAAATACTGACGGTATCTTTTTTATTTGGCATAATTCTGCTATTAAGATCATCTTCGTAAAAATATTTAACTTTCTGAGTAGTTTCAGTAGGTAAAGTTTTTCCACTTCTTGCAACAGGAGAAGACAAAACTCCATCTAATTCTCTTAACTTTTTGGCTTTACGAGCCATTCTGTAGGACACACCAAATTGGTCCATAATTTTACGTATAGCCCAGTGTTCAGGCAAATTAGTAAGAATACTCACACGTAATGGATCGTTCTCCCTCAGAGATTGAAATTTGTTTTTGAGACCAGTTAAAATATCTGTAAGATCATCTTGCGTAAGTGCATCGGGGTTTGAAACAGAAGGTGAGTCAATATCTGATTCAAAATCAGCATTAATACTGACGTCTGGTGACGACAAATCATGTAGTTCATCAAAAGATTTTCTACATGAATCACAAATCACTGAAAAGTTCGGATAATCAAGATAGACATCTCGAATTGCTTTGGAGATCTACCTAAGAGATTTGCTGTGTCCTTTTGTAATATTCAATGGATTTACGCATCTATCGGCACGGTATATCTTCGCAGGGGAAGACATTGCTGTGGGATCTGAAAGTGCACAACCAAAACAAAAGAAATGTGGACTATTGGCGAAAAAGTCGCTGATGAAGGAAGCCGCTGATTGACTTGCTCACCAACTATCCTAAAAAGGGCTGTTGGAGAAAAAGTCGCTGATGAAGGAAGCCGCTGATAAACTCGCTCACCAAATATCCTGAAAAGGACTGTTGGAGAAGAAGTCGCCAATGAAGAAAGCCGCTGATGAACTCGCTCACCAACTATCCTGAAAAGGACTGTTGGAGAAGAAGTCGCTGATGAAGAAAGCCGCTGATGAACTCGCTCACCAACTATCCTGAAAAGGACTGTTGGAGAAGAAGTCGCTGACGAAGAAAGCCGCTGAATGACTTGCTCACCAACTATCCCAAAAAGGACTGTTGCAGAAGAAGTCGCTGTTGCAGAAAGCCGCTGATCGACTTGCTCACTTACTATCCTGAAAAGGACTGTTAGAGAAAAAGTCGCCAATGAAAAAAGCCGCTGATTGACTTGCTCACCAACTATCCCAAAAAGGACTGTTGCAGAAGAAGTCGCTGTTGCAGAAAGCCGCTAATCGACTTGCTCACTTACTATCCTGAAAAGGACTGTTAGAGAAAAAGTCGCTGATGAAGAAAGCCGCTAATTGACTTGCTCACCAACTATCCTAAAAAGGACTGTTGGAGAAAAAGTCGCCAATGAAGAAAGCCGCTGATAAACTCGCTCACCAACTATCCTGAAAAGGACTGTTGGAGAAGAAGTCGCTGATGAAGAAAGCCGCTGAATGACTTGCTCACCAACTATCCCAAAAAGGACTGTTGCAGAAGAAGTCGCTGTTGCAGAAAGCCACTGATCGACTTGCTCAGTTACTATCCTGAAAAGGACTGTTAGAGAAAAAATCGCCAATGAAGAAAGCCGCTGATAAACTCGTTCACCAACTATCCTGAAAAGGACTGTTGGAGAAGAAGTCGCTGATGAAGAAAGCCGCTGAATGACTTGCTCACCAACTATCCCAAAAAGGACTGTTGCAGAAGAAGTCGCTGTTGCAGAAAGCCGCTGATCGACTTGCTCACTTACTATCCTGAAAAGGACTGTTAGAGAAAAAGTCGCTGATGAAGAAAGCCGCTGATCGACTTTCTCACCAACTATCCTAAAAAGGACTGTTGGAGAAAAAGTCGCCAATGAAGAAAACCGCTGATAAACTCGCTGACCAACTATCCTGAAATGGACTGTTGGAGAAGAAGTCGCTGATGAAGAAAGCCGCTGATTGACTTGCTCACCAACTGTGTAAACGGGTATTAAGCCTACACATATGGCTTTCTTCTCGTTTATAGAGTTTTAAATTGCCTGTCTGAGGTTCAAAATATTGACAATGGGTTAGGTGAGAGGTAAGGTCCGCCATATTGTATCTGCTATTTTATATTTTAGATTCTCGATGTTAAAATAAGATCCAGAGTCTTTGAAAAACCTTATATCGCTACATTAAACTGATCTTGAATCATTTGTTGCGGTATAATTCGGTAAGAGGGGGCAATGTCAGCCATATTGGATCTGCTATTTAAAATTTTTAAATCTTGATGTCAAATTGAGATTCAGTGGCCCTAAAAACCCGTATATTGATACTTTAAACTGGTCTTAAATCATTTTTTACAGTAAAATGGGTTTGGTGGTGGTATAATGTCCGCCATTTTGGATCCGCCATTTTGAATTTCGGAATTCTAATGTTAAAATAAGATTCAGTATCTCCGAAAACCCCTATGTTGATACTTTCAACTAATCTGAAATCATTTTTTGCGGTAAAATGGTTTGGTGATGGTATATTGTCCGCCATTTTGGATCCACAATTTGAAAATTCGGAATTCTATAAGCATTCTCAATTATAAATCCGAGCATACGTTTTACATGCTTTCGTGAGGTATATTTTATAAATTAGAACATTTTTACTATTGTTTTTGTTAAATGTGCTATGAAAATGTGGCTTTCAGGCGCCATATTTGATGCACCATATTGGATTTTAAAAAACGCCAGCATTTTTTTGAAAGCTCTTGACCAGACGAACATTTTGAAACCTCAAACGTTTTGATAGGTTAACCCAAATTTTGGGTGCACTGATGATCCGGTTGACGTGAAACGTCCCACATATATATATATATATATATATATACGAGGTCTGTCCCAAAAGTATCCGACCTACGTTCATATCTTCGCGCGGAGAGACTCAGGCGACCTCTGGAGGGTACGAACGTCACCAGCAACTCCTAACCTTCTCGTCAGTAGCCTGAGATACCGATGAAACGCCTTAGTTCCCGCGCAGCGTGTATTTGTTTACAACGCCTTTTTTGCGTTCGTCGCAATATGCTTATTGCTAAAAATGGCAGAACGAACAGAACAGCGAATTTGCATAAAATTTTGCTTTAATCTCGGTAAAAGTTGTGCGGAAACTATTGAAATGTTGCAATAGGCCTTTAAAGATGAGTGTATTGGCAAAACACAAATAAAAGAGTGGTGTAGGCGGTTCAAAAGTGGCCGTACATCTGTTGACAGTGATCCTCATTCTGGTCGACCTTCGACGGGAACATCGTCGGATAATGTCGAGCGTGTGCGTGTCGCAGTTGAACAAGATCGTCGTTTGACTGTGAGAGAACTGGAAGATAAACTTGGAATATCAAAAAGTACTGTTTGGTGAATTTTAACCGAGAATTTGGGAATGACTCGTGTGTGTGCAAAAGTCATCAGTATTTATTGAAACACAGTGTTGCGCAGCTCCGCCAGCCTCCATACAGTTCTGATATAGCTCCCTGCGACTTTTGGCTGTTTCCTCGATTGAAAATGCCGCTTAAAGGATATCGATTCGACAATAAACAGACTGTTGAAACTAATGCGACGAATGCACGAAAGGCGATTCCGAAGTCTGACTTTCAAGAGTGCTTTAATAAGTGGAAACATCGGTATGAGCGTCTTGTTCAATCAAATGGGGACTACTTTGAAGGATGCAACCCCCCGGATGACGAAGAATAAATCAAGCGCCGAGAAATCGAGGTAGGTCGGATACTTTTGGGACAGACCTCGTATATATATGTGCTGCTTTTAAAATATGAGTAATTAACCGGAACAAATTAAATTAAAAAATATTATTTCATTGTAAATATATTTGCTTTATTTACATATTATTTTTATAAACGTAACAATTTTTTCTCGCAGTTTTTTATCACATTAACGTACACGTTACACGTTATATTTTTACCAAAGAAACATTTTTAAATTTAACCTACAATATGAATAGAGCATCATATTTGCGATGCATTAAAGCATTTGATTTTTGCATGTCATTTTCTGTAGAAAATCATTTTCAATTAAGGTTATGGAAGTGGTTTTTGGTACTGAAAAATAACAATGTGATAGCTACCATTTTTAATTTGAATAAAATACGGGTACAGGGCTTCATTTTAAGGTACCAGAAATCACCTCATGAAGCCTGATCGAAAGTCATTTTTCACAAGTGGGACGCTCTCCCAGTCAGTCTTTCAGTACTAAAGAGTTGAAAATCACTTGTATTCCAGTCAATATTGACCCAGTCTTAAATTTTAATTGAATTTAATACAAACAAATTATCATACTCGATATGAGTTGATTACTGTTTTACGAGTGCGCAGTAAAATGTACTAGTACCAATATAATTATCACTCTTTACTTTCATTGGTTAATCACTCGTATCGAGTGATGATTTCCTCAAAAACTCGAGATGTCACTTAAAATTAGGACTGGATCGATATTGACTAAGAGGTAAGTAGATTTTTCACTCTTCTTCATTAAACTTATTTTACTTATTATTTTTACAAAATCAACTAGATTTACTATCTAAATAAATACTTATGTATCTGACTAAACAAGATAATATACTCATCAGTAGTTTCTAGCAGGGTATTTAAACCTGGAGAATTGTCTGTAGACATTTTGGCAGGTTCTTTTGCACGGTTTTTGCCTTCAAGGTTTTCTGCAGAAATATGTTTAGGGCAAATTTTCAATTAAAACATTTTTTTAAACCGCCAGTTGCAACGATAACACATCCCAATTGTCTGTTACTATCTGGATGATAACACTCAAATGGGACGTGTCACCAAAGCTAATACTGATTATTAATTGAAAATTTGCGACAAATATATTTCTGCAGACAATCTTGCAGGCAAAAACCTTGCAAAAGAACCTGCTAAAAAATCTGCAGACAATTCTGCAGTTTCCAATAGCCTGTAGAAAACTCTACAGAATGTCCTGCAGAATCTTCTGCAGAGAATTCTGTAAACAATCCTGCAGATTTTTTCTGTAAGGAATATATATAGGCCATCGTATTTTAGTTTATTTAAAGCACTTAGGTAGACTTTAAGTAATCAAGAGTTAACAATCACTCATGTTACAGTCAATATTGAGTAAGTTTTAAACTTAAATAAAACCTAATTAAATTGAAATAATTTATCATTCTCAAAATGAATAAATTACTGCTTTACAGAGTATCGTATCACTCGTATTCAAAGTGTACAAACATTAATATAAACAAGATGCTTTGCTATCATTGGTAAATCAGTAGAATCCAGTAATAATTTTCTCCAATACTGAAAATTTCATTGAGACGTAAGTCTGACTCAATATTGACTGAAAATTAAGTGATTTTAACTCTTTTAGATGTTCAAATACAATTTTAATAAATCAATGAACATAAATAATTTGAGGAGTGGGCGAGCAAAATCAGACAATTCCACTTTTCACAATTCCAATTTTTTTAATTTTATGGAATTTATGAAAAACTTTTATTTTTATGTATAATTTGTAATGGTGTAATAATTTTTAGATGTCTTTTTACTAACCAAATTTTGAGTTTACATTAAAAATAATATGATATTTTAAGAGAAGAATGTATTAATATAAAACAAACTAAAAATTAATATTCACTGAAAGTAGAATTGTTTGGTTTTGTTCGCCCTCACCTTATTTCACAAATAAGCAATGTAATTTATAATTCTACATCGTCATCATCAACAGAATTATCAATAATTCCATGTTTCTTTCTCAAACGCTCATGGCGCTGAGCACCAGTGATTGCTTGATGAGCATATGTATTTTTTTCGATAAAAACATAGATCTCACTAGAGTTGGGTAATGCCATTTTCTTTAAAAATACTGAAAGTATTTATTTACCGCATTCCTTCGTTTTGGTGACAGTACTGTTATATCCCGAGTATTTTTTTGTTGTTTTACTCATCTCTTAGCTAAAGTAGAGTAGCCCCAAACTGCATAACATAATTTTATATAAAATTTTGACGGATCTATTTGACTATAAGCGTGTTCAAAAGCTTCTTTTTTGGCGAAAACACCACTGCCAAGATTAATTGGTTTTACCACGGAGGGATCATCTGAATCTGATTCTTGGTCATAGTTGCATTGCGGCGAAATTCGAGGCACATTGCAATTATGGGCCTCTGTCCGATCTTTGTAAGATGATGTCTGAAGAGCTACGCATATACATTAAATAATATGTAAATATACATGCAAGGTATACATATTTTACATTTTCTATGTTATATGAGTGATTTACAAAAATTTTGCTTATCTTATATAAGCACCATGGTATAAACGCATAATCTCTTTATGCATCACAAAAAATATCGTGTGTACCGTGGAGAAAATTTATATTATGCCCTTGTGTGAATGCAGTAAACCACACGCGGGCGAAAAGCCTACTTTTCACCCTTGGCATACAATATTCTTTGAAAATATTATATTTTGATAGGGCTGCGGATTGTGATTCTTTAACTCGTGTGACCCTTTTCGCACGAATGAAGTGAGTGAGAAAAGTCACATGAGGTAAAAACCTTCTTACACATCAGTTTTGAACTGTATTTTATACAACGATAGCCGAATAATCATATCAAAGTTATAATTTTGAAGTCAGAGTGGTATAAACATGTTATTTTTAATGAGGGAAATAAATATTTCCATGTGTAAGGGGTCGTGTACAAATTACGAAAGGGCTATTTTCCGTAATTTTGACTCTCCCGTACCCCCACGTAAGGAAGTATAAGATTTTGATGCCCCCCCCCCCCCCCCCTTACGTAACATTTTCTTATTCAAAGTAAGCAATATTACATATGAAAATAATTTAATTTTTCCGAAACAAAGTATTTCTTAATTTTATTTGTTAATTATTATTAAAAAAATGAATAAATCATTAATAATTAATTTACAAACTTGTAAGTAAATTGGAACATTTTTGTAAACTATTTTTAATCGACTTCGAAAAAGGAGGAGGTCCTCAATTCGATCAGTATATTTTTTTTAGATGTTTGTTCGCGCATTATTCCGAAACTACTGGACCAATTTGAATAAACTTTTTTATAATGAAAGTGAATTATCCCATAGTTGTTCCGTTCCAATTTTGTAAGGATTGTTCCAGTATCTAACCAGTAATTTAGTATTTTGATAGATATTTTCCTTAATTTTCGGCCACTGCCGACTCTGTCTTCGGATTATTCGGAAAATACTGAACGGATCTAAATAAACATGTTTTTGACTGAACAGGATGATCCCATAGAGGTCCCATTGCATCACTGAGCCAGCATCGAGCCAGTAATACGTCAGTACTGGTGTTTTGTTATGTTCGTCCGCCGATTATTCGGAAGCTACTAAACTGATTTGGATAAATTTTTGGATTTGAATAACTAAAACAAAATTTTGCCGATACAAGTAAAAAGTATAAAATAAAAACAAATTTAAAATACAAACCGATTTTTAAAAATTCTCTAAAAAGAATAAAATAATAATCGATAAAAACCTTTTCGAAGTCGGCGCCGAATTTCAAACTGACTTATAGTATCTTTCTTATGGATATAATTTAGAAAGTATACTGGATTGAGTCTAAACACATGTACTTACAATGCCTCTAAAGTCAGAGCACCGTAACTCGGTGAAATTCGGCGCCGACTTCGACAAGGTTTTTATCAATTATTATTATATTCTTTACAGAGATTTTTCATATAAATTTAATTATAACTGTTTATTTATTTAACGTTAACGCTTCAGTTTTTGGCTAGAAAAATCAATTTCATCGCTAATTAAGAGTATTTTAACGTAATAATTTTGTTTCATCACTTGGCCCCAACAATTTTATTAATACACTGAGTAATTTATAAAACCGAAAAACGTAATTTTGAACTTTTGTATTTTAGCTAAGCATTTTTTAAAAATATTTTAGAAATAACTAGAACTATTATTTAAGGGACATCAATCTCTTATTTGGAAGACAATAATGTACAATCGCTTCACTTTTGGTTCTTGTAGCTAATTTTTCCTGCTAGAGCACTTGTTGGGTTGAGTTGATGTTGATGATTGGCAATCAAAATCGAACCTTTCTTTAGAAAAGGATATTTAAATAAATCGTCTTACGTTACAATTTGTTCAGACACCCCCCTCCCGTACATAAGTATTCGTAAGATTTTCGTGACCCCCTCCTTCCTCCCCCCGACATCGACCCTTACGTAATTTGTACACGGCCCCTAACACAATAATTATGGTACTAGCGAGGTTCTAAGAAAATGACAGATTTAGAAAACTCAGCAGAGTTTATCTTTAAGCCTTGTAACATATAAACTGAACTGCAATAAGCCATGATATAAAGAACAAAAATTTTTTGGACCGTTAAAGTGTACTTCAGCTATAATACGTAATTTTAGAAAAAACGTGTTTACTGCTTATTATAGATAAATCATTATACTCTTTTAGTGATTGAATATACTATGGTGCTTACAAGAAGTGTTTTAATTTCTCCATTAATCACAGGAAAATTATAAATATGCAACTTTTCTGAAAGTCAGACATATAAAAGAGTCATTTATTTTTATACAATAAAAAGGAAAAAACAATATTCATGTAAATAAAACATATATCACACAATCAGATAAATAAATTTTGGAAGTCATATAAGTTCAAAAATAGACCATTAAAAACCATTAAGAGGATGTGACAATCTTAAGCTTATGAAAATTAATTTCTGTTATATAAAAGTTTTAGTTAAAGTAATCGAATGGAAAAAATGTATTAAAATCAACTCATTGCATTTTGAATTCATTGTATAAGGTAAAAGTACCTATAATGGAAACGATTTTGGGGTGCGTTTAATACTTTTGTCAAATTGGGCTTCAATAAGCGTATAACGCTAAAACTTTTTATAGTACTCGAAGGGCAAGACTTTCCTTAAACAGATAATACCTTTACAGTACGTATTATGAAACGTAATAAGTGTGTAAATGTCACTTTATTTGACTGATTTTACTTACAATTGCTTAATAACGCAAACATAAGATTGACATATTTAGGGATCATACCCCCGTAATAAAACTTAAAACGTTTTAAAATAAACAATTTATCGATAATAAAATTTATGTTCTCATATTTTCATTTCTATTTATATTTGTGCTGCTAATATTTTTTATTTTTTAATTAATAAATTCATTTTAGAACACTACTTTTATACCATAGCTGTAATTATATTTCTGATTTACATTAAGATTTAAGGGTTAAGAATATAATTGTTTGCGCTATCAGTAAGCGCGCTTGAAAATTGCCGGGCGAAGGAAGCAGAGTGAAATCGGGAAAATAACAGAACACTTGAATAAACAATAGCAATCACTATGTTTATTCCTAACAGTTAAACAATAACTATAAATAAAATCTGCGTTAAATACTAATGACTTGTGTCGTAATAATTAAAATGCGCGTGAAAAGGTCGAACGCGTCGCGCGTGCTGGAGAACGCTTGGTGTGATCAACTTTCTTCTCCGGCGGCTCGTGTACATCTCAATACGCAGAAACGCGGTAGAAAGTCGGAGAAAAGCCACGAACCACGGAAGAATACATCGCTTAATTTTGGGGGGCGTTAACCGCGAAACACCACAATTAATACGCGCGTTATAACTAGTCCGGCCCGAACAATAATATTTATAAAGAATTACTAATTCAATTTTTAGTGAGTTCTCATGAATGTCAGGTTAGTAGTGATTGGAAAAGTAAGTAAATAAATAAATAAATAAATAAAAATGGATTAACTTAAAGTTTACTTACACGATTGTTTGAAGCATCTATCCTACTTTTCGTAGCATTTGCATTACATTTTCTTCCAGTTTTAGAAGCAGGACCAGGTTTTCTTCGACATATCGGCAGTATAGGATTTATCTCACATTCTGAACTCGATTCTGATTTGTTGCCATTTGAATCAAACTTGTCACATTCTGATAATGAAGTATCCGATTCAGATTTTTTCTCCGTTTGTTCTTTTTTTGGATATCTAAACAAAAAATTTAATTAACAATACAATTTTGATTGTGTTCAATGTTAATGTATGTTATTATGATTTAAATAGTTGAAGCATTATATATTATTAAATTTATTTCAATACCTTCCATGGTTCATCGTCAGAAACTGATGAAGACGTATCCTCGTCTTCTTTGGTACTGCTTCCAGAAATAGATTCATTTTTCCTTTTCTTCATATAAGAATTGATAATGTCTTTGCTTGATGCGTCAATTGCTTTACGCTTGACTGCAGCATTTGCCAAAGGTGTTAATTATCAATTAATCTCACTAAATACATTGGGCATATGGACAATGATAATGTTTTTAGCTATATCCAAGTTCTAGGACTTAGTAGACCAATGTACAGGTGCTGGATTTAATTTTCATGTATCAGCAAATGATACTAAAATGTTCAGCGAAATTCGTTTACCGAAGGTTTTCTATTATTCTTGTTAGCTAGCAAGATTGTTACGTATAGGCATTTTTATTTTTTGAGTAATTTAAAATTTTTTTATTTTAAGGTTGCTAATACGCCTAAAAGTAGTCTAGAATTAAATAAAACTTATACACCTTATTTATTAATATGAAATAGATATTCTCAAAACATTTCAGACTAGGTTGCCGAATAAATTTTAGAGAAAAAATAACTTAAAAATTAGTATTTAACCCGCTGTCTGATGGCAGTCATACAAATTCAAAGCAGTAATATATTAAGATTTTTTGCAATAACTGTATGTTATGCTGAAAAAGCAATTATAAAATTACAAAGTTCGTCCTTTCAATAAATCGAAAAACCAAAGGATTCCTGTATTATTAAAAAAATGTTGTATTTAAAGTGCAAAAACGCTACTAACCTAAAACAGTGACTGCAGAAGTCATATTACCATATTATTTCTATGATGAAACAAATTTTATTTTTCGTATTAAGGTTAATGTCCCACTAACTGAGCGGTTAAGCTTACTAAGAGTTCATATCCGCTTTAGAATACATACAAACATCGTAAAAGTACAAAATATTTTTACATTTCAATAAATATTACTATTTTGCAGCACATAAAATGAAGAAATACGAGATTTTATTATTAATATGGAGAGAAACGAATAAAACATCACATCTCTTAATGCACTAATAAGTGGACAATGTAAAACGTCCATGTACTAGCGTCCGAAAAATGTAGTCCGAATACCTGGACACGTATATTTCACAATATTTTGATCCGAATTATTAATGAATATACTTAGAGAAACTAATCATTATGGTATACAGAGTATCATTTGTATCATTAATGATAGGTAGCAATACATAATTATAGTTTCAAAGACATATAATATTTGAGTGCATTTCTAACCTAATTTGTAACCTAAATTTAGTAGCCAAACAACGCTGTAAAACATACGTCCATGTATTGGGCTAGCACAGTTTTTAGCGTACTACTAAATAGACATTATTTTTTTTTATATAAAAAATATTGTATGCATAAAATACCGCTCTATTTCTTTTAAACATGATCTTATTATTCCTTAGAGACTTAAAAAATGGGAAACTGAGAGAAAGTAAGTTTATTAAACACTTCAGAAAAAACTGTCGTTTCCTAGTCTAACTCTTAAGAATGTACGTGCATTGCCCAAAACGAGAACACAACCTAACATAATCTTTTTATAGTCTGCAAAGCAAGATAAAAGTAAGAATATAGTTGATTTAATCATTAGAATAATAAATTCTGAATTATAATTTAAAAAAATATATGCGCTAAAATAAATATCAATTGAGTAATTATAAATTTTTTATCAAATGTCCAGTTAGTGGGACGTGTCCAGTCAGTTACCTTACAACAATGTTCAATTATCTTAAAATTCATAAATAAATTGGATAAATATTATTTAACTTTTCAAGTTATTTATACATACTCAATTCATTTTAAAGACGCGCATGAATAACCTAAAGTTCAAACCACCATGTAGTCATAAAAAGATATAACGATTTTGTAGGGAAAACACAGAATTGAGATAATAAATCAATGAAAAATAAAATTGATTTTAAGTATGTATGGAAGCATTTAGGCAATTGTAAAATAAAATTATATTAATGTTATTACTATAAATTGTAATAAATAAAATAATTTTATAGCACTGCAAGACCTAAGTCCACACTTATGTGATGCCTGTCTGTGACATAAGTAGTCCATTACTGCATCGTGTTTATTGCATGGTGTGATAATGGTCTGCTTAAGGCACAGATAGGCGTGACAGTGGACTTAGTGCAGGCAGTGCTATAAAATAGTATACGATACTCGTGTCATAAGTCGTCCTTCATAGCACTCGCTACACTAGGGTGCTAATAAACGCCATGCTGTAAAGGACTACTTAGGTCACGTGTATTGCAACGTACTATAAATAGATCATTTAATTGATCAGAGTAAATAAAAATAAACGTCATTTAGTACGTTACCTTATTCTTCGTTTTAGTTTGACTACTCATTTCGCCACCCTCCTCGGCGACAGGGGTCAAATCTGAATCATTTAGTTTTGGCACATGTAGTCTTCCATTAGCATCAATAAAATCATTTACTTCTGCTTCAGTTTCTATAAAATATAATGTATATTTAAGAGTTCAATGATTTGTAATACCATCATAAAGTTAAATTATAATCCGAACATGAGACTGGTGAAATCAGTCAAGTGGATGATAATTTATACGTGCGAAATATAAATTGTTGTATATATAGTCAAAAAATCTACAACATTGATACAGCATTGGATTTTTATTCTTATACTATTGAATATAGATAGTACAAATATGGTACTAGCAAAGCAAGTAAGTGTTATACAATATTTAAAATATTTAAAAGTTAATGCCTTTTATAACAATCCATTTAAATTTATAAAGTTAATATTACAGAAAGTAATATTAGTTTGCAAAAAGAATTCAATCATTTCAAATTATTTATAAATATATTCAACTAAAACGAATCTGTAAAGTTTTGAACAAACAGTATGATTTTAATGGTTTTCCTTTAGTAACGCTTCTACATGTTATTATTACCTACGGTAGTATGCGAAAGAATTATATTTTTAATGTGGGCTTATTTAAATACCGTTAAACAGGTAATATAGAACTGTATGTAAAAAAATGTAGCGATTGTATGTAGTTCTATAAATTCACGGATAACTGAACACTTAAAAACATTGGCGATTTTTTGACTTTGACTGAATAACATGTACAAAAATGGAAATTTATTATTGTATGCATACCTTCTACAGCAAGAATCTGGCAAACGCATGGCTTATTATCTTCAATTATCACAAAGGGCTTTTTACTAAATTCTCGACTTTGTTTCCCAGTGTTTTCATACTCAAAATATATAAATTTGATATCTTCAAAAATCATGTATACTTTTTTAGTAGGAACGTAAACATAAGCATACATTATAAGGCTTTAATTACCTTTACACTCTTATCACTCAAAAGAATGGCGGCTTTTTGATCTACCACGAGGTTTCACAAGCTTCAATGCTAATTGCAACGAGACAAAGGATTTAAATTTTAAAGCATGCTGACAGCTTCACAGCATGGTTGCGGGTGCCGTCACGACACTGTCCGACGGTGACTGTCGTGGCCACAGTAATATGAATTATGTAGATGAACCGTTCATGGTGGAAAAAGATGGGTGTGCTATTCACCTTGGTGAGGGTAGTACTAACGCCAAAAGCAATGTTACATTCCCATAAGGTGGTAAAAGTTGGAACCACAACAATTATGGTGCAATGCTTAGGAAGGTTAGAAAAAAAACAAAATTGTATCGCTTTTTCGGTATATTTAAAGTATTTAGACAATATGTTTATCTTAAAACCTCTTTTTTATAACACGTGAATAAAAAATACTATATTCGGCGCCTATAAAGTAGAGCGAAAATAGAGTTTTCCTCATTTTCGCCACCGAAAATTGGCCTTTGGCGCCCTCGATTTCCACTCGTGCTTATTCATCATCCTCGCTTAAAAACAGTCAATTTTCCCCCCTAGTTGCACAATGTACTATTCCGTAGTTAGGTAAATATTATATACATCACTATTTGTTACAAATATCTCAAGATATTGTACAACGTAATAAAATATTCATTTTCCCTATCTCTGCAATGTATCGTAGCATTCGTAGCATCATTATTGTACTTTCAACTTTCGCCTTTGCCGCTAGTGCTACCTTCGCCAAGGCGAATTAAAGAGGCTTCCGGGCGTGCGCCATTTATAGACCATGTATGTGTTTTCAATGAGCTATAAATGGGGGCAATGTGGAAGGCTCGTGGGAGCACATCTCTCTTTTCTTTTCACATAGACAACTATACATAATGTAACTCTACAAAAATATAAGGGTTTCCCTTGGAGCGGTCGTGCCTAAACAGATCAAAAGATTTGCAATATGTATATGTGTAGGCGTGTGTGCGTACGTACGCGTGTAGTGGGATTCATCCCAAAACCTTTTTCAACACACGCGCACATACACATACACAAACATATATATACGCACACACGCGCGCGCACGCACAGCATATAAGGTTTCTTTCACTAATAAAGGTATACAAGGAACAGCGAAGAATAGCAAGGAATAAGTATAAACAAACAAGTTGTTGGGATCTAACAGCCAAACAAAGAAGAAATAAAATATAAGAATTTAAATTGGTTAATATCTCTCTCTCTCTCTTAACAAATAATCAAACGGAGACTGTCGCAAATGAATGGCTATCGTCGGACACGGCTGGCGAGGGGGAGGGGTGCAGTGTAGGGGACTGAGAGCAGGATTTATCAATGTGATCTTTCTAGATTGTCATATTGGTACACTCCGTTAACACCTTCTATCTGGTCCCTCTTACCACCTTTTTGGAATTGCTGAGACGCACCTTGCTCAAAACATTGACGACAATCGCATTCAGATCAAGGGCTATTCAATTTTAAGATTAGATACGGATAAATTTGGGGGTGGATTAGTCCTGTATGTACACAATAGATTTAAGGCAACCATACTAAGCCGCTCACGTACCACCCAGGATGGTACGCCGAACATTTCTGAATATATAATGTGTAGTGTGCAACAGGGCGACCTTCCCCCCGTATTCGTTGCTCTAATTTATAGGCCATCGCATATACCATTCCTGCAAAATTCTGACATAATTGATAAGCTAGCTACATACACGCAGGACTATAGCCATAAAATCTTGATGGGTGATCTGAATGCGAACCCGTTGAAGACGTCGGCTGATGCAAGATTCGTTAAGCGATTAGCCGACGATTTAAATCTAAAAATAATAGAGCATGGTGCGACTCATCACCTCGAGGGGTCTCACACGTGGATTGATGTCGTTATGACAGATGACAACGACGTGCTGCTGAATACCAGCAATCAGGCAGCGCCCTTTGCCAGCAATCACACAATTATAGATGTTGAAATAGATTTTAAATTAAACAATAGCCCCATCACCGACACTTTTAGTTACAGAGACTTTAAAACAATAGAACAGGAAGATTTTCTATCTTACCTGAGTAATTGTGAGCGGGCGGCGTTTGATTGCTTGGACAACAACGACACGGACGAATTATTGGGACAGCTCAGCGCCAATCTCACGGGGGCAATATATGAACTCGTTCCACTAAAGCAACTTACACCAAAAAATAAAGCTAATCCTCCATGGATTGACGCAGATCTGGCTCACATAATAAAAAAACGTGACGCCGTACGCAGACGACTACAGCGCACAAAAAACGGTAATCTTTGGCAGGAGTACCGGTCTCTCGCGGTCGAAGCAGAACAACGCATGAAAATCGCGCGGGAGACTTACATGTAGAAATAAGAAGGATATTTTAATAAGAAGACGTTACAGTGACGGACGTAGTCCTGGCTGTTGCTCATTTCTCGTCGCAGGCTAGGGGTGAGTAAGGTATTCCCCAAAGCGTTGTAGCTAAGGCTCTCCCGTATGTAAGTCATCATATAGCGAGGGCCTTGAACTCCTCTTTGTCTGGTGGTGTCTTCCCAGGGGCTTGGAGGGGGGCTCACTTGGTGCCTCTAAAAAAGGTTTCAGTGCCATCTACTTTATCAGATTTTCGCCCAATAGCTCTATTGAGCTTTCTCTCCGAGCTGCTGGAGAAGATAGTACACGACCAGATTACAGATTTCTTAAGATCCAAAAATATCTTGGATCCTCCGCAAACCGGTTTTGGACAGCATCACAGCACCCAGACAGCTCTACTAAAACTAACCGAGGATATACGAACTGGGATTAACGACAATAAGAAACTAATGATTATACTGTTACTGTTCGACTTTAGTAAGGCGTTTGACACTATATCACCATCTAAATTACTTCGTAAGCTGATACGCATGGGTTTATCAAGGAGTGTTCTTCTGTGGATCAAATCATACATTTTTGGTCGCAGGTAAAAAGTCATAACTGACAACAACGGGGAATCTGATTGGCTAACCACCAATCTAGGTGTGCCACAGGGTTCAGTCCTGGGGCCCTTGCTATTCAGTCTTTATATCAATGACTTACAAGACGTACTGACTGGTGGTGATGTTAAACACTTGCTATACGCGGACGACTTGCAAACTTACACTCAAGTGACATGGCGAGATCTTCATGTGGGTATCAGATGCATTTCGGCTGTTGCGAGGGCAGTGTCGGAGTGGGCCGAAGCATCCGGACTGCGACTCAATGTCGGCAAAACAAAAGCGATCATTTTCGTCTCCGAGCACAACATCAATCGGTCGCAGGATCTTGGTTTGCCCGGCATTGGGTTTCAGGAAGGTTTACATGTGCCTTTCTCTGACTCGGTCACAAACCTTGGTGTTGTCATGGACCCTAAACTCACGTGGAAACTGCAGGTTGATGCAGTTGGAAAAAAGGTAAATCGTGCTCTTTACAGCCTACGATTTTTTAGTTCATGCACAACTCAGGCGTTGAGAAAGCAGTTTGCATGCGCGCTGTAGTGCTACATTCAGATTATTGTTCCGTGGTTTACCTTGATGTGTCTGATGAGCTCGAGACGAAGCTGCAACGACTTCAAAATTCATGTGTGAGATACATATGTGGTGTTAGAAGGGATGAGCACATCACTCCTCACAGGAAATATCTTGGCTGGCTTACAGTAAAGGAAAGAAGAGCGTACTTTGCGGGGTTATTATTGTATAGGGCAAAAAATATAGTACCTTGCGGCTCTCTTTGGTAAAAACACAGATAGGACTTCCAGTAGGAGCGGTGTGAAAGAGGTCTCGGTTCCGGGATCGCGGACTGATAAGGGTCTCTATTCGTTTAGAGCCCAAGGCTCGCGATTCTGGAACTCCCTCCCCTGCAGTGTGAGGTATCTGCCGTCCTTATGTAAATTTAAAACGGCATTAGGAAGGCACCTCAGTCAACTGCACGGTGATTAAGATGACATTTTTTCATGATGACGGAGAATTCATATACATGGGTAGTTGACTTTTTTATTTGTTTATTTATTTATTTATTTATTTAATTATTTATTTATTTATTTATTTATTTATTTATTTATTTAATTATTTATTTATTTATTTATTTATTTATTTATTTATTTATTTATTTATTTATTTATTTATTTATTTATTTATTTATTTATTTATTTATTTATTTATTTATTTATTTATTTATTTATTTATTTATTTATTTATTTATTTATTTATTTATTTATTTATTTATTTATTTATTTATTTATTTATTTATTTATTTATTTATTTATTTATTTATTTATTTATTTATTTATTTATTTATTTATTTATTTATTTATTTATTTATTTATTTATTGAGTTATTGATTTATTTAATTATTGATTTATTTAATTATTTATTTATTTATTTAATTATTTATTTATTTAATTATTTATTTATTTATTTATTTATTTATTTATTTATTTATTTATTTAATTATTTATGTATTTATTTAATTATTTATTTAATTATTTATTTATTTATTTAATTATTTATTTATTTATTTAATTATTTATTTATTTATTTATTTATTTATTTATTTATTTATTTATTTAATTATTTATTTATTTATTTATTTATTTATTTATTTATTTATTTATTTATTTATTTATTTATTTATTTATTTATTTATTTATTTATTTATTTATTTATTTATTTATTTATTTATTTATTTAATTATTTATTTATTTATTTTTTTATTTAATTATTTATTTATTTATTTATTTATTTATTTAATTATTTATTTATTTAATTATTTATTTATTTATTTAATTATTTATTTATTTAATTATTTATTTATTTATTTAATTATTTATTTATTTATTTATTTAATTATTTATTTATTTATTTAATTATTTATTTATTTATTTATTTATTTATTTATTTATTTATTTAATTATTTATTTATTTATTAATTGTATCTTTTTATTTTTTTTATTTTAATTTATCCGTTCTCCCGTGTTTTGTATTCTTAGTCGTGAAATATGTTGTAATGTAAAAATATAAAGAGTATATTTTAATAAAGAGTAAATTTATCTGCGTGTGTGATGAGTGTATGTATCGGCTGAATTGTAATTGTTTTTAAATTGTGACGTGATGGATTTACGTGTATGTAAGAATGAGTAAACTTTCAGAAATTGTTATGGAAATGTGATATATACAAACGGTGATATTAGATAATGACAAATTTGTGCAACAATTTTTTATGTTTATATACTGACGATCTGTGATAGTGATCAAAAACTTAATGTAATGACCAAAAAACAATTTTTATGTAATGTATTTTTGCCAAAAATGACAAATAAATCGTATATCTATCTATCTCTCAACAATTTTCTGCGCTTTTTAACGCCATGATTAGTAATAATGCCAATACGAACGAACGGATTAATGAATTAACTGATAAAATAAATACTTTCACTACATCTTTGAGTGAACAAAATGTGCGCTTAAAATCTCTTGAAGTAGAAAATGCTACTCTCCGTAATGAAATAGACGATTTAAAAGACTTGCGTGCTCGAGCTAACCCAAGCACGGAAATGAAAATTACGGGTATCCCTACTACGTCAAAGATACCATTACATGAGCTCACTAACAAAATTTTACATTATGAAGAGTTAGGTTCATTGACAACTGATATTCTAGAAATGCGTGAGTATAAACAAAAAACCAAAACTCTTCTAATGAAAAGGAAATTCAAAATGTTCACTCAAGCGGCGATGATAATAATGCGAGAAATAAGGGAAAAAAAGGATAAGATACCGACTTATATTGTTAAATTTAAGTCGTCTAGTATAGGCGACCACGTATTAAAAGTTAAGCGAGAATTCGGCGAATTGTTATTTTCCAATCTTTACCAGGGTGCTGATAATCTAATTATAAATTTATATGAAATGTTGCCTTCAGTTGTTCACAATCTTTTGTATGTAACTAAAGAGAAAGCTAAACAGTGCAAATATAACTGCGTTTGATCGTGTGAAGGCAATATTTATGTTCACAAAAATGATAATTCTGATAGAATTTGCATAGTAACCGAAAATGATCTTGATAAATTATTGTGACTGCCCACGCATTCTACCTCACTAGCGCAATCCTTTTGTATACATTCATTTTTACGAGTCGCTCAAATTAATGCAAATTCAATAAAAGATCACCTAAATGAAATCGAAATATTTCTTATTAATAAAAATATCGATATACTGTCCATATCCGAGTCCTGGCTTACGCCTAATAAAGAAGATTCTCTCTTTACCATATTGAATTTTAATCTAGTTCGCAACGATCGAGGCCTCTTAGCGACTAGTGGCAAACGTACTTATATTCAAGCTGGCGGAGTCGCATGCTATATTCGGAATGGAATTTCATGCAAGATACTTAGTGCTCCACAAATAAATAATTTGAATGACACCGAATACCTACTTGTTGATTAACTAAACCCGTGGTTAACTAAAGAAGTCAAAGACAAATGTAAATACTGAAATAGACTATATAAAGTGGCTAAACGCACGAAAAACTCATCCCTTCTCTTAGAGTATAACACATTACGCAAACAGCTTAAAAACGAGATAACTTTAGCTAGAAATACCTATATTACTCGATCATTAGCATCCGTTTCGGATAAATCTAAATGTTGGAATCTACTAAATAAATTTGGCCTAGTGAAGAGTCAGTCATCATCACCTTTGCATATTTTGACTGCCGATGAACTTATTCGCTATTATTCCTCAGTCACATGTTGTCACCCACCTTGTTCAATTACAAAACTTCGGGAAATACTCGCGATACCGTTATGTGACAACAAGCTTAGTTTTTCTTTTAGACCAGTCGACAGAATACAAGTCCACCAAACAATGTTGTCGTGCTTTCCTAAAGCTAAAGGACGTAGCTGTGATGGCTTTCTCTTTCTTACTTCAAAGAAATGCTACTATTATTAGTCCCTTTTTTTACTGATCTATTTAATATGTCCATATCATCTTGTACATATCCTACAGAGTGGAAAAAGTCACTCACAGTTCCTCTTAGTAAAGTTCCTTCGCCTGGCTCCCCAGCAAAGACAAGACCAGTTACTAATTTATAGCATTTTGCTATAGTATTTGACTCTCTCGTGACGCAACAGCTTACTGAGTATTTTGAAGTAAATTCACTTCTTTCTCCATACCAGTCAGGGTTTACAAGTAATTTTAGTACGCAAACGGCACTATTGAAACTTACCGAAAATATCCGTCGTGGGATCGAGAAGGGATTGGTTACAGTCCTGCTACTTTTCGATCTAAAAAGGGCCTTTGACTCCATAAATCACGAGTTACTTTTGAAGAAGCTTAGAGAACTTAACATCTCTGATGAAGCTATTAGCTGGTTTCACTCATATTTAACAGGTCGATCCCAAGCTGTGATTAATCTTGATGGTAGTTTATCTGATTTTATGGAAAACTCTTCAGGCGTACCACAGGGTTCAACTCCGGGCCCAATTATTTTTCTAATATTTATCAACATGCTAGTACTAGTCTTAGTTCATTGTAAAGATAATTGCTTACTTTTTGCGGACGATTTCCAATTTTACATACAATGTGAGCCAGCTGAATGGCCAGCTGCGATCTCTAAATTAAATGAGGATGCTGCTGCTGTAGTAATTTGGGTTAAATCGAACGGACTAATTCTTAATGTAGATAAAACGAAAGCCTTGCTTTTTGCATCCGTGCAATATCACATGCGTATTAATAAGAACAATCTTCCACCCATAGTAGTCGATGGTTCAATCATATCACTCGTAAGCACAGTGAAAAATTTGGGTGTTATTCTTTGTGAATACCTGTTGTGGAATGCCCATATATCCCAAATTTGCTCTAGGGTTCACAATGTTCTTTATCGACTAAGATTTAAAGGTAGATGTTTATCAAGTCAGATTAAAACACAATTAGTCAATGCACTAATATTTCCTTACTTTGACTATGCTTGTCTAGTATTTAGTGATCTTTCGCAATATCTTGCTGTTAAACTCCAGCGACTGTGCAACATTGTCATACGATTTATATTTAGTCTAAGACGCGATGCGACATTGAAACCGTATTATAAGCAGCTAAATTGGCTATCCCTCGCTGAGCGTCGAAAACATTTTTTAGGAGTCACTAATTATAAAATATTAACGGTGTCGAGACCGGAATATCTTCTTAAATTTTCTCCGGAAATCAAAGATGACACACGTCGTTCTGAAAGACTGAAATTTTCAAATTTTGTAATCCCCCTAGCTACAACGAGAACTTATAGATGCACATTTTCTATTCAAGCTATGGAACTATGGGATACTTTGCCTATCGCTATCAGACTTAAAAAGACTGTTGAATCGTTTAAAATGGCTTTATACGAATGTCTTATAGGATTAGAACACCCATAGGTGTGAATAGAATTTAATCTAATTAATTATAATTGTTAATATTCGTTTTATACTCATGCGTTATACATTGCGAATATATTAACTGAGAGGCTATTTTTGTTATTAGTATTAATTTGTAATAATAGCTATTTACTATATATATTTTTATACATGTTACAATCATTAAAATGTATTATATTGTTTGTTTGTCATACGGTTATGATAACCTTGGCATGAATAAATTTGTTATCAATCAATCAATCTCTCTCTCTCTCTCTCTCTGTCTCTCTCTCTCTCTCTCTCTCTCTCTCTCTGAATTATCCAGTCGATTGAATAAGAACAACAATATAGACAATGATGATGCTGCAGCATCACCTGCACGAAGCACGCGGGTGCAAACGATTGATGGAGGGACAATGCACAGTAAAAACATTAAAAATGGGAACACGGAGCTAATTATTTCTAACGTATTTGACGGTGATGTCTCAAAGCGTGTGGACGTTGCACACGTGATACTGTGCCGTGTCCTTCCATCAACGCAAAAATGAGAAATAATCGACACACGTCTGCTTCGGTCAGAGGAACCGACAGCTGTGGCATCAGCAGATATAAATGGCGAATGTAGACGGTCACCATGGGTTGTTACCCTTTCCAGCAGTGCGTTAGGCGAGAAAATTATGCGAGCCAAAAAGCTAATCACTGGCTTTCATGCTAGAGATGTCGACATTGCAGCTATTGACCAGGACACAAGGGATAGGATTATCAAAAGAAAAATTTTTATAAATGAATTATTAATAAAGGAATGTTTTATTAAATATAGAAGTCTCAAGGCCCTTGCAATGAGACTCGATTTTAAATATGTTTGGCATAGAGGGGGCCGTTTCCTGGTGAAGAGGCGTGATGGCGACGTCTCTCATGAATTTTCATCTGCGGCTGATTTACAAACAATAGTGGCATCTTATGCCATTAATCAACCATCACCAACCGTAGATAAGATAACAAAAAACGTTGATAAAGAAAGCGCAATTGATAAAACTGTTATTCCGTCAACTGTTGCAAAAAATTGACTATCTGCAGACACTGCTGGGGGGATTCTCTGTAGAGGACTGAGAGCAGCTTTTGTCAATGTTACCTCTCTAATGGGGCACATTGGCATGCTTAAACAACACCTTTCAGCTTGTCCTCCCTACTATCTCTTTGGAGTTGCTGAGTCGCACCTTGACCCTGATGTTGGGAGTGATCTCATTCAGATCGACGACTATTCACTACTTAGACTTGATCGCAACAAACTAGGGGGCGGGCTAGTCCTGTACATTCATAACACTTTCAAGGCCAATTTACTATGCAGCTCTCCAACAACACAGGAGGGCAGGCCATTTATACCTGAATATTTAATGTGTAGTATTCAGCAGAGCAGCCTTTCCCCGTCTTTGTTGCTTTAATATACAGACCACCACACGTACCGTTTTTACACGGCTCTGACTTAACAGACAAACTAAGGACACATACGCAAGACTTTAGTCATAAAATTATTATGGGAGATCTGAATGCGAACCTACTCGGAACGTCAACCGATGCAAGATTTGATAGGCGGTTGGTTGATGACTTACCTTCAAATAGTTGATCATGGTGCGACTCATCATCTCACAGATTCTCACACGTTGATTGATGTGATCTTGACAGATAACAATGACGTTGTACTGAGCAGGGACAATCGGCCGGCGCCTTTTCCCAGTCATCATAACATCATAGAGGTCAAGATTGGGGTCGAAACTGCTGCATCCCCTGCGGCTGAATCTTACAGCTACAGGGATTTTAAATCGATCCAGCAAAACGACCTCCTATCACACCTAGCTGACTGTGATTGGTCGCAGATCGATGGTCCCGTGGCGGGTGTAGACAGTCAACTAGAGTGCCTCAGTGTCAACCTCATGGCTGTGAAAGATAAAATTGCGCAGTTAAAAGAATTTACACCGAAATAGAAAACGAATCCACCATGGGTTCATGGTGAACTGATACATCTATACAAAAAACATGACTCTGTACGACGACGCTATGCGCGGACCAAAGACGACAGACTGTGGCGGAAGTATCAGAGCCTTGCAGCTGAAGCTGAATTACGAACGAAGGAAACAAGGGAAATATTTTTACAAAATAGAATTTTTTAAGCAATTCGTAATAAGAAAGATATCTGGAAAGAGCTCAAGGCTCTGGGCCATCTGCCACAGACAAGAGAGGAGCTTCATGGTTTCTCGCCGAATGAGCTCAATGCCCACTTTGCAGGGGCGTCGATCTCCCAAAATGAGTGTGATGAAGAACTTGACAACGTCTTGACCACTGCCAGTGATGACGGCTTTGTTTTCCGAGAAGTCAGTTTCTCGAACGTGGTCCTGGCTGTTGCCCACTTCTCATCACAGGCCTGAGGGAAAGACGGCATTCCCCAAAGTATAGTGGCTAAGGCTCTTCCGTTTGTGGGAGATCATATTGTTAAGATCTTTAACTCCTCTCTGTCCAGTGGCATTTTTCCGGGAACTTTGAAGGGAGCTCAATTGGTGCCTTTGAAGAAGAAGCCTGTCCCATCTACGGTGTCAGATTTCCGACCAATTGCCCTACTGATTTTTCTTTCTAAGGTCCTGGAAAAAATAGTACACGACCAAATAACTGACTTTTTACGAGAAAATAATACTTTGGACCCGATGCAGACTGGTTTTCGACAGAATCACAGTACACACACAGCACTACTAAAACTGACGGAAGACATAAGATCAGAATTTAACAACAACAATAAACTATCGACTATTTTGTTGATATTTGATTTTAGCGAAGCATTCGACACCATCTCACACACTAATCTGCTGCGTAAGCTGAGGCGCATGGGATTCTCTAGGAGTATTCTCCTGTGGCTTAAGTCATATATTATGGGGAGACGACAGAAAGTCGACACAAACACAAACGGGGATTCAGGTTGTTTAACCACCAATCTTGGCGTTCTACAAGGGCTCAGTCCTGGGAGCCCTGCTTTTCAGCCTGTACATAAACGACTTACAAGACGCACTAGACTTAGATGGTGTAGAACATACGAGTATACTTTACGCTGACGACCTGCAAAGCTACACACAAGTGACCCTGAAAGGTCTTTGTGATGGTATCAGTCGCATGTCGGCTGTAGCACGAGCAGTATCGAACTGGGCAACGTCAGCTGCGCCTCAATTTCGGCAAGACAAAGGCGATTATTTTTGGATCTGATCATAACATCAAACAGGTTCAGAACCTTGACTTGCAAGGCATTGAGATACAGACCGGCGTACACGTTCCCTTTGTTGATACAGTCACCAACGTCGGCGTGGTGATGGACGGAAGGTTAACATGGAAGCCGCAACTGAATGCAGTCAGTAGGAAAGTAAATAGAGTTCTGTGTAGATTAAAATTATTCCGTTCAAGCACCACAGAGATACTGAGGAAGCAGCTGGCATGTGCACTGGTACTACCTCACTTAGACTATTGCTCAGTGGTTCTTCTTGACGTATCAGGGGAGCTCCAGACACGACTACAACGTCTACAGAATGCATGTGTAAGATACATATGTGGTGTTAGGCGTGATGAGCATATCACCGCCTACAGGGTAAAACTGGACTGGTTAGATCTGAAGGTGAGGAGGGAGTATTTTATGGGGCTGCTTTACAAAGCGGTTGTCATGCGGC
Organism: Gastracanthus pulcherrimus; assembly: GCA_949152435.1. NCBI lineage: Eukaryota > Metazoa > Arthropoda > Insecta > Hymenoptera > Pteromalidae > Gastracanthus > Gastracanthus pulcherrimus. The sequence goes on along the minus strand of OX424575.1, from coordinate 106,727,895 downwards.
AGCCACCATATCTTATGCCCTCTTTGAAAAAAACCAGGCCAGGACTTCAAGTAGGGGTGGTACGAAAGAGCTTTCGGTTCCGGGGTCGCGCACCGATAAGGGCCTTTTTTCCTTTAGAGTTCAAGGTGCGCACCTCTGGAATTCGCTCCCAAGCAGTGTGAGGTGCCTGCCATCTTTTTGTAAATTTAAAACGGCGTTTAGCAGGCACCTTAAACAATTACATGGTGACGGGAATATATAGAGGTGAACTTTTCGAGAATCGGTTTATACATTATTTTGTTCATCTCCGTGTATTCCCAATCTGACTCGGATATTTATTTGGGTTATTTATTTATTTGAATTATTTATTTATTCAATTTATTTATTTATTTTAATTTATTTATTTATTTAAATCTATTTATTTATTTAAATTTATTTATTTATTTAAATTTATTTATTTATTTAAATTTATTTATTTATTTAAATTTATTTATTTATTTAAATTTATTTATTTATTTAAATTTATTTATTTATTTAAATTTATTTATTTATTTAAATTTATTTATTTATTTATTTAAATTTATTTATTTATTTATTTAATTTAATTATTTATCTAGCTTATTTATTTATTCGACTTAGTTATTTATTAATTTATTTATTTATTAAATATGTTTAGTGTTAAGTGTGAATGTATTTATTAGCGTGATTGTAAAAGTGTCATACGAATGAGTGTGTTTTTAAATTTTGACGTGATAGTTATACGTAAAAATTTAGTAAAGTATGTGTATGTATTCTTTTTATTTTTAATATGTTATCTGTATTGTATTTATTTTATTCTATGTATTTTGACGAAGCGTGTTTCTGTGATATCTGACTATGACTAGTTCATTATATTTAGATTTTATAAACTGACGAACTGTTACAGCGAATAATATTATTTAATACATACGAAATGCAATAAGTGAACGTTAATGTAAGATAACAAATTTATAATATTGACTGATATTTTAATTATTATAACTACATGTATATGCAATTGTAAGAATTTCGTCTTTTGATGAAAAAACAGTATATCAATCTATCTATCTATCTGCTTATTATTACATCAAGGCCCCCGCACGCTAAAAACTGAAGTTCAGAGTAATAGGAAGTAATGAGGAATGAGGGGGAATAAGGAGGAGTTAAGTCCTTGTTGCCCTTGTTGCCGCTTATTCCTAACCGAGATGTATAGTACAGCGCCATCTGTAGCCAGATGTAGCTATAACTGTAGGCAGCCGAAAAATGTGTTGTCTAAATATATTGCTATAAAACTGAACCGGTACCATTGGTTACCATTTATTATAGTTAAGTGACTAACATTGAATTATAATCATATAAATTGACATTTAAAATAATTGTATTTGACAAAAACGTAAAAACGCTTTTAGCGGCGCTATAGCTAACTGCAGCTAGCTACAACTGCCGATCCATTACAAACGGACCCTAACAGGTTTGCGTTTCGCTTACACCGAATCTACATTGCGTTTCTTGTGTCGTGTGCCGACATTATAAACTTCGTTTATAGAAACACGACCTAGGTCTGTTACGTTATAATAACCTGTGCTAACGAAGTTTATAGATGTCGAACAACATTTTTTTTCACGGCAAACGCGCACGGCACACGGTACAAGGAACGTAAAGTATATTTGGCGTTAGTAATAAACGGTAACAAGGAAATAAGGGCTTTGATCCTCCTTATTCTCTCTTATTCCTCCTTATTTCCTATTCCCTTGAACTTAAGCTTTTAGCGTGTGGAGGCCTTCATGTTACTAGCATGATGTATATTTACATCATGGTTACTAGAGGCACCGCTGTGATATAGTGACGCTCATGTACAGACTCAAAATGAAGCACGCTTTTTAATCCTGAAGAACATAGCCTGGAGCTAATAACTGCGGAAGAAAAAACATTCTGAAGAAAGTTTTTAACAGATCCGCATATAGTTCGATCACCCGGATTGGAGAAAAAAAGGAGTACTTAGGACATTTAACACGGTTTGATAAATGGTACCATTTGTATAGCTTTTCTTGGATATCGTAAAACTACAATACAAAAGCAATAGAACTTTTTGACACGTAGTTGTTGCTATAAAGTATAAGTTTACACAGGTAAGAAAATGATCAAATATTTCTTTTGATATGTAATATATTTTTTCAGTTCTTAGTATTCATATATATATTTTTTCTAGATTCTGTTACAATATACCAGAAATAGCGTTAATTATAAATAGTGCTTAGATTATTTAAGTTTGAAATGCCCAGAAAAGGTGAAGGTTATCAAAATTATCAATACCAAGAACAACTTTGTACAATAGAAGAAAACGCAAACTCGAGTTATTGGTATTGACTACTAGCATAAAAAGAAAACTGCATTTACCAATTGTATTACAATTTTAATATGGTAATTTTACAATTTTAATAATCACGAATGTATTATCGTTAGGTTCACCAAGAGAAATCTAAATCAGAAAATCCGTTTCCTGATATTGAATCTCTTTCAATTGAAAATGAACAAGACTTGCCAGTGAATTGTACGTCATCATTATTTCATGTTGAAATTTCCATACATGAAGATCAGTCTTTTACAGTGCATGTAGCTGATTACGATAAGGATTGGATAGAGGTATGTCAATTGTCACATTTATTCAAAGTATCAAGCTATCTAAAGGATATGGATTTATATAATGATTTTTCATATGATTTATCTTTCTTCTTAAAAATCTTGTCAATTTACTGTGATTAATGGTGTAATTATTGCATAAATTTTTATATATTTTCGAAAACAAAAAAAATTTCTTAAATAATAAAAAAGGGTTTTTGTGTACAAATATAAATATCTTTATTTTGAGACTTAAATTGGGCATTAAATGATTTTTGATAAACAATTTCTTCGAAAACCTCGTTAGTGCTTAAAGTGGTTCATGCATGGCTCCAAAGTCAATTGAGTGCGCACAAAGAAAATTTTCGGAAATATTTTTTATTGTATGTAAATAATATTTAATAAGCTTATTTATGAATTATGAGATAATTAAACATTGTTGTAATACAAACAGTTATACTTTTTTTTTTTTTTTTTTTTTTTTTTTATGTTTACAAACACACCGCAGACCCCCGTCGTCGATTAGCACCACATGGGAGCATAAACATGGCGACGTTAAAAAAAAAAAATATATATATATTCTAGTTTTTCAATAAGACATGCAGTGTTTGCGAAAATAAATCTTTATATTGCTGCACATAATTTTACAACTCCCATAATGCTGTGGGTTAAAATACTAATTTTGAAGTCATTTTTTCTTAAAATTTTATTCGGCAACGTGATTTGAAATTTTTGGAGGGGGTATTTTTCATGTTCATAAATAACTTGTATAAGTTCTATTACATTCTGCAGCATTTTCATCCACCAGGGTTGCCACACGTCTGGAAAACCTGGAAATATCAGGGAATTTGTCAGGGAATTTTAGACAGGTATGGAAAACCTGTAAATGTCAGGGAAAGCGGTCATAAAATGTGGAATTTTTTGTAATGTTCAGATTACTGGACAGTGAGTAGGTACACAAAACATAAATTGCCCCGTGTTTTCCTTAAGGTGGCTCCGTGGTGTGTTTTCATGATTTTAACAAATTTTCTTATTTATTTTCCTTTTTATTAATACTATTCAATTTTTCATCTGTCTAACATTGTAAGCAATTTAGTTTATTCAATTCTACTATTATATGTATATGAAAAAAGGTTTATATATTATAAGTTTTTTTGGGAGTCATAGGTACCTATCGATTAATAGTTTATCAAAGTCCTGATTTTGGACATAAATTGATCTCGTGCACACAAAAATTTTTAAAAAAATTATTGAAACTGCGAATATTTCATTAAACTATTTTCAATAAAAATTCGTTGTTTTTTTTTATTAATTGATACTTTGAAATTTATTTGTTTTTTTTTATTAATTGATACTTTGAAATTTATTTATAATACATACATGAAGATTTAAAAAAATGTTATTTAAAAAAATAACAGAATTTATTTAGCAATTTTGAAATAACATCACATATATATTTTTCAGAGCTGTATAATAAATAATCTAATTAAATTAAAAGTGAATATTAGTTATATCTAGCTATAAAAATGTGATGTAATTTTCTTAGATGTGCATGACAACGTTGTGTGCGCGAGGGCTATTTTGAATGTAACTCATTTTTACTAAAAAATAGCACATTGTACTGAATAACTTGGAATATAAATGCTAAAAAAATCTGAAAATTGCTATGCAAATTCGTATAATCATATAACAAATATTCCGTATAAGCCCCAGATTTTTAAAATTGAATTCGGAGATTTTTTAAATTTTACCAGAGCGCCACCTTAACATGAGCACCAAGGCTGTTTTAGGTTCCCGGTATGATAATTTGAGAGATATAAAATAAGGGATTACAATATCAATAGATTATATTAGAATATTTTTATAATAATTTAAAAATACCTTCGCGTAGAAAAAATATTTTAAAAAATGTCACGAAAAGGTCTATAATAGTAACTCTTCATTCCGAGCGTTTAAAAGGATTTAATTTTATTTTACGCAAACTCATAAATCCTAAGATCAATAATCCTAAATCCATAAATCCTGAATATGACAATCCTAAATTCATAAATCGTATAAACTCTAAACTTCTAAAAACTCTTCTAAAACCTTCAAATACTAAACCCTTAAGGTGAACCTGCAACAATTTTCAAAAAAAATCTTACTTTTGACCAAAAAAATTAAAACTTAACTAACATTTTTTGCATGAATAGGGAAAGTTATATTCTAATTTGAAACTTATTTTATCGACATTTTTCGTAGTTCTTGGGAGCACTGTTAATTAATTTTTTTTTGAATTTATATAAAATTTTCTTTATAAGCCATCATTCTAAAACTTTTTTTAACTGTAAATACTTGAAAGTATTATATTTTTGGCATACTTCAAAAACTTGAGGTTCTTAATTTCAGGCTTTATGTTTTTATGTCTTTATGTTTTTAAGCAGACAAATCTCGAATAAAAACACAACTATAAGTTAATATTCACTTAAAAAATACAGTGCTTAAGCTCTACTTTGAATGAAAGAAAAGTCACTTTGATAAAATATTTTTAATTACTCTATGTGTACTTATTTCAGATGTTATTGCATTCTGCAGAGTTAGAAGAAGAAAGTGAAGATGAATGTGCGATGCGTAATATCAAGGTATTATATAAATCATAATAATTTTATTACAAGGTTGCATAAAAATTAACTTGCATTTTTAATAAAAAAAATTAATTTTGTTTATAATTTCCAAACAGATTCCGCAACTAAATCATATCTTCGAAAGCAACTGTGTAAATTGCACAAACACGAATCGTGGAGAAGCTATTCTTATGTGTATGCTATTAGGGTTACATCACTCTCTTACATGGGTAGCTATGATGGATGTTATTAATCTGATTAACAAATTGTTTAATGAGGACGTTCTGCAAATGAGTAAATACAAATTGCAAAATTTCTTTCCTGATCAAAAAGACTGGTTGATATATCATATTTATTGTACAAAGTGTAAAAAGTATATAGGAAAACGTTCTGATCTAGACAATGTAGCGACTTTGACTTGCACAAATTGCTCTTATATTTTGAAGAGTGTTAAATCGGCGCCATATTTTCTCACTTTAAATGTACAATCGCAGCTAAAAGAATTATTTGAGGATAAACTTGTGCTACCCTATTTTTTACAAAAATAATCGTCGAAAAGATCATTCCGAAAACATCGAAGATATTTATGATGGAGAAGTGTACAAATCAAAATCAGAACAAGGGAATCCATTGAATGATCAATGCAATTTTTCATATGTATTTACTACAGATGGCTGTAAAGCCACTGATGCGAGCCCTTTAAGTGTTTGGCCAGTGTACCTTCAACTGAATGAATTACCACCAAAAATAAGGAAAAAGCATATGATTCTTGTAGGCATATGAGCGAACCAAGAAAAGCCTAACATGAACTTTTTAACGCCTATTGTAGATGAATTAAACGCTTTATCTTCTGAAGGTATCCAGTGGAAAATGGACAATAATACAATAACCAGTCAAATTATTCCTATTTGCTGTTGCGTTGACTCCGTTGCTCGATGTAGTACCTTAAATATGAAACAGTACAATGGAAAGTATGGTTGTACGTTTTGTTATCATTTATCCAAAAGATATACCGTGAGTACAAAGGTGCCCAAAGATCGAACTCACGATGAAATTGTTCGAGACATGATAGCATCCAGCAATAGGAATGAAAATAAAACAGGTAAAGTAGAAGAGGTGAATGGTGTTAAAGGTCCTTCAGCTTTGATGCTTTTGGATTATTTTGACCTATCAGATGAAATGACACCTGAGCCTATGCATTCAGTGTTTCTGGGCGTAACTGAGCAGTACACGAATATTTTAATGTCGTCGCCAAAGAAACCTTATTACGTTGGGTCTACAACTAATATTTATACCATAAATGAGCGCTTGCTCTCCATAAAAACGCCAAAAGGTATTACGCGAACACCCAGATCAATTACTGACAGAAATTATTGGAAAGCCACTGAGTGGCGTTCATGGCTGATATTTTATTGCTTAATATGTTTGCAAGGTATACTACCAACAAAATATCTGGCACATTTATCTCTCCTAGTGACAGCAGTACAATTGTTATTGCAGAAATCAATCTCTACAGAAGATTTAAATTTGGCAAAAAAATCATTAACAAAATTTGTTGTTTATTTTCAAGAATATTTTGGAAAAGAAAGTATGTCATACAATGTACACTTATTATTGCATCTCGCTAAAAGTGTGGAAAATTTAGGCCCCTTATGGGCTCATGATGCATTTTCTTTTGAAAATGAAAATCGCTTTCTGCTTCAGTTAAAAAAAAGTCCTACGGAAGTAGCCACGCGAATATCTCGGAGATTTTTATTTTATAAATGAATACCAAAGTTTTGTACATATTTTCCAATAAGTTATAGAGTGCATGAATTTACTGATAATTTTGAAAACAGGTTGAAATATTTCATGAAAATTGATAGAATAATATTAATTGGTTCCGGAAAATCTTATAATTTTAATGAAGCAGAAGAAAGTTTAGGTTTTCAAGGGCTGTGACGGTCCAGTGTTTTCATCTGCTTTATAATTGCAGGTAAAAAACGCGTTCGCGTACTGACTCGATTTATCGTAGTTTGTTTCTTTTAAACCCCTTTTGTTCTCGGGTCTAACGGGGCCCACGCTAATCTTGTGCCTAAGCCTCGTGATCCGCCCCCCCTGTCGCTCCTCGATCCTCTCGAATCGCTAATGCGTACCGCCGAGGAGAGAAGCGTTGTCTTTTCCTAGCTCTTTTTGTGGCCGCGCTCGGTGCACTTTGAGCGACAGAGCGAATGCTCTATCAAGCCCAGAGTTTCCGTACGATGGCCTTTTGGCACAGTACACACGTCGAGTACGCGTGCTGTGATCCTTTTTTAAGTTTTTCTTTTTTATTTTCTTTAGACGCTGTAGTCGCTCAGCGAGAAGCGAGCGACTAAGGTCTGGATGATTGCTGCAAGCAATTTCTTTTGTATTCTCTTTTTTTTTATTATTTTTTATGGACGTATAGAGGGAATAAGAGTTTTCCGAAAATGAGGAATAAATCAAGTGTATAGATATATATCAAGTGTGGTTTTATTTGAAGCTTTCTTAAGTGTAATGGAGTTTAATCAAATTGACGCTCTACCACGTATATATATATATATATATATATATATATATATATATATATATATATATATATATATATATATATATATATATATATATATATAGAAGCTCACATATGCAAATTTCGCCTCAGGAAAGCTGACAATGAGAGAGAGGCTTGAGATTATTTTAGCTCTTATTCGGATCTATCGTCCTGGTCTAGCCAAATGGCGTGGGCCTCGTTCGACCTCACCCGCGACAGAGCTGAAGCTCTATCAAGCGAGCGAAGGAACAGAGTGCCCCAGCGACTGTCCGCCTGGGTATTTATATTTTTCGCGGCTCTCTCCATCTCTCTCATTCCCACCTTTCCTTCCTTCCTTCAGCTCTCCCCACCGCAAAGGGTCGAGCTGCGCCGCTCAATTTTCGCGCCGCTCGCGTTCTCGGGCTGCAGGTAATACTGCCCGTCGGTAATATGCCGGCGCACCCTGCAAACGCGCGCTTACCATCGTGGCTTACGCGCATATAATGCACGTTGGGCTAGGTTTTAATTCTCAAAATGATACTTAGTACGATCGGGGTGTTACATTGCCCCCCAAATTAAATTGTTTTATTTTGTACAAATAAGTAACAAACTAAAAAAATTTCATTTCCTGCGTGCCCAACGTGTTATTAGTATAATCTTTTCCGATCGCCCCTCACGTCGATGGATAAAAGGTACTTAATAGAAAATTAAACTCTTGTTTTTTAGGGGCAAAAGAAAACATGATTTATTTATGCTAAATTATATACAAAAGACACACACACAAACATAACCCATACAAATAACAACAAAAAATATAAAACCTCTGTTTTTTTTTAAAAAACAAACAATTAAGTAAACATACACACATATCCCCATCAGGGATGCCATACTATTTAATTTTTTCGAACTATTCATCAAAATCGCTTATTTCGCAATCCACGATATCCTCCTGATTCGCGCACACCCCCCTCCCTTCGAGATCGGCAAAAAGCTCATCGAGCTCCTCAGGCTCGAGGCTTTCGCACTGTAACGGGATGGAGGGAGCGTCCACCTTGCTCTCCCCCTTGGCTGATGGAGCTGGCGCTGGTACATGTACGGGGGGAGCGTCCACCCTGCTCTCCCCCTGGCCCCGTGAAGATGGTGCTGGTGATGTGGCCGGCGAAACTGGTGCAGGCGGTAAAGCGGGTGGAGCTGGTGCTGGTGGAGACTGCAGAGGAGCCTCTCTGCGAGCTTGCCTAGCGGCCACCATCTCCTGGATGGTTCGCTGACTCCGGGCGATCTCTTCCCGGAGCTCAGCGATGCGAGCATCATTGGTGGCTCGCTTGCTCGCTGGCTCCTCGACATCGTGCTCGCTGTCGGGGTGTTGTTGCGGCGCGATAGGTGCGTCGCTGCGCCGATTGTTCGCGACCTGCTGCCCGGGCCTGCTGCGTGGCCGGCGGCGGCGTCGGCGTGGTGCCGTGGGTGGCGTCCCTGGCTGGACTGCCTCAACTGGTGCAAGTGTCGGAGCTGCTCCTGCTGGCGGGGTCCGGGGCTCCGTCTGCGTGGATGCCCCAAACACTAGATCGGTTTGCGTGCCCGTCCCGCTTACCTCTGCGCCGTTGATCGGAGCCGACCATCGGCTTGCTCGGCCCGTCCGGACCCGAAGGCAGGTCACGGTGCTGCGGGAGTACCAACGCGCGTACGTGAGGCGTAGGTCCAGGAGGCGGTCATCCAACTGGGTGGATGCGTCGCTGGCTGCCACCATCGTGGTTTGTGTCGACGCATCCATGTCTACACTTCGAGATGTGGAGATGGAAAGACAAGGAGCGCACCACGCGATACCCTCCCCCACAACCCCACTTTTACCACTAAATTCTTCACTGTAGCGGGGTGTGCTTGCAAGTCCCCTACAGTTTTCGCGGTCACGATGCACACACACTGTTTTATCCACATATATAACTTTTTACATTTATATCTTAGAATCCATTACATGTTAATTTTTTTTTTACATTTATAAATCCGCCGAGGAGATAGATTGAAGTGAAAAATCGACCCTTTACACAATGTGATCTAATAAATGTATTTGAATATTCTGCACTCCTCAGTGGATTTTACATAATGCGCATCCCTATACTATCCGTTCTAAATATATCTCGCCGCAAAATAAACCATGTTTTCTCTTTTATTTATTTATTTATTTTTTTTTTTGTGTACCCCATATTTTTCCGCTATATATGTATATATATACCTTTTATTTTATACTTCCTGGACCGTCACATATTTAGCTTAAGTAACAAAATTAACCTTTATTTATTTAAACAAAAGAAAATTATTTTTTTATTGCAAAATATGGCTTCAAATTTGCCAAATGAAATTTACCACGCTCCTTTTTTAGCTTTTCGTCTATTAGAAGATAAGTATCGATACCGTCCTTTTCCTTTACTACATACGGCCCCTCCCATATATTAAAAAACTTTGCGATCTTGCGGTTTTCCGCGTCTGACACGTTTTGCGCCAACACTAACACTTTATCTCCGCTATTAAAAATAAAATGTTTTTTGTTAGCGTTCAGTTTTTCGGCCCGATTTTTTACATTTTTATGCAGATAATCGCGTGCCAATAATATTATTTGTTCGCGGGGTTTAACGTACTCTAATCGCGGAATTTTTATATATTTTTCCCAAACTCGTGTGGGTTTTATATTTAAATGTAATTCGATTGGAGTTACGTTCGTCGTCTCATGGTATGTTTCATTTATTATATTTTGTATTATTTTTACGTAGCGAGCCCATCCCGCGTGTTTTTCCTTAACAAAGGTGCGAAAGAATCTGCCCAATTCTCTATGTACGCGCTCTACCATGTTACTCTGTGAATGCCGGATGGAAGAAAATATCGGACGTATATTTTCTCCCTCCAAGGCTTTTATCCACCTATCATTCGCAAATTGTGTACCGTGGTCCGAAATAATTGATTCTGGCTTACCATATTTAATTATATAATCTTGTAAGATTTTTCGGACGACGGACACTGTGTTTGCCCTTTTTAAAGGGTAAAAAACAACATATTTACTAAATGCATCGATCGTCGTTAGCAAATATTTCACTCCACCGGTGGATGTAGGTAATGGACCATAAAAATCAATCGACAACAACTCGTTTGGTTTACTCGTCAAAATTAGTTGCGAAATTTCGCGGTATTTTATTGTTAAATATTTTGTTTTTTGACATGTATCGCATGTCCGCAAAACTTTATGTACTATCGGTCTTAAATTTTGCGAGAAAAAATGCTCAAGAATCATTTTGTGCACTTTCCGTGCGCCAATGTGCCCATATGCTTCGTGCACTTCAACGATAAATTTTTCGAGGACATTTTCTGGCAAATATATTTTGAATCGATCGGGCGTAATTTTACATAACAACCGATCATTTAATGCGTATCGTTTTTTAACGTGTTCGTCGTTCGATGTTAATTTATTCAATATCGAAAATGCAAAATTATCCGTCCTTTGCGATTTTTCTAAGTTCTTACATATATTTATAAGCTCGCGACTCGGTTTTTGCATCGTTATCGCGGAAATTAGAATTTCGGATTTACTTGCTATATCTTGAGGCGCGAAATTGCTCATACGGCTCAAATAATCCGCGACCACATTGTTTTTTCCCGAAATATATTCTGGGGATATATGAAAATCCTGAATCGCGAGGTTCCACCTCTGCAACCTAGCATTGCCATATTTACATGTTTGTAGGAATGTGAGCGCCTCGTGATCCGTTCGGACAACGATCTTAATTGCCCCCCTCAAGTATATATCTAAGCGGTGTAACGCCCACACTAACGCGAGCATTTCCTTTTGCGTAGTGAAGTAGGAACATTCACTACCCTTTAGTGTTCTACTTACGAAACATACGACCCCCTCCTCCCCTTCATCGTTTAATTGAGAAAGCGCGGCGGCCACCGAAAAATCTCTCGAATCACGCGTGAAAATATACGGACGCTTAGGATCGGCAAATTTTAAGATTATGTTCTCGTCAAATAAAGTTTTTATTTCATTGAAAGCCATTTGTTGCTCGGCTGTCCAATGAAAATCTACCCCCTTTTTTAGCAACTCGATAAGAGGTTTAGTGTAGTTTGAATAATTTTTTACAAATTTTGTGTAAAAGTTAACGACACCTAGGAAGCTTTGTAATTCTCGAACATTTCTGGGCCTTTTAAAATTTTGTATTGTTTTAACTTTATCGGTATCTGGTCTTATTCCCCGAGAGGAAATAAAATGACCCAAAAATTCAATTTCCTCGCAAGCAAATTGCGATTTTTTAAAATTTAATCTTAAATTGTTCTTTAATAAACGTATGTACAATTTTTCAAAATGGCCCAGATGTTCGTCAAAGTTTACTGATTTTATAATTAAATCATCCACGAACAATACCATGAATTGATCAAAATCATGTGTGGCTTCGTCTAAACCTCTTACCAAAGCCGCCCCACTAGTCTTTACTCCGAATGGTACAACGTTATGTTCGTACACGTGATTATCGCATTTAAACGCGGTAAATTGCTTACTTGCTTCCGCTAAGCGTATTTGCTAGTAGCTGCACGTAAAGTCGGCACTACTCGTGAATGGTTTGTCTGCGCATCTTTGTAAAACTTCGTCGATACCGGGCGGTGACTCATAATCATCGGCTAATCTCGCGTTTAATTTCCGCGCGTCTAAACACAGCCTAATTGAACCGTCTTTCTTTTTTACGACTGCGACCGGATTTATATATGGGCTATCCGACCGTCTAATAATTCCAAGCTCAAGCATGCGTTCAATTTCTTTTTTAACTTGATCGCGATAGCATATTGGAATAGGATAAGGTTTAGAATAAAAAGGCATTTCGTCTTTTAAGATTAATCTATGCTCATATGTTGTTAATAGACCGGGTTTTTTCTCAAATACTTCTTTATACTTCACTATAAGTGATTTTAATTTTTGCTTTTGCTCATTAGCGAGATTTTCGCAAGTTTCTATTTTTTCGTCGATTTCCTTTTCTGAAATATCGTACGAATTTTTCTGAATATTCGCGTAATTTGCGTAATAATCATTGAAATAATTATCTAAGCAATCCTCATTTTCGGGATGCTCATTTATTTCCTCAATACACAGAGACGTATACTCATTCGGGCAAAATCGTACATCCGTGTATTGGGCGATACCATCTTGATGGTTAACTTGAAAAAGTACTTGTTCATTCACCGTGTCTATTAACATTTTGAGTGCTTTATGCGAATCGTAGCCCAATATGCATGGTTTTACCAACTTTGGTACTACGATAAAAATTAGTTTTGCTTCTAACCCTCCAATCTTTATGGTAAGTAATGCTTGAATTTTTAGACGAGTCGATTTGCCCCCTGTCGCGCCTTTTATCATTTTATCACTTACAGGCAATGTCGGACGTTTTTTAAATATATCTAAATTTTCATAATAAAACTCTTCCGAGATTGCCGTGACCTCACTACCCGTATCTATTAATGCCTTTACATTAATGTTCTCTATGCTAAAAGCTATTTCCGGGCAGCGCGTTATTTGTATGTTCGCGCCCTTGGGTTCTATATCGTATAATAATTCTTTTCGCGGATCCTCAATAATTGACAAAATGCGGGAGGCTTTAGTTGCATTCTGCACACTTTTATTTTTAAGTGCGTCGGAATTGCACAATGCAACTATGCCCCGTTTCCCGACGTTTTTTTCGCCTGAGTATCGACGCGTTTATCGCTCAAGTCGATATCTAGTACATCTATGTCAAGCTCTTTTTTATTTCTCCAACTCCCGAAATTCCGGCTATTGTTATTCGACGCATTTTTTGGGCGGCCGTCGCAGTCGCCTTTCTTAATTCCGTTCCCGCTTGTTTTTTGCGCGCTCGCGGTGTTTATATTGTGACTCTGCCACGGTTTTTTAGTTTGAACGTTATCGGCGGCGTTTTGGCGAAAATTCGTTGAATTACTGGCGGGTTGACCAAAATTTTGTAAATTAGATTCGTTTGCAAACGACCGTCCCTTTTGACGTTGATCATCGTTATCATAATCGGCCAAAATCTTTAACAAATTATCCTTGTCTTTAACTTGTTGTCCCGTAATTGTGTGACGTATATCCCGCTCAAAATGCTCACTGACTTTCGTCACGATTTCCGATTCCGAGAATTTTATTTCTAATTCTTTAGCGAGACCAAACATGTAAATCGCGTAATTTACGCGGTTCATACTACCGTTCGGACTGTACTGCCCGAATTCTATTTTACGCCTCGCGGTCCGCTGGACATTTGCGTCCCAATATCGCTCTTTAAATTTTTTCACGAAATCCTCGTAATCTTTTACCTCCCCTCCTGCGAATACCACCAGTTTTGCGCATCGTCTTCAAATGACTGTGAAACGATGAAAATCATTTCATCATAGTCGGGTTGTGTAATAGTCAAGTACTTTTCTAGTTCTGACAAGAACTTTACGGGTCTCTCCGATGCGAGCCCTTTAAATTTTAGTAGACTGACTTTGAATCGACGCGGCGCATTACTGGGGACAGTATTAGCAGGGGCAAGAGACGCGCGTTTGTTTACGTTTGCTTCCAGAGCTTTCAACGCGCCTTGACTTTTACTCGCGACGTCGTCAATTTGCGCGAGCAGATAGGTTTTTAATTCGCCGTATCGCTCATCCTTGTCAATTTGTCTTGTTAAGTTTTCATATTTTGCGTGGAGATTGCTACATTTTTCGAGTATTTTGTTGTTTTCTTCCTCGAGCAACATTACGCGGTTTTTCAGCGCGGTTATGTCTACATTTTGTTGCGCGATTTTTTCTGCCTCCGTTGCACGGTCATTTTGCAATTTAAGAAGTGAATCCGACAATGCGTTTATGCGCGCATTTAGATCATTATTTACTGCGTCAATGCGCGACGTTTGAAAAGATGGTGATGCGGGTATTTCCGGTTCTTTTAAGAAATTTTCAAGCTTATTATCGAGCTCGTTTTGACGCTCGTCGAGACACTTTAGCTCCTCTGAAACTGCTTTTTCCCAGTCTCTGTGCTTTTTTTGAGCTTTATTCAAAGTGTCCTCGGCAGTCGTAGTCTCGATGTCGATCATGTACGCCCCGGACAAACGCTTGTTTCGCGGCATTTTTTACGCGTGGTTTTAAACCTGTAATATTTTATAAAATAGTAAGTTTATAATTTAAACAAGAAATGTCGTTTTCCTATTATTTGTTTAATTTAATTTTTATCATGTATATTTTCCCTCACTTCTCATTTAAACTTTTAAACCATATATTTTTTAGCATCCTTAAATTTTAATTAACTCTAAGCTCTTAAATTGTCTAGAATAATAACCAATTGTTTAGTTGATTTTAAGTTTTTCTAATTTGTTAATTACGAGGGCTAATTTATCATCTTGCTCGTTTTGTTGGATTGAAATCCTTTTAAAACCTTTTAGAGTTGTACTCGTAAGTTCACCCAAATGAACTCGAATTTGATCACTTTTTCGTGTCAATTTGTTTATGGCATCAATCGCTTCATTTAGGGAACTTGAGAGCACGTTAATCTCTGTAGATAGACGCGAAAAGACTCGACCACGGACCAAACGCATTTTATCGTTTTGCATCATATACTCGAGTAGGGCTTGCAGTTCATTTATCCGCGAGTGGATGCGACCCTCGTTAAACGATAAATCCCTCTCCGGTATCATGACATTATTTAGTATTTGATTTAGGAAAAGCTACTATTTTACACGGGTTTGTTTTTAACTACTATCGAGTCCCTGTTCGGGCGCCAAAATGATGTTACGGTCCAGTGTTTTCATCTGCTTTATAATTGCAGGTAAAAAACGCGTTCGCGTACTGACTCGATTTATCGTAGTTTGTTTCTTTTGAACCCCTTTTGTTCTCGGGTCTAACGGGGCCCAGGCTAATCTTGTGCCTAAGCCTCGTGATCCGCCCCCCTGTCGCTCCTCGATCCTCTCGAATCGCTAATGCGTACCGCCGAGGAGAGAAGCGTTGTCTTTTCCTAGCTCTTTTTGTGGCCGCGCTCGGTGCACTTTGAGCGACAGAGCGAATGCTCTATCAAGCCCAGAGTTTCCGTACGCTGGCCTTTTGGCACAGTACACACGTCGAGTATGCGTGCTGTGATCCTTTTTTAAGTTTTTCTTTTTTATTTTCTTTAGACGCTGTAGTCGCTCAGCGAGAAGCGAGCGACTAAGGTCTGGATGATTGCTGCAAGCAATTTCTTTTGTATTCTCTTTTTTTTTTTATTATTTTTTATGGACGTATAGAGGGAATAAGAGTTTTCCGAAAATGAGGAACAAATCAAGTGTATAGATATATATCAAGTGTGGTTTTATTTGCAGCTTTCTTAAGTGTAATGGAGTTTAATCAAATTGACGCTCTACCACGTATATATATATAGAAGCTCATATATGCAAATTTCGCCTCAGGAAAGCTGACAATGAGAGAGAGGCTTGAGATTATTTTAGCTCTTATTCGGATCTATCGTCCTGGTCTAGCCAAATGGCGTGGGCCTCGTTCGACCTCACCCGCGACAGAACTGAAGCTCTATCAAGCGAGCGAAGGAACAGAGTGCCCCAGCGACTGTCCGCCTGGGTATTTATATTTTTCGCGGCTCTCTCCATCTCTCTCATTCCCACCTTTCCTTCCTTCCTTCAGCTCTCCCCACCGCAAAGGGCCGAGCTGCGCCGCTCAATTTTCGCGCCGCTGGCGTTCTCGCGCTGCAGGTAATACTGCCCGTCGGTAATATGCCGGCGCACCCTGCAAACGCGCGCTTACCATCGTGGCTTACGCGCATATAATGCACGTTGGGCTAGGTTTTAATTCTCAAAATGATACTTAGTACGATCGGGGTGTTACAGGGCATTGTTTAAGATACGAAAAAATGATTTGTAATGGTGTAAGATATACAAGTAATCAGTATGCAGATTGCATTAAAATTAATGATTCTGTTATTGAGACAAACGGTGGCTTGAATCGCATTATAACTAATATATGTAGTATTAGCAAAGATGATAAACAAGAAATTTTAGTATTTTTTATCAAAATCGATTTAAAAAAATCTGCAACGTTTTTTTTGCCATCTGCTAATATTACTCATATCAATTAATGTTGTGTACGATTTAATGAATTAAAGGTCTGCCGGTCACAAAATTTAAAAGGGCAGTGCATTTTGATGAATATTGACAAAAAAAGTTTATATAAAATATACCTAGAGGATGTCTGGGAGATTAATTGCCTAAATAAAATCCAGCTTCTACTGAACAAAGTCGTGTGAAAATTGCTTAAAATAGTCGAAATCATGTATTTTTCCATTGGGGCTTGTATTTTTTTATAAGCTTTGTAGTTTTTGGAATGTTTATTTGGATGATTCAAAAAATTAAATTTCAAGTAAATTTTAAGTAATTAATTTATTAAGGATAACGCCTGTTATCCTCTTGAAAATTGTACTCAGCGGAGCTGGAAATGTAATATATGTAAATAGATTAATCAATTTTTTACCTAATAAAGCAATTTTTCTATCCTATGTATATGTATGACTTATTTACTTATTTAACTAACTAACTAATCAATTATGATTAATTAATAAATGTGAATTTAATTTTTATATATTTTACTTATTTATTTATTTCACTTATTCATTAATTTATTTATCTATTTTTTATTATTTAATAATTAATTATTTTATGTCACAATATCAAATTTTGTAGAATTTTATGTAAAACTGTACGAATCCATGAAAATCTATTCAAAGGTGCTATATTTTTTTAAGAAATGTAAACAAATGTTAAAAAGTGTTATTTTATTAGAATGGAATTGGCTATATATGGTACCAAAAATATTTATTATAATTATGAAATAATATTCATTCTTGTATAATTCTATGCAGAAACGTACAAACTCATCAAAAACTGTTCCAATATGTAATAATCTGTGAGAAAACGTGAAAAAGTGTTATTTTGTTCCAATTCCTTGAACTTTACACATTTTTTCACAAATTGTAACAATCTTTTACAGAATTTTATAACTTTTCACAGACTTTCACATTTTTCTACAGACATAATCGAGCTTTTACAACCTTAATCTATTTCACACAACTTTTCTTGAACTTTTACACATTTACACAGCATTTTTTATGATGTGGCTTATGCCATGATTCATTGTCATCTTCAGAAAAGTATATCAAACGCATTGAAAATACTCTCGCTATTGCGTATCCATGTATCCGTAGTTTATGGCATGAAGGGTTCATTCATGCCCACGAAAATATACCGTAATGCTTGCAATACGTTTGCCAACAAATCTCTTCAAGTTCTCCTAATTTCAATATTTTTTTGCACTTGAATGCGGATATTACCACAGCTATACTGTTACAAATCCGGGATCGATGTCTAATGCTTCCTAAAAAATTTTGGGATTCTTGAAACAACGTCTTGCAACGCTATCAGTATTTGTGGTTCCATGGCCTTGCAAGATTTTATCAACCCTGACTCGTATACACTCATAATTTCGCTTTTAAACCACAATCTTTCGATTATTAAATTCCTCTAGAAGTTACAAAGTAGATTTGGTTATCCTTTTTTCATTATTAAAATTACACCGAAATTAAGACAGCCAATTTAACACAAACATTTATTAAACATATTTGAATCGTCATTGCATATTTCAAGGTCAATATATAGTAAAGCCTGTTCATTTGCTACAAATTTCACAAATACTTTATATGCAATAATAAATATAGTAGCACAATTGCAAATAATGAGTAGTACCCCGGCCAAAAAATAATGCATATATGTTAATACAAGATCATATTAGATTATATCTGATCATATATAACAATCATATATAAACATATATATGAACATACATGATCATTAAGGACTATATCATCTGCTCATACATGATAGTACACAATAATTTTTTTTTATATTATATGAATACGAATAGTATGAGTACGAGTATCTATGTTTATGTATAAACATGTATGATCATATATGTCTGAAAAAATCTAGTCCCGGTGCCGAATTTTTTTTTTCCATTTTTTTTAACTTTATATTTCATCACGTTTACAATAAAAATTAATTAAAATATTAAAAAATACTTTTGTATGATCTGATAGGTACATAATATATCCTCATACAGGGTGGGCCATTTTAATCTCCGCACGTAAATTTCTCCGTTCCAAACATGGTATCGAAAAAAAGTTTAGACAAAAGTTGACAAGGGCAAATGGGGTCAAACATTGGTGACCTTGAACTTAACCTTGAACTTGATCTTCAAGGTTATTTCAAGGTCAACTTGATTTTTTTAAATAGTAACCCCTAATTTTTATCCCTGAATTGAAAAGAGCAGAAAATTTTACATCGAAAATGTCTTTGAGAAAATTTTGTTTTGTGACCTTAGAAAGGTAAAAAATCAAGGTTAACCGTGTGAAAATCGATAATATGCTTTTTCTCTGAATTATTACGGCTTTTTGGTCGAAGCAAATAACCTCTCTACCTAAAATATTAATCACAACAACCTTACTTTGTTTCGTGACCTCCAGAAGGTCATTTCAAGGTCAGAATGGTAAAAACTTGTGTAGTTTAACCTCATAATTGCCATTTTTATCGTTATTGATGGTGAGACCTTGTAAAGGTCAGTTCAAGGTCGAACCGTGAAATTTCGGCTGGCCAGAAGAGAAAACAGTAAGCACATATGCATCGGATGGTGTGACGTTCCAGTGCGAACTAAGGAGCTGGCCATTTTAAACTCCGCACCCAAATATTTCAGAAGGAAAGCGGTCAACAGAAAAGAAGTTCAGACAAAAGTGGTTCAGGACAGAGGGGGTCACCTTTCTGTGCCATTAACCTTGACCTCGAGGCAATTCATCAAGGTCATTTCAAGGTTATAATGGTTTTTTTGAATGGGAATCTATAATTTTTATCCCGGATTCTGACAGGGAGAGAAATTCTACGTTGCAAATGGTATTTAACAATTTTTACCCCTTGACCTTTCCAAGGTCAAGTAAAAGGGCTTACCTTACCTTACTTTTAGCACTACCCAGAAACAACGACGTGGACGTAGTAAGTTCTGTTTCCATTGGCGTGCTTGATTAGCGTGAGTCCCCTTGCCTCTCACGATAGGGTGCTTGATTAGCGTGAGTCCCCTTGCCTCTCACGATGGGGTGCTTGATTAGCGTGAGTCCCCTTGCCTCTCACGATGGGGTGCTTGATTAGCGTGAGTGCCCTCGCCTCTCACGATTGGGTGCTTGATTAGCGTGAGTCCCCTCGCCTCTCACGATAGGGTGCTTGATTAGTGTGAGTCCCCTCGCCTCTCACGATGGGATGCTTGATTAGCGTGAGTTCCCTTGCCTCTCACGATGGGGTGCTTCATTAATGTGAGACCCCTTACTGCTCACTAATGTAACTATTATGGTTGTTATCTTCACAGTAAATGTTCCTTGAGGCCGCCATTTGCTTGAAGGCACAAATTTGCTCCACTTTGGAAATGTCGTGTGAATACGATTGACCATCCATTACCACCAGTGATCACGATTGACCATCCATTACCACCTGTGACCATGTTTGACCCTCTATTTCTATCTGTTACCACGATTGACCAGCCAGTACCACCTGTGACCACGATTGACAATCCATTACCGCCTGTTACGTTCGACCCCTATTTCTACCTGTGTCTACAATTGACCATTACCACTTCTGATTACAGTTGTCTATCTTGCTTGTGTCAATTAATGAACATCCTTTACGACTAATACACCACGTTCTATTGAATGCTCGCAAATAGTGAACTTTATTTAAATCGTGTCCGAATAAATTTTGAAGTATTCCGTTACAATATTTTTTTACGGTCATAACAAGTTTTTAAGAAATAATAATTTCTTTTAAGATTTTTAGATATTTGTAATAAGTGTTCTGCAGAGGCCTTTGTAATTTCTAATTTGTATTATTTTCTATTAATTAAAAATATTAAAGTTTACTTTTGTTTTATGAGAAGATCCAATAATAGTATAAATATTTTAAATTTGAATTAGGTGTCTTATGAATACTCGTATGTAGTTTAGTAGTTAAATCAATACGATTTTTTCACGTTTATTTTATTTGGGATATTGAATTATTTACATTATATCACGTTTGAGTAAACATTCGATGTTACTACTTTTGTGAAAGTCTTTCGAATTATTCTTAACATTTCCTTATTTTAATATTATTAAACCTAAAGCAAAGTTTTCAATATGGCCGATTATCTAGCCAATGAAATTGATGATATGATAATGGTTTTAGGAGAATGTAATAACGTTGCTCGTGCTACGGCAAGGCGTTACGTTGAACGCTATCCAGACAGAAGACACCCTGATGATAAGACAATTCGTAGTTTAACTGAAAGAGCTCGCGAAGGTCATCTTACTCGCCAACACAGGCGTCATGAATACAACGAAAATGATGCCCGAGTTGTGACTGTTTTTCTAGCTGTTTATCTTGATCGTCATATTAGTAGTCGTCAAATTGAAAGACAAATTGGTATACCAAGAAGATCGGCTTTGAGAATCCTGAAAGCCCTTAAATTTCATGCGTACCATATAACTTAGTTAAAGAATTACGACCAAATCATACCCAAATGCGTGTTGAATTTTGCCAATGGGCTTTACAAATGATACACGAAGATCTTCGTTTTTTAGGTATGTTCTTTTTTCTGATGACGCCAAATTTTATAGCGACGGACATCTTAACAATTGTCATTATTGGTCTGACGAAAATCCGCACTGCTACAGAACTGTTGACCATCAAAATCGTTGGAGTCTTATGGTATGGTGTGGGATTCTGAATGGTCATTTAATTGTTCCTTACTTTTTTGAAGATAATGTTGATAGACACAGCTATTTCGAGTGGCTAAGAGATCGGTTACCAGAACTTTTAGAAAATGTTGACTTAGCGACACGACAAAGGATATGGCTTCAACAAGATGGTGCTGCCCCGCATTTTGCATTGATTGTACGTGAGTTTTTGAATACTCATTACAATGGTAGATGGATCGGACGAGGAGGCCCAGTTGCTTGGCCTCCTTGTTCACCTGAAATGACATCTCCAGATTTTTATTTATGGGGCTTTTTAAAGAATGTTGTATTTGAAGAACGGCCAACAACTAGAGAAGATATGCAAGACCGTATTACCCGAGCTTGCGCAGCAATTCTTAGACAAACCTTGTTACGAACAGTACGACATTTCCAAAGACGAGTAAATTTGTGCCTTCAAGCAAATGGCGGCCACATTGAACATTTACTGCGAGGTTAACAATCTTAATAGTTACAGTAGTGAGAGGCGAGGGGACTCACGCTAATCAAGCACCCCATCGTGAGAGGCGAGGGGACTCACGCTAATCAAGCATCCCATCGTGAGAGGCGAGGGCACTCACGCTAATCAAGCACCCCATCGTGAGAGGCGAGGGGACTCACGCTAATCAAGCATCCCATCGTGAGAGGCGAGGGCACTCACGCTAATCAAGCACCCCATCGTGAGAGGCAACGGGACTCACGCTAATCAAGTACCCCATCGTGAGAGACGATGGGACTCATGGTAATCAAGCACCCCATCGTGAGAGGCGAGGGGACTCACGCTAATCAAGCACCCTATCGTGAGAGGCGAGGGGACTCACGCTAATCAAGCACCCTATCGTGAGAGGCGAGGGGACTCACGATAATCAAGCACCCCAATGGAAACAGAACTTACTACGTCCACGTCGTTGTTTCTGAGTAGTGCTATAAGTAAGGTAAGGTAAGCCCTTTTACTTGAACTTGGAAAGGTCATGGGGTAAAAATTGTTAAATACCATTTGCAACGTAGAATTTCTCTCTCTGTCAGAATCCGGGATAAAAATTATAGGGTCCCATTTAAAAAAACTATTATAACCTTGAAATGACCTTGAAGAATTGCCTCGAGGTCAAGGTCAATTGTACAGAAACTTCTTTTCTGTTGACCGCTTTCCTTCTGAAATATTTGGGTGCGGAGATTAAAATGGCCAGCTCCTTAGTTCGCACTGGAACGTCACACCATCCGATGCGAATGTGCTTACTGTTTTCTCTTCTGGCCAGCCGAAATTTCAGGGTTCGACCTTGAACTGACCTTTACAAGGTCTCACCATCAATAACGATAAAAATGGCAATTATGAGGTTAAACTACACAAGTTTTTACCATTCTGACCTTGAAATGACCTTCTGGAGGTCACGAAACAAAGTAAGGTTGTTGTGATTAATATTTTAGGTAGAGAGGTTATTTGCTTCGACCAAAAAGCCGTAATAATTCAGAGAAAAAGCATATTATCGATTTTCACACGGTAAACCTTGATTTTTTACCTTTCTAAGGTCACAAAACAAAATTTTCTCAAAGACATTTTCGATGTAAAATTTTCTGCTCTTTTCAATTCCGGGATAAAAATTAGGGGTTACTATTTAAAAAAATCAAGTTGACCTTGAAATAACCTTGAAGATCAAGTTCAAGGTTAAGTTCAAGGTCACCAATGTTTGACCCCATTTGCCCTTGTCAACTTTTGTCTAAACTTTTTTTCGATACCACGTTTGGAACGGAGAAATTTACGTGCGGAGATTAAAATGGCCCACCCTGTAGGTTTAAAGTTTCGAACGCGGAAATCGCCCGAAATTTTGAAGTTTTTAAATTGATAATTACTCAGTTATATACACATCTAATTAGGCAAAAATGAATCAAAATGATTTAAGAAACCCAAACTAATATTTTCAACTCGCCAAGACATCCCTTACAGAGATATTTGTCAAAAACAAATTTTTTTTCTCGCTGTATTGGGTTGTACGGACACAGGGGGTTAAATGGGCAGAAATAGACAAATATATTTTTCGTTGTTCAAGAACAAAACTTTTTTCGACTATTTGGCTTGCAATCGACTCTACAGCTGCCAAGGGTGTTACGTATTTTTTGTTCTTTTCGGGAAACTAGCCCAAGACCTGATATAGGGTGTTGAATGGGCAGAAATACACAAAATTATTTTTAGTCGTTCAAAAACAAAACTTTTTTGGCGATTTCTCTTGCAATCGACTTTACAGGTGCCAAGGTTGTTATAAAATTTTTTCCTGCGTCCTTGTAGAAACAATTGCAAAGCATATCGCCAAAAAAAGGTTTATTCTTGAACGACGAAAAATAAGTTTGTGTATTTCTGACCATTCCACCCCATGTAACCGTACTACGAGTACTTTCCGAAGACAACAAAACCACATACCACCCTTGATTCAAGTTAAGTCGATTGCAAGCCAAATCGTCGAAAAAAATTTTATTCTTAAACGACGAAAAATCACTTTGTGGATTTCTGCCCATTCAAACCCCTTGGTCCGTACTAGGGGTAATTTTCAGAAAACGGAAATAATTTTATAACACCATTGTACCCTGTAAAGTCGACCTCAAGCCGAATCGCCGGATAAAGTGGTTTTCTTGAACGACGAAAAATCACTTTGTGTATTTCTTCATAACACCCTTAGCACCTGTAGAGTCCATTGGAAAACAAATAGCCGAAAAAAGTTTTTTTCTTGAATTACGAAAAATCACTTAGTTTATTTCTGCCCAATACACCCCCTACGCCCGTACTAGGGTGAGTCTCCGGAAAACGAAAAAAAATTACATAATACCGTTGGCATCTGTATAGTCAATTGCAAGCCGAATCGCTGAAAAAAGTTTTTTTCTTGAACGATGAAAAGTCACTTTGTGTATTTCTGCACTTTCCAACTCCTGCGTCCGTAGTAGGAGTAAATTCCGGAAAACGAAATAATTACATAACACCTTTGGCACCTGTAGAGTCAACTGCAAGCCGAATCACCGAAAAAAGTATTGATCTTGAACATCGAAATTCTATTTGTGTATTTCTGCCTATTCAATCACCTGTATCCGTACTCGAGGTAGTTTTCGAAAATCTAAAAAAATTACGTAACACCCTTGGCACCTGTAGATGTGATTGCAAAGCCAATCGACGAAAAAAGTTTTTTCTTGAACGACAAAAAATCATTTTCTGTATATCTGCCCATTCCACCCCTTGTGTCCATACTAGGGCTAAATTCCGGAAAACGAAGTAATTACATAACACCTTTGACTCCTGTAGAGTAGATTGCAAGCCAAATGGCCGAAAAAAGTTTTCTTCTTGAACAACGAAAAATCTATTTGTGTATATCTGCCTATTCAACCCCCTGTGTCCGTACTAGGGTAGTTTTCGGAAAACGAAAAAAATTACATAATACCCTTGGCACGTGTAGAGTTTATTGAAAAACAAATAGCCGAAAAAAGTTTTCTTCTTGAATTACCAAAAATGACCTTGTTTATTTCTGCCCATTCCACCCATTTTGCCCGTACTAGGGGGAGTCTCTGGAAAACGAAAAAAATTACGTAATACCATTGGCACCTGCATAGTCGATTGCAAGTCGAATCGACGAAAAAAGTTTTGTTCCTGAACATTGAAACATTACATTGTGTATTTCTGCCGATTCCATCAACTGTCTGTACTAGTGGTATTTGTAAGAAAACAAAAAAATTACATAACACCCTTGATACATGTAGAGTGGATTGCAAACCATAATCGCCGAATAAAGTTTTGTTCTTAAACGAAGACAAATCACTTTGTGTATTTCTGTCCATTCAAACCCCTGTGTCCGTACTTGGGGTAATTTTCGGAAAACAAAAATAATTACATAACACCCTTGCACCCTGTAGAGTCGACCTCAAGCCGAATCGCCGAATAAATTGGTTTTCTTGAACGACGAAAAATCCCTTTGTGGACTTGTGCCCATTCCAAAAATTACATAACACCATTGGTACCTATAAAGTCCATTAGAAAGCATATCGCGGAAAAAAGTTTTTTTCTTGAATTACCAAAAATCACTTTGTTTATTTCAGCCCAATACACCCCCTACGCCCGTACTAGGGTGAGTCTCCGGAAAACGAAAAAAATTACATAACACCATTGGCACCTGTATAGTCAATTGCAAATCGAATCGCCTAAAAGATTTTGTTCTTCAACGATGAAAAATCACTTTGTGTCTTTCTGCCCATTCCACCCCCTGTGTCCGTGCTAGGGATAGTTTCGGGAAAACAAAAAAAAATATAGAACATCATTGGCACCTGTAGAGCACATTGCAACGCAACTCATAGAGAAAAATTTGTTTTTTGACCAATAAAATAGTTTTTTATAGTTTATTTTGTTCATATTTTAACCCACTGTAAGGGATGTTCTGGGGGGTTGGAAATATTTGTTTGGGTTTCTTACATCATTTTGAGTCATTTTGGCCATATGGATCTGTATAAAACTGAGTAATTATCAATTTTAAAAAATCGAAATATTTTGCCCGTTCAATACTTCAAACCCATACATATATGAAGTAATTATAATATATATGATCATATATGATTATATATGAATCTTTTTTAGCCGGACCTATTCCCCTCTTTTACATGTGCTATTTTAAAAACAAAGCCAGTTAGTTTTCTACGACTTTTGCAATTGTGATATTAGTCATAAGAAATAAGCAGACCTATTTTTCAACTTGTTTTTCATCGTTTTGCGTCTTCTGCTGCCAGTATTTATTATCATTGCATAGATAAAGTACTATTACAGTTGTAGATAATAAATTGTCCCAGCTGTTATTGAATTATATGAGAAAGTATCGAAATGTAAGCAGGAAACGGAGTATTGATTCACATTTCGCATTTTTGTGAATTTCACAGCTGATAGTTTTTACAAAGTATGCTTGAACAGTCACAGAAATTGAATTCATGTTTATGGAATTATAAGAAGTCAAAGGCGCTCACACAATGACATTTTAATTATTGTTATACCTTTTAGATGTTCACGTATGTCCCATGTCTTGACGTCCTTTCTGTATGACAAATGAAGTAAATGTTCAAAGTATTGGATTGTGCAATGTAACAAACCTAATCTATATTTTAACGAAGATTGATTCGGTTCAAAATCATGATTTAAATTCGCAAATTAATGTGAGGTCCGCAAACACATCGGTAGATGTCGCATTATTTCCAACTATACTATTTATACATTTTCCATCAAAAGGCGTTCGTGATACATTAAATTTAACTTTGGCCTTTTTTAAATTGGACAAGGTGAACTTGTGTGTCTTAAGGTCTCGGATTTCTTTATTCAGTCGTAAGAACTGTCACATCCTGTAGTGACCATTGATTCCAGATTCAATGAAACCTTTTCTTTGCAATGCAATGTAACTGATTCACACAAACGCTCGGCAGTCTTATTTAGCATTAATTACAGTGATACTGCAACCTCAGTCTCAGTTGTAACAACATATTTTGAAGTTCTGCATTCATTCTTTGCTTTATTAATTTGAAAATAAGATGGGTAAATAGGACAATTACTTGATTCAGTATCACTCAGTACAGCATTGTAACTC
Source organism: Gastracanthus pulcherrimus (assembly GCA_949152435.1). Lineage (NCBI taxonomy): Eukaryota > Metazoa > Arthropoda > Insecta > Hymenoptera > Pteromalidae > Gastracanthus > Gastracanthus pulcherrimus. Next base: position 106,700,724 of record OX424575.1, on the reverse strand, counting down.
TCCTCATTATAATTATGGTCTAAATAAAATGCCAGAGCTGATTCATTGTAATACACTAATAACTGTTTGTCGGAATTTTCATTTTGGACAACATCATAGGTGAGGCTCTACTATTATTACCTACGGCGTCAGCGCGGCAGTACTGACGGAAAATCTCGGCCACGCGGTTCGGGGTGTCGTAATCTGGCGCCCGCGCGAACACGGAACTTAGGCAAGCGAGCATACGGGAGGACTCGCGCCTCCATCTTTTGTCTAATTACACGAACGTCGAATATACGCTTATCGTAAAATCTTTCGTATATGCATTCGCATAGAATATCCTCTTCCTTTTCGCTTACCTCCGCTAACGCAGACTTTCAGGCGGGAGATAGCCGTGCACGAGAAGCAGGAAAGAATCCTGCAGTGGCCGACGAGGAGCTCGTGCGACGCGACACAAAGCGAGGCTGTCCAGTGGATATTCGTAAACTTGCTACCCGCTGGAGTACACGAGCCGGGGAGATTGGCACAATATAATATATTTCGCCTCTCCCAATCCTGCGGTTACATATATATATATATATATATATATATATATATATATATATATATATATATATATATATGGAATTATTTTGTAGTATTAGGAACTGATTGACTAATAATATGCAATAATACTTTCCGCATACGTTTGATAAAAAAATCCTGACTATTAAATTAAATATTAAATATAATATTAAGTATATTCTTCGTACTACCAGAATTTTTGTTATTTTTTTTCTTTATTTCACAGTATGACTGAATAATTTCCTAATTTGAGATGAAAATTTTTGTAAATATTTATATACAATACTTAAACATAATAATATACTGATATATAACTGATAAAAACTATTATAAATTGATAACAAAAGCTCTTTTGCTTAGAAAACCAGCAATGCCCCATTCTCCCCCAATTTGTTAAATGTATCTCATTAAATTAATAGAGCTCAATAAAATAATGAGATGTGAATTTTATTTTTAATGTTTTGAAAAGATTCAACGAATTTATTTTAAACTTTTTTATTGCATAGTATTTATTCAAAGGTAACTGATATAAGTTTAAACAATTACCTAAACTTAACTTAGTGTAAATGTAATTAACCTTACCTTATTTCACTTTTTCACGGTTCTAAATATAAAATATTTGTGTAAAATATAAATATCAAAGGGTTAAATATTTTTTTACAGTAATAAAGTGATCTCTTTGTTCTTCGGTGAATCAAAAGTTGTTCTTCCGTTATAATAACATTTTTATAATTAGTCTTATGTAATAATTAAACGTATTAACCGACACTTTTATTACTAAAATTACAGCATGGCTGAGCACACGAAAAGAAACTTACATTCGAGCGGCTATTGATAATTTTTAGTGCCAAATATACAAACGGTTACCATAGCAACAAACTAAAATTATTTAAGGTCGCTGTTCAAAAAAACTTCTTAAAAGTCCACAATAAAATTTGATACAAATAGGTCAAAATAATGGATAGAATGATTTATGATTATTCTAAATAATGTTGATATAGTATATTATGACACTCGCTTCGCTCGTGCGAAAACCCTCGAGCAAGGTAGAAAACCATCTCCCACAACAGTCTCATACGATATTTTATAGCACAACAACCTCAAAATCGACAATAAAGTTGGCATTTTGAGGTTAGTGTGCTATAAAATGATTTTTGATTGTTTGACTTATATATTTCAGTTTATAAATTTTAGATTCAAAACTCGATTCATAGATTTCGGGTTCATATTTTTGCGTGTATGTTTTAGGTTTTACGAATTTATATATCTACCTTAATTAAATTTTAATTGTAAATGGCTCAGCTATAGTAAGTGCGCTATATGCCTTAAGGGGGTTCGAAAATCAATTTTAAAAAAAAACGACAAATTGGTTTCTAACAAATAATAAAAACAGAATTACGATAAACCGCAACATAGTTGCCCTCCGTTATGTAATTATCTATGATTTTGTAAAGTTTTAAGTATATATTACAATACCGCGACGAAAAAAGTTTGAATAATGTGAATTTTTACATTATACAAACTTTATTCGTTCAGCTATTAAAATATATAATGTTACACAACAAATTTTAACCCAAAATATAGAAAATTATAGTAGTGCATATTTGAATTTTATTAAAAAGGTAGTATTAATTTTTTTTTCATTAAAAAAGTAACTGTCATCTTTAAAAAAAAAATGTTTTCTTTTTCGAACCTTTTGATACGCTATGTGATTTGTCATGGAAATATATGATATACGCAAAATTTTTAGCGTTGTACGATTTTTTAATAGGCTGAAATCTAGCCAGGCCCTTGAATTGCTCAGCTTGAGATCATTACAATTAGTTTATTACAACTATTATAAAATAATAGATTCAAGGCTTATTATTTAATATTTAATATGAGATTTTAGGTCATGGTTATATTATTTTATAGATTTTAAGAGTACGGAGTGTATGAGGTATTTGGGTATAAGCTTGATCTGTCTCTGTGTGAAAATTTGGCATGTCGATGTATAAGACTTTTTTGGTGAATGAGTCTGAAATTTGGCCTGTCTGCGTATAAGGACTCAGAGGTTATAAGTTTTCAGATTTAAGTTTCACCTGTATCTGTATAAAAGTTTGGCCTGCCTACGTATAAGAGTGAGGAGGATATTAGGTCAGAAGTTTTTCTAGTACGTGATAAAATTTAGAATTAAATACGAAGTTCATGACTAGAAAAATTGCTTTAGTATGTACACCTAATTTATAATTGCATGACATAAGAGAGAGGGCATATTGACCAATTGGCACGGTTATGTTTTAGGTTATGTTCTGGGTCAATTTAAGTGATGAATTTTAATTCAGTGCTACGTGATCTATAAGAAGAAATGTCGAATACATAATGATAACTCTTTTCATATACTGCAATAAACTACATACAGTTTTTACTGAAGAATGACACTTTTACACGACATTTTAAGGTTAGGACATTATTTGTTACTCGTTAATGTTCGTGAGCTGTCGAAACCCTAGTATAAAACTATTAATTTTGCTGACACACACGAAATAAAGGATAGTAAGCATTTAGCTTGTTTTCATATTTTAGGTTATGTTCTAGGCAAATTTAAGCGATGGAGTTGAATTCGACAGACTGAAATCTACTTAAAGAATTTCAAATACATTATGAATAAAGAGTTTTCTTACAATCTAACAGGCTTAATATTTTTTCTCCAAAAAATGGCACTCTAACACGATATTTTATAGGTTAAGATATTTTCTTGTATTTACTGTAGTATGTGGGCTTATGAAAACACAGTGTTAAATCAGTTATTCTCATGTGGAACATGCATATTTAGCAATAAGGTTCAATTTCTTTATTTTAGGTTATGTTCTTGGTAAATTCTACTAGTGGATTCGAATTCAGCGAAATGAAATCTATTAGAAATAATGTTAATCACATACTAAATAGAGTAATGTCTAATAGCGTAACAGCAAAAATTAATTTTTTTGAAATAATATGATAATTTACATGATTTTTTGGAGGTTAAAACATTATTGTTACAATTTCTGTATACTTTTCTTATATTCTAGAAATATTTAGCTTTAAGGTAAAAAAAATTGCATAGCATTATCTTGTGTCTATCCAAAGATCTATGATTTAAAATAAAAAAAATTCAATGATTCCTACTGTGCGACGTACGCCTAGGTGCAGTACGTCACACGCCCATAGCAGCGGTCACGTCGGTCCCGACGTTGCAAATGCGGAAACCACAAAGAAATTTTGACGGCCATTCGGCTTTATGAAACAATATTTGTGTAATGTTTGTTTGATGTCGTATGTATTCAAGCCTCACTTGGGTGTGGTGTATTACAAATGTGTTTATGTTCGACTGCACTCTCTTTCTACAATATTTGTTAAAAAGGGATATATATATATATATATATATATATATATATATATATATTGGATCGCGCTTTCGCAATGTCACTAGTTAACTCGTTGATGTTAAGCATATTAGATTGGGATGCACATTCCAAGTTGGATCGGATAGTAGATTACTAGGCGGGTGTGCAATGTATCGCACCACCTGAGGTGGCTGCATTTCAATATTATGATTTTGGTTAGAGCGTGGACTATTGGATATTCCTGTAATGCCCTTACAATAAATTCATAAATAGCAAGCCTTATAAAGGAACAATTGGTTTATTTTTGAATATGTATCTAGTGATTGATATTAATATTTTGTACTTTTTAAGTCTTGAGCTGGTTCGAGTATCTTCGGATAACTTTGCTGCCAGTTGATTAGGGTGATCTGTTAATCTATCCGTATATCTGCTGTATTGTGTTATAATTTTTTCCTTAATTATGGGAATATTTCATGATGATGCCATTTGTAACAAACCAAGGAACATTCACAATGTTCCTCATTGTTTTGCATTTGAATCTTTCAATTATTTCGATGTTAGCAGTAGATGCTGATCCCCAGAGTTGTATTCCGTATGTCTATACTGATTTGAGAATGCTTTTGTAAATAAGTATTTTGTTTTCAATCGTTAGCTTCGATTTATTTCCTACTAACCAGTATATATTTTCAAGATTAATACTTACTTGATTAAGTTTAGTCGTAATATGCTTTCCCAAGTCAATCTGCGATCTAAATGCATTCCCAGGTACTTAACTTCGTCTCTTCGCTGAATAGTTTTGTCGACACGTACTTTTATGAAGAGTAAACGTAACATGCGTTGACTTGGTTTCATTAACTTTTATTCGCCAGTGTTTACACCATAAGTTTATTTTCTCTAAGTAATTTTGCAAGTTTGTAGAGGGCTTTTCAGGATTGAAATGACTCGCGAGAATCGACATATCGTCTGCATATGTAGCCGTGATAATTCCTTGAACTGTAGATAAATCGGCTGTATACAAAAGATATAGAGTAGGGTCCAGTACACTACTTTGAGGTACTCCAGCATTTATATGAAACATTTCAGTGAGTGTTTCATTCATTTTCACTTGAAAGATTCTGTCATTTAAGTATTATCTCAGTAACTTGTAGATATTTTTTGGAAACAATTTTTTAAATTTATGTAGCAAGGTCTTATACCACACTTTGTCGAACGCTTGTGCCACGTCAAGAAATGCACCAGTGCAGTATTGTGTAACGGCATAAACTATAGCTTTTTTAAAATTTTAAATATTCTTAATATACTCGAAATTCGCACAGGCTGGTTAGCATAAAGCGAATATCCGCACAAAGAAGAATCGCGGAGAGTAGGGATGTGTGCCTACATTCATGTGAGTTGAGAATGATAAAGGGAGTGAGAAGAGTGGGAACAGGGTTGCTTAGTGACGCCGGTGGCGCGGTTCGTACCGCAGTTGAGTTTGCGGGCTGGCTGTCGATGTAAAAATCGTGAGTCAGCTCACAAGTCGGCTGGCAAGCAGATCCTCACTTATCCTGCTCTTATAAAATGATTTGGACTGCTAACTCCTAAACTCGCTAGTTTACTTATCATTATTAGCGAATATATGAGTGAGCGCAAGTTGCTTTATGGTATGGAACTGTGATAATAAATAATTGCAAGATATTAGACTTTCTTAATATAGAATTATTAATAGTATACAAAATCAAGAACTCTTACAATTATAAGGTTTTTTAGCTTCCATTACTCGATGTTCTTAATTTAGAATAACGAAATATGATGATAAGTAAACTAACGAGTTTAGGAGTTTAGCAGTCCAAATAATTTTATAAGAGCAGGATAAGTGAGGATCTGCTTGCGAGCCGACTTGTGAGCTGACTCACGATTTTTACATCGACAGCCAGCCCGCAAACTCAACTGCGGTACGAACCGCGCCACCGGCGTCACTAAGCAACCCTGTTCCCACTCTTCTCACTCCCTTTATCATTCTCAACTCACATGAATGTAGGCACACATCCCTACTCTCCGCGATTCTTCTTTGTGCGGATATTCGCTTTATGCTAACCAGCCTGTGCGAATTTCGAGCATATTAAGAATATTTAAAATTTTAAAAAAGCTATAGTTTCGGTCGTTACATAGTCTCCTCATATTAATTTGTATTTTTATTTAAAAATTTTAATTCCTATGAACTCCCGTTTTTTCGCTCAAACTAATCATATCACTTTTAATTTATACACATTTAATATATTCAGTGTCTCTTCACTCATTTAATAATTATACTATATTTAGTGTCTCTTCACTCATTTAATAATTATACTATATTCAGTGTCTCTTTACTTAATAAATATTTATCAATGATTTACTTGCTTTAATTCACTATCGATGTAATTCTATTTACAAAATTTTTTTACAAAACTATAAATCTCTCGATAACACTATATAAAAAAATATAAAATATAAACATTTTTAACCATGATTTCCAAAATTAGATAAAAAAATGTATTTTTATTTTTACGACCATTGTCTCTGCACAGTTTTTTTTATATCACCGATCTAAAAAAAAAATGATTTAAATAGTTAATAATGGGATCCATTTGCATGAAAATTTATTTCCGAACTCCCTATATCTAATAGTATCGCGCACTGTCGCTGTCAACGTACAAATTTTAAAGTTTCCGCGAACGCTCACTATCTCCTTCACGGTCAACTCACCAGCGATGATGCTTCAACTTCTCTTCCTCCTACTGCCATCGTTGGAGAATATTTATTTGCTCATATCTGTCCACTGGCTTACGGATTATCTGTGGTGGAGTAATAGTATCGAATCTTGGAGTAGCCGGCCATTGAGTCATTTTGTGCGGCTCCCACGATCGATTAAACTCCTATATTTATTTTTTTAAGTAGTCTGCGTAACTCTTGTACGTATGTTCATCATATATATCATTCTCTACGATTACTCTCCTCCTCTTTGCCTCCTATTCATCTCTCTCTTTGATAGCCTTTCTCTTTAACAGATACCTATTCTTAAAATGGATTGATTCTATGTAGTAGGAGTTTTTTTACAGATTTTTGACATAATTGGCAGTAGGCTTATAGGTCTATATGATTGTTACGAGGTCTGAACTTTTTCTTGGCTTATGAAAGTACTGTCTTGGAAAGTAGCACAAACGGAAAACTGCATTTATTATTATAGTAAGAAGCCTAATCGCCTTTAGTGGTAGTTCCTTAATTAATTTGCCGTTAATTCTTTCATAGCCGGGTGATTTTTTGTTTTTAAGGGTTTTGATTATCTTCTGCACTTCTTTAATTTTTACGATTTTTATTGGTTGATTTTCTTGTAAGTAACGGTCTTCTTGTTTCATTAATTCTTTTTCTTCTTCAGAAATCTCTCGGTTTGTTAGCTTATATACTTCGCTGAAGTATTCTGCAAAATTATTGGCTTTTTCAGTTTCATTTCTTACCCAGCTTCCATTCGGATTCCTGATTGGGGGTATATGTTCCTATGGTTGTTTCAACTTCTTAGTCGCTTTCTAAAAACAGTATTCGGTAGCTTCAGTTGCAGTTAAACAGAGGTAGTGGTTTTTGAGTATACCTGTCTCGTGCATTTGTTATCTGAGATCTTTGTGGTTAAACCGCTCGATTTCAGCTTTCAGATCATTTATATCAATAGATATCAATAGATGGGTGCATATTTCTACGAATCGTTTATAACTTTTGTCTTGTTTCCTTTGGTATGTATAAAACTCTGTATTTATCTTTTTCAGTTCATCAACTATTGGTAAGTATTCTTCGGGGGTGTTGTGTTGAACTTTAACTTCGTTGTTGCTGAGTATTTTAAGAGTATAGCAGTTTGCCACTATTTTGTTCGCTCTTTTAGAGGAAGTGTGTCTTCGACTCCGCTTACAAAAATCGGTGGCGATTTTTGCACGCTCCTCAGATCTACTTTTTTTCGCTCTCAACTTCCTTCCGATGTTGCTTACTTTCTTCGTTTTCAGATACTTTTTCGGGAACATTTTCCAGTGTCTTGAATGAGATGGTAGTTACTATTGGATTATTTAACCAATAGTCCTTTATATATGTTTGACGCTTTTTGAGTACGTAAATCTTGGTAGGGCTGCTTCTGCCTCGTTTTCGGCTTACTACTTTCCATTCTGGGTGATTGCTTTTACCTTGAAGATTTTTATTTTGTACGTCGAGCGACTGTATTGGCTGTACTTGAGAAGTTACTAAGACGTTTTTGAACGAGGCCATAACGGCTAGTACTTCTTGGAACTACATCACAGAGTTTACGCAGTTTACAAGCACTAAAGGTCCAATTTCACATACAGGTTTACACATATCTCGCACTGGCTTTGAAATATACGCCTACATTGTCACATCCCATGTATAGAGTCGATATAGACACGTCTACTCTCCACGCCGGTTGAGGTAAGACAGATTAAGTCTATTAACAAATATAATGGTGTATGTGTGCTATACTTGAAGGATTCGAAATCATTGTTTATGTCGCGATATATAGCTGGATTTTTGGCTTTCTTTATAATTTCCTGTAAATTAGTGCCAGTTTTCAGAGAATCTCCATGGATTCCATGCAGATTTCTCGGGTTTTGAGAAATTTCAGTGTTTGTTACCTCGTGGATTAGATTTGGCATATTTTGTGTGTGTGTATAATTTGATAATGTAGAACTTAGGTTTAAGTTCTCTTTGATAAATGCTACCTCGAAAGAGTAAAGGCGATATTCAGGTCAATCCGTGACTTTCGCATTGTTTGTATGTGCAGTGTACTCTGGGTTTAGCCTGAGAATGCCTGTGTTGCTTAATTGTGTGGTGATCTGTCCCACCCTGAGGCATTATATGAAAAGAATTTCAGTATCAGCAGTCGACAAGGACCATGAGTTTGTCTCGTGTAACCCGACCCAATAAGTGTCCTATAATTGAATAATTTTTATGTTGCAATCTACTAAGTTGATTAAATTTTGGTTGGTTGTGAATTTGATTTCACAACCAGCATTTTGTTCGATTTCACGAACCGGCTCGGTGTTTTTACAAATTAACAGGTTGTCTAAGTTTTTATATTTAGTTAGTTGCTCAAAAGTTAGAGGGATTTAGGTGTCCTTAGTTTCACTAATAGAGAAATAACTATATTCCGGACAAATGTATACGAACGTTTGATTTAGGTTGAAAAAATATTGTCTGGCTGGTAATGCAGACGCTTTGAATAATTCGAATGTCTGTAAATCAATGAGTGTAACCGCAATGTGGTATATGAGTTGATTATTTGAAAAAAATATTGCTATGTCAGAGGATTTAGTCATTTTTAAAGGTGAAAGTTCTTTGTTATTAGGGACAGTGTCGCTGGCTGTAGTTTCCGCTACTATATTGGCAAATTTAACGAATAAAGTGGAGGTAAAAATGGCGGGTGCATCGCTCCAAGCGAGGCAAATGTGAGTGTATCCGTTACAATCTTGGTGTCTAATTTGAATTGAATTATGCCTCCATTTAAAAATTGTATGGCGTAAATTATAGCGTCTGATTTAAAATAGTAGTCATTTGATTGAAGAATGTTATATAACGTAGTACATAATGTTTCTATTTTTCGGTCTATGTGAGTGAATTTTGTCTGAACTAATTCTGTTTGCTCGACTATAAGTTTTGCTAATTGCTTGGTGTTATTGGATGTCGTCTGAATCATATTTCGTAGATTCGCTTCAGTATTCTCATCTAATGTACCAAATAATATGTTACTGATTTGTCTAATAAATGGTAAGACTGAGAGTTTGATGCGCGTGTGAATCTGTTATTTCGAATTGTCTAGTACATTTTTGTTTGGGCATTCGTGAAATTAATTGTTCACAGTGATGATATAATTTCTGCCATTGATCGTACAGGTTCCTTCCTGTGTTAAAATACGTATCTAAATCAATCTTATGAATAATTTTTCAATCAACGCTCGAGGTAGCAAGTGGTGATATATGTTCTGATAACCTTCCTGGATTATTCTTGAATAGCGTTATATTATCCACATTTCTGGGATCATCGCCAGAGGCAATTCTGCAAAACGAAAGAAAAATGTATGTGAGCTCGCCATTATATATGACTCAGGATGTCGAGAGTTTAAATATTACAGTTCGACATTGGGTTACCTATTTACATGGGTGTTATATTGGGAGTTAAATGTGTTAATAATTTCATCATTTTTGAGAACATAGCTAAAAGAAAAAGAAAAAGGTGTCTTTTCTTCTTTTTTACGCACATAAGCAGTGGAGAAAGAGAAAAATTTATTGTAAGTATACAAATTTGTTGTTAAGAGAAAGACGTTGAGAGAGCGAATAAAGCATGTATCTGAGAGAAGTAAACTTTACATTCTTAATGATTCACTCTCAGAATCTTTAATAATCTCATGTTCATAATCATAACCTGCCGGTGGCGGATCTGTCAGAAAACCAAGTTTTTTTAACTTGTCTAGAATTGTGATGTTTGTTGCTTCCCCAGTTTTTAATTTAGCATTTTTGGTTTTATGATTAAGGGGTAACACGACTTTAGGTACACCTATTTTAGACGATTTTTTGTAGGTAAATAATAAGTCAAATGAAAAATTCGTTTAAAGAACTTTATTGTACAATTAATGAAGTGTAAAAAGAATTTTTTTTCAAAAGGCGGCCATGAGAACCCGTAGTAGGTCGTTACTTTTCTGTTCATGCTCAAGCGGGCGGACAGTTTTCTTGTACATGATAAACCCGAGAACAAAAACGAAAGTTTTTCTTAAAGTGCATATTAGTAGGCGTGATAGTACGTAGGGATTTTTTAAAAATCAGATGTAAAAAATGGTGCGCATTTGAAAAAGAAGTTTCGATTTTGACAATAAAATTGGCAGCAAACTGTTTATAGAAAATAAATTTTACGTCAAATAAAAATCCGCTATGTACCACCATCGAGAATGTTATTGTGAAGGTACAGTCAACATTTGAAACGAATCCATGCAACCGTTTTTGAATAATCTATTCGTCCGTTTTGAAAAGAGCGGTTTCGAGAAAAATGCGAAAACTTATATTTTCCTGTAATCTGGGATTCCTGCACCATATATTTCACCTTTCACATTAATATTCTCCTCTTCATCTTCTTTCCTCTTTGATTTTATGGACAAACAAGCCTCTCTAGCAGCATCAGTCAAGCGATCGCTCTGCGAACTTGACACAGTGCGCGTCCGCTTCGACGCAGAAGTTCTAACAATTTGACCCGATTTTGATGCCTAACTTATCCATAAGTCTCATGACGCTTGAAAGACCATCATTGTATATGCCTACAGCAATATAGACAACAGTGTCAAGAACATACTTTCTACTGGAGACTGTTTTTGGAGCCATTGACCAGACGGTTGCATTGAAAGATTCGTTGCTGTTCTGTGGGAAGCCACCTATACAGCGAGTCAGCAGATCATTACTGCTGAGTTCTTCGTAAACGGGTTTAATGGCTTTCAAAACTTCTTTTGACGATGCTGGTTTGTGCCTAAAATCTTTTAAAGTGCCAGTGACCTTTGCCTTTTGCCACGAGCTCCATGAACTTTCTCTGGGCGGGATACTCTGGTGCAGAGATACTTTGTGATCTAGAGTCGTATAAATTTCATTGTGCATTTTCTCGATAGAATCGTAATTGCCACGAATAGCTAAGCCATAATAAATGGAAAGGTCGTTGATTAATTTTCCAGTTCACTTGCCTTTTCCACCAAGTCCCTTCGTCTTTTTTTTCAAATTGCGAAGGCGAGTGTTCATTCGCTTTTGCACGTGGTCGATGCACTTTTTCTTTAAAACTATGAGATTTTCATAGGACTGCGTATCCTTCGACTCATAATCCCCTACGTAATGTGCATACTTCACATTGTGCAAACGTTCTGAACGCTGGAACATTTCAGTAACGGCGTTTACCTCCGTGCTTTCCGAGGAACCCTCGTGGTTGGCTTGGCATTCATCTTTATGTTTTTCAGCCCATTCCTCGAACTCCTCAGTATCGCTATATTTATTCCAATGTTCACATTCCTAAAAATATTTTGATTTTACAAAAATATTGACCACTTTACTTTCGTAGCGATCCTACAAACAACCACGTCATATACGATTGAAAAATTTGCCGCGGGAGATCCAGAAACCCGCAAAACTTTTGTATTCCATTTAATCCCATACCGAGTAACCGCATAACCATAACGATTCTACGGTTTATTTCGTATGCTTTTTCAATATATGGACAACTACGAATAACAATATTATAAGAATACTGATGGAGGACCAAAGTAAAAAATAACCTTGTCAGTGAATGATCTTGCGACTTCTTCAGCTGTCGCCATCACTACAAGAATTAGTATAACACACTTTTATAGCCAATCCTGGATAGTGCGAATATATCTATATACATCTTCAGTTTCTTGTAATGCCCCATAAAACCCATTGATAATTTCTTGAAGGGATAGGAAGTAATTGTAACCAGTTTGTTGGTTTAACATTGGAAACAGCCAAGGACAAACTGTCGCACATCCGGTCGCACGTTGCGCCACTAATTATACTTAGCAACTTTGATGTACGTTTTATTAATTCCACGATGTCCTCCCCATGAATTTGAAAAATTTTAACTAATGGTGGAGCTTCTTCTCTCTTGCTCTCTCTCTCTCTCTCTCTCTCTCTGGAATAGTCCAGGGCGGTTTATGGCGGGGTGGTCATGCTCTCATTACGAGACAAGTTTCCAAAGCCTCGTCGTGTGCTTTAGCATGGATAAGAGCATCCCGTACAGTGATCGATGGGGTGTTTGGGTGATATGCGCCATGATTGGCGGTTGCACTATCACGCGATATGTTGACTGGTATGTCTACATGTGTTAGTTCAGGTGGTGGTTGATTTTCGTTGAAATGTCCAGCAGACGTCTGGCTAAAACCACTATCTCGTTCTGGGATTTGCGCTAATACTAGCGGAATAAAATGGTTATCTATCCGGTGTAAGTGTATAAAATTATGTGACTCATTGGCAATGATATGCCAGAAATCTAGTTATCCATTATCATGATATGAATACAGATGTTCTGATTAAATTGTCTTGTAAAGATAAATACACAATCAGCGTCTCCAAATTCAGTTGGTGATAGAAGAATGTCGAGTGCTTCCTGTGGATCTCCACAGTCTTGAAGAGCTGTTGAGCAAGATAGTCTTGCTCTTAAACCAAGAGCTCAAAATCTTAAATTAATAAATTTATGAATAAATAAAATAGGCAATTTCCTCGAGGTTGCGATGGAACGTCCACATAACTTTCGACGTTGCATTCTGGATTTGCGCAAGTAGTTCCGGGTTCAAATACTCTGCATCTGTCTCTATGAGAACTTATTGAGAGGTTTTGGGTGGATCGTCTGTGCGCATTTCTGTCGGCGTTACGAGAGACGTATTCGAAATTGTCAAGACTGTCAGGAGGTTCCAGAAAATCTACATCCTGAGGTAACTGATGCTCTATTATTGGTGACTCGTGGAGTACCATATCTTGATCGTCAACTGACTTAACACCTACTGCTGACGAAAACTCAATGTCTTTCTTTTTAGCAAGAAAGCACTGACTTTAGAAAGGCTTGATGAATGGGGTGTATCGTCTACGCACTCGTCGATGAGTTTATGAGACTGTGGTGCTAATTTATTGGCATAACATGCAGTTATATTTTCATGGTGAGGTGTACCTGGATTGCCCGTGGTGTCTTTCTCACGCGATGCAGAACTCACTTCCCATACGTTAATTTGAACGCCATTTCTTTTTTTAAATTGTTGTTCGGTGATGTCTACTCTCAGTTTATCACCGAACTTGTTAAGGATGTTACCCATAGGTATACCGGAAGTTGTGTGATCATGTATATTTTGTTAAATGGTGATTATCTCCAGGGATGGGATACGTGTTTGTTTGGGTGATTTTTCTTCAGGTTTACTTTTTAAGTTGGCTGGGACACTATTCAAGGCTTGCAATTTTAGATTATGATTATTTTCGAAGAAATTACGGAGTGTACGCCTTATTGAGAATTATGCTTGATTATCTTTGTTATATTTGTTTTCTTGGATTGTCTAGTTGGTGGTTGTTCTTGAAAATTACTGGATTATTTGGTTGACTTGTGCAAGTCAGGAGTATTTGGGATGAATCTGGAGCGAGTTCTTTCACGCTTCTTCCCTGTGTTGAGCCATGGATCACGTGTGATATTAGCAGAGATCTATATCTAATACTGCTTTGCGTTTGTTGGTATCAATCCCTTCCTTCATATTTGTATATGGTTTCGCGAGCTGATGATCTATGGAAGCTTTGAGAATTTCACTAATACGTGTGCGGTCAGTTGCACTTAACTGGTATTGCCCATTGCTTAAAATTTTCAATTGGACGTTGGTTAAGATGCACTCAAAGTGAATGTGATCCTTATAATCAAGAAAATATTCTCCCTCCTTGCCTTGTTCCTCGGAGAGCGACAGTATGGAGATGGCACTGTCAGAGCTTTTCATAGATATAAGCTGTTATACAAGTGTCTAACTGCTGAAAACTATTCTTTCTTAAAAACGATTTAGTCATCTATGCGTTTTCTTTTACTCATTCCGCTGAAGTAGGATTCCGAATCGTTCTGCATTTTCTTCACATTCCTGGCTGTGGTTTTGTGTCTGACTTTACGTGTGATGAACATGCGCGCAGGTGGTCATTTCTTATTCAAATTGCTATCTGCTTCTTCCTGCTTGTTCGCTAACTCGCAGAGTACTGCGCGGGGATGTGGAGCTTTTTCCATACAGATAGTGCCAGAACTGTTCTTTGGCATAAACTAACATTGCTGTATAGCCGCCATTTTGTATTTAAATGTAAAAAAAATATATTTTTGTACCTCAATATGTGTATAGTAAACCCTCAAAAAAGAAATTTGATCCCTGCTTTCCTACTCTTGTAAAAAATCGTACAAATTAAGCATTTTTTCGGGCCGCTAGAGTGGTGTTACCCCTTAACCCTATTGATGACATCAGTGACGTCATCTTCACCGACGCCTATATCATTTGGTGGTTTCGATGTGTAGCAACGCTCTATATTTACACGAGGTACAGGTATGGTCACCGGTTTGTTACCAATTTTTAAAATTACTGCGTATACAACGCATCTAGAAATTTGCCAACTAATAAATTGGGACCTAAGTTTTGTAGAGATTACCAACCTACTTTTTCATTATCGTTGTTGATCCTCGCAAAAATTATTTGTCGTATTCTACTCTTAATGTGGAAGCATTCCTCATGTTTAAAGGAAATGAATACACCATTACGCAATTCTAAAGGCTTATTAGCGGTATCAAGGCGGCTTCATGAGAATGAATAAAGTCCCAACCGATCAGGCCCTCTGCTTTGATGGGAAAACTGGCGGGGACTACATGTAAATCGCAGGATAGACCATGCGCTATCAAATTGATTTTCTCAAAATTTAAACATACTACTGGAATGACTCCCTTAACACCTAGAGTGACAGATTTATTAATTTTGAGAGATCATTCATCTCCTATACTTTCGTTGATGAATGAAATGTAAGATCCTCTGTCGATGAAAAAGTCGGCTCTGCTGTTAGCAAGTTCGTTACTTTCTAAGGTGACAACTGGCGGTGACCATCCTGTTTTTACTAAGTTTATGTTAACATTCTGCATATCGCGCGTAACCTTTTTGTTCATGTTGCCTGATTCTACTGTTCCCTTATAGTTGCTGTCTATATTATCAGGTTTTATTAATTCTTTATTGTTATTATAGTTCGGCTGCTCATCCTCTGAGTATTGAGTCGGGCAGTCATTTAGTTTAAAGGTTTAGAACTATTAGGATTGTTTGCATTGTTACGGTTGCCCTGATCCTTTCAAGGATCCGAATTGTCACCGGTGTTTCGCTATTATCGCTAAAATGGTGGTAGTCATCATGTATGTAACCTATACTGTCCCAATTATTGTTGCGTCCCTAATTATTATTATTGAAGTTATTGACGTGTCGACGACCGATAACACATGCAACTCAGCTGTTATGATTGTAATTTCCACGATTATTGTGATAGTTCTCGCGGTTGTTGTTATAGTTATAATTGCTACAGTCGATATTGTGATTACCACGGTTGTTGTTGTAGTTGCCGCGGTTGTTATTGTAGTTATAATTACTGTGGTTTTTATTGTGATTACCACGGTTTTTTTTATAGTTGCCGCGGTTGTTCTTGTAGTTATAATTACTGTGGTTTTTATTGTGATTACCACAGTTGTTGTTATAGTTGCCTCTGTTGTTATTGTAGTTATAATTACTGTGGGTTTTATTGTGATTACCACGGTTGTTATTGTGCAGGAGATCCGCATTGACAAGTATCCGTGCTATATCGCCCCCTAATCTATAAAAAATTTTGTAAGTGTGCCCGGGTTTTTTGCAGAGATGACAGAATGGGCTACCTTGTCGCCTGTTTTTGCAATTCTCTGTAGTGTGCCTATCACTGCTACAATATTTGCACTTGCTATCCGTGTTCTGCGGAAGGGTAGGTGCCTGTATAGGGGTTAGTTCTTTGGATGTAGATGGCTTCGGCTGTTCCATGGTTGGGGTGGGTTGAGCGTTCAAATAATTAATATGTACGTAATCCTTCATGGGTTGTGTGATTAATTTATTTAGGGAAAGCCTGGCACTCTGTTTGCATTCGAATTCTATATCTAGTCGAATTACAATGCTGAGTGTGTCTGGATGCACGCTCATAACTTGATAATTCAAGGGATTATTCAAGTCAAACATTAATTGTTGAAGCGCATCTTTCTGTGCCCTCCGTTTTTTGCATTCTCGGTCGGCTGGCTCGATTTGTGGAGCAGAATCGTAAATGGTTAGTAGGCGATTGAACAGTGCTTGAACTCGTAACCCGTAGTCTCCTGCTACTTCATCTGGATTGTGTGTGATGCATTTAAGTTGGCATAAAATCTCGTCAGCTGATCAGATATACTGCATAATGATGTGGCTTAAAAACTTCTCTATCGACACCTATTGTAGTATGCTTCAAAAAATCCTTCAGCTGCACTTCCCGTTGACTTGATCGCAATTGCTAACAACAAATATTGCTCGGCTTGCGTCTCAAAATTTGATACAATGTGTCTAATTGCTGAACAAAATAGGTTTAACCGTTCCGGATTGCCGTCAAAGGTATGGATTAAACTCAGCGCTTGAGAAAGAGATAAATTTGACTTTCTGCACATATCAAACTTAAAGTGGTTAGGAAGATTGTTTGAGGTGATTACGTTATGCGCACTGTTGTTTTGTGAACTAGAATTTAATACGAAATTAATTCCTGCTATCTTTGAATTCAATTCGTTGCTTGGATTTTCTGGTGAATGTTCAGGTGTATTAAAAATCGCTTGGGCGCTGCGAGTATCCCATGTCACACGCGTAATTGATGGCTGCGTTATGGTGTTGAGCGCTAGACCAGAATTGATTTTGTCTAACTGAGAAGAAAAATGCGTTATGGATTTGTGTTGAGATCACTTTAATCGTGTCTTGAATTTCCGCTGTGTGGATTTGGCATGTGTAGTGAATACTGGTTAGATGAGCTCGAATCAAACTGTTGGTTGAGTGAGGTGGAAAGGTACTGTTGGTTAATATTCCGAGAGTGAGGAAGACATTGTGTGTATCCAATTCATGAATTAGCGCTCTATTGCTTGTTCTGGTTCTATCGATTTGACTCAAGATATACGTGGTTGTTGATTATACTGTCTCCTTGTGACCAAGACCTATTAAAAGTAGACGGCGTTGTCGTCAGTGTCACGGGTGTGTGAGTTGGGATATCTTGTGTTATCATGGATGGGTACGAATTGAAGATCTTAAGATTTTACTCATGTGCGTAACAAATGTCCTCCTTGTGGTCATTCTGGGTATTGTACCAGTATATTTCGGTTAACTGTTAGACGTCAGAGCTATCCCAAATGCTCCGAGTGAAACGGAGTATGTTGGTCGATGAATGCGGTCAGGGGCAGGCAAGCCGGTAGCGCCGAGGGAATCTAAGTTGTCCAACGAGTATGCACTATGGTTTAAAGAATAAGTTGAATATTGCGTTAAGTAGCTGATTATAAATATCGTTTGAGACAAAGTGAGAAACATTCGAGGTTATGGGCGTTGTTAATTAAGTTGGTATATTTATGTTAGAAAAATCACCTATGCGTATGCTATTTGTATCGCCGATAAGACTTGTAGTGCTATTACCACTGTCAGGTGACTGTCCCGGCCGGCGTTTACTTTATTTTGTTGAGAAATTGAAAATTACAAAATGGGGAGGATGGCCAGATTACAAAAGAGTCAAAATTGCGAGAGAGACTTGAAATGATGACGACTACTAAATTGTAAAAAGTTACAAGAGTAAAGTTCTGGGCTCCAATCTTCCTGAAGAGTATTGATTTATAATTTAATTGTCGGTTTCCCGTCTTTGCAGTATTTAGTGTTTCTTGAAATTGAATTCTTAGCAAATGTGTAAAAGTTCCAAGTCCAAAGAGTTTCTAGTTCAAAAAGCTTAAATTCTAAAAGTTTTAAGTGAAAAAGTTTGATATTCAAATCGTTTAAAGTTCGAAAAGGCTTATATTCAAAAAGTTACAATTTAAAAAAGCTTCAAGTTCAAATATTTCAAGTTAAAAAATTCTAAATTCCAAAAGTTTCAAGTTCAAAGAGCTACAAGTTCAAAAAGCCTTAAATTAAAAATTTTCCTATTTGAAGGAGCTTGAAATAAGTTTTAAATTGAAAAAGTTTCAAGTTAAAAGAGCTTCATATTCAAAAATGTTTTAAGCTCAAAAAGTCATAAACTTAAAAAGTTTCAAGTTCAAACGTCCTAAATTCAAACAGATTCAATTTCAACGAGCTTCAAGTTCAACAAATTTTCAACTACAAGAAGTTTTGAAACCAAAAAGTTTCAAGTTTATAAAGTTTAAATTCAATAAGTTTCAAGTTCTAAAAGATTCATATTCAAAAAAGTTTCAAGCTCAAAAAGTCCTAAATTTAAAAAGTTTCAAGCTCAAAACGTCCTAAATTCAAACAGTATAAATTTCAAAGAGCTTCAAGTTCAACAAATTTTCAACTATAAGATGTTTTGAATCCAAAACGGTTCAAGTTTAAAAACTTTTACCTCCAAAAATTTATTTGTGTCTTTATCTCATTATTAGTTTATTATATTTAGGATTTGTAGAGATTAAATGATGATGATAACTGTTGTGAAGCTTGCGAGTTCAAAACTCTCTTAAAAATAGTTAATATTCATTTGATAGTTAGTCATTTGTGTTAAATGTGTGTGAAGATTTCAAAGTCTTTAAATTTATTTAAACTATAAAATCTTGAATTAGTAGTGGTCCTTAAATTTGTATGAATTTCCTGATTGCTGAAGTAATCAAGATTGTAAAAATTTGAAGATAGCAAGAGTGTTCAGAGCTGTAAAAATTTAAAAACTGCTAAAATATTTGTAAAATTAAATACGAAATTGTTAGTATTTCAAGACTGTAAAAGGAAATTTTTATAACTGTGAAAATACAGTTCAAAATTGTGAAAATTTTAAAACTGTGAAAGGCCTAAATTGTAAAGGACAAGATTATTTAATCATTTGAAATGTCGTAAAAATTTTAAAAATGTAAGATTTATTTTTAATGTTGTAATAATTTTAAATTATGAAAATTCCGAAATTGTAAAGATTATAAAACTGCAGAAAAAAAATTAAAGTTACAAAAATGTAAAAAATTTTAAAATTAAAAAAAAATAAAGATTTTATAGATATATAAGTTTCAAAATTGTGAAAATTGTAATTGCTAAAGCTACAATTTTGGAAAAATAGTAAAATCGGAAACATGGTGAAATCCCGTAAAACTTACGAGATCGTAGGTTTCAAGGATACCAAAATTTGAGATTCCCAAGATAGTAAAATTGGAAAATTGTTGAAACAGTAAAAATCGTTGAAGTTCTGAATGCTAAGTTATAATGATCTCGAGAACGCAAAGATTTTAAAATAATAAAAAATAACATTCTCAGAATTACAAAAATTTAAAAATTTAAAATATTTTTAAGTTATAAAAACCCTCAGAATTGTAAAAAGTCCATAGATTTCAAATTTGGGAACCTTTCAAGAATTCCAGAGTTATATTTGAATACGTGTGAGACTGCCGATTGCAAACTGAATCATCAAAAGTTTGCAAATGCACCGGATGCTGCGACGACAGAATCTTGATCTGGAGTTTCGAGATAATTTTGCGTGGAAAGTAAGTTCGAGAAATTTATTCGATCTACAGCGGTGTCGAATTTTGCAAGTGTTCCGAGTGCCGCTGTAGACCAATACGATCCTACACTTGGATTGATGAAATATTATTACCAAAGGTACTGTGGGAATGGGATTATTCAAAGGATGTCGTCAGAAATTTCGCAAATCTTGATATAAAAATGGTGTAAATATGTATGAAATCGTAAATGTGAAAAATATTATACGGTATGTTTTATTTTTGCAATACTTCTCTCCAGAATTTAGGATAAACCACTTCGAATTTTTTCGCAGCAGATTTATAAACAAGCGTTATTATACTTGGTAAAATATTTGTGATTATCGGGGTGGAAGTTATGAAAATGTGCGTTGCAATCTCTATAACTATGAATCTCTTCGCTTGTTAATTATATTAAAACGTAGGAAATATTAGAAAAAAAAATTTGCGATGAAAATTATGAATAGCGAAACAATGAAGTTGCGGCGGGGGAGAAATTTTTTATATGTACTGTACTTGCCGTAGCAGTTCGTGGGACCATCTGCTGCTTTTTCAAATTTCTACTATCTAGAGATTTGTCAAAAGAAAATGTTGTGAAGCGCGTCAAATGAGGTTAAATGGCCCATTCCATACGGATTCAACCAGCAAAAAAATCGATGTCTTCGATTTTTTTCAAACTCTGAGGTCATAATCTACGTCGAATTTCATGAGACCCGTTTTTTTTTTATTTTTTCCGAAAAACGGTTCTGAAGCCCCGTGGCACAGTATCAAATATAAGGTCGTAAAAGCGATATTTAAAATCTAATAAAATTTAATATAGAAATCTGTGTATTGGTCCAATGATATCCTTGGATGGTATCTTTCTGGATTATAGCCCAATTTTCTGCAAAATCTCCGTGTAAAATAAGACGATTTTCCTTAAAATGTCCATTCTGGTTTTCCAACTTGATTTCGCTTTGCTGCAACTCTTTAATTCGTCCATGTTTACTCATCATTTGTACATAATTGTTCAGTTCTTTGAAAAATATGTCAAATGTGCAAGTTTTCTTGACAAGATCATTTTTTTCCCAAACTGCAAAAGTAATTTCGTCACATATTATGTACTCTTCTCCCAATGGAAATTTTCTTGAGTTATTATTCTAGTTTTGCAAGTTTCACATTCTCGAAGAATGCATGAATTACTTTCTTTCGAATAAACAATCTTGGATAAAAGCTATTTTTTCATTTTTAGAGTGATTTTTAGCGCCGTCGCTAAAAGGTCAAAATTGGCGCAATGGACACATAAACACGATTCGTTCAAAGGTTGAATCATAACCCATTTTGGGCGCAATTGATAAATCTTCGATCTCGAAATAATAATTCCTGGATTCTGCTCGAAAATTAGATCGCAAATTTCCTTAATGCTACGAGAAAGAAAACGTTTGACTTTTTTTCTATAACCCCATCGATTTTAACACTGATTACGTCGTTTTTGTTGGGACTTTGTCTAGAACAGTCTAAATCATCATCCAGATAATATCTTTCAACTTGCTTAATAGTTTCACTCTTTACAGGATTTCCAGAATATGGGTCGGGCTTTTCAAACAATCCTTTAGTTTCTCTCAGCTTTCGTGAAGTTCTAATCATGTGATCTGTAGTTCCTCTTATATGTGCTAAAACAAAGTTGCTTGAGAGACTTGATGGTAATAGAGTTAGCAGGCGCACTTTTTCTTTGTAGGCTACATTCTGATTTTCTAATACAAAGCTGAAGTTTTCATTCCACTCCTCACATGTTTTGCATTCATTGAATTGTATTTTTTCTTTTTAAATGTCATATAATAATATTACAATCAGATACTTCACAAAAAGTTTCAAATAATTGTTTGCGTTTGCGATTTACGTATTTAGGGAGTAATGTCGGGTCAACACTCGAAGGAAGTTTAAATAGCGATAGAGAAATATTGTTCACTTCAAGAATATCATTCACTTCTTCATATAACTGCACACTGGCAACTGAAACTTGAGAATCTGCAGGCAATGAACTTTGAGATCCCGTCATTTGATTCGAAGATGTAGATTCTGTCGGCGTTGAGCCTTATGCTTTTTTTAAATTTTCTTCAGAAATATCCTTTAATTTATCATAACAAATTCTGCATACGTATGTATCTTCTGATATTTCCTTGTTTTGATACTCTTCAGACATTAATAATCCTTTTGTTATAGTACCAAGTAATAGGAATGGTCGCTTACTATCTTCATAGACAACCTTTTTATGAATCTCGCTGAAATCCGGACACTTCCTAGGTCTGTTAGAACTATGTGGTCTCGTTGACATATTGTTGATATGTACCTGAAAAATGGAAATTTTATTGATTTCAAGCAAAGAAATAAATAGACACGAAGTGGTCGAGTGCGAGAATTAGCACTGAATAGAGAGAGAAAGAGTGATAGAGAGAGACAGCGTGCGCGAAAGGAGCGAATCTCCGCTGCATGCACTATGTGGTGTATGGATATTAGAGAGAAAGAGAGAGAAAGATGGACATTACTACACTATACGAAAGAGACCTAGCGCGTGTAAGATTAACGATTCGAATAATGTATAATGAGCGAGAGAGATAGAGAGAGAGAGAGAGAGAGAGAGAGAGAGAGAGCTAGATAAGTGCAATTACACTGCTTGGAAGAGTATGGACGTGCAGCAAGCAGCAACTGGAGTTCGAAAGGCAGAGACAGAGAGAGAGAGAGAGAGAAAGAAAAAAAGGAGAGAGCAAGCTAATATATTGTCTGTGCACCTTCGACCCGCGTGAGCTCGGACGGACACGATAGCATATACACAATTATTTTATAAATGAGCGACTAATACAGTCGATGAGTATGTTGGAGGTTATGTTCGCCGAGGCTATATTGACATCATGCAGTATATGATGAATCATCCTCGGTCGCATTAGTACGACAGTTGCTTCGCACGCCACCGATTTACTAATTGATTGTAACCCGCACGTAAAACCATCATACGTCCTCTGTCAAGACTGTGAAATTTTTTAAGCGCCAGGAACGAATGAAAAGAGGCGAAAACGTCTGAGGATATGTTTAGTAGCGTGGAATAGTATAAGACCGAGGCAGCGAGCGAAGAGAGCATCCTCCTCAGTCATATTCGCCTTTGATAGATTCCTGGCACATAAATATCTAATGCATAGTTACGTCGGTTACGTACTTGTTATAACAGGATGAATACTATCCAAAGAAGAGTACTAGCAAATTGACGGAAAAACATGTCCATATCACGAGACAGACGAGAATCAAACGCAGATAACACTGTAATAGATGCTATACTCAAATTATCTCAGTCTTTAGTCTAATTGAGTCTGGTTCAGAGTCCCACTTGCTAGAGAGCAACCAGAACAATGATGCCGCGATTGCCCCGCTATGCGCCCCGCACTGTCTATAGAGCTAGAGCGTTTTTCTTATGACGTCACCAAGATGCGCGTTCATTTATGCCAGGCTGCGCAATTGTGTCCAAGTATTCGCTATTTTTCTACTGTACAGCCGGCATATAGATGAACGAGTATCACATACTCGGAACAGCTGATATTACTTTTTACGCTGATTTATGAAATTTTAAGGTGAGAATAATTATTTATAACAAAAATGATGGGATTTGCACATATTGTATATCGGGCTTAAGCACGTAAAAATAGACATTTTGTTTGACAGGCCATATCTTCGGAACAGAGGAAGCTGGAACTTTGAAATTTGGTAGAAAGATAGCTCATGTAGCCTTGAAAAACATACCCGAAATTCGCGTTTATCGCAGTGGGCCTTTTTGGGAAATCAAATTTTGAAAAAAAGCACCTTTTTCAGTTTTTTTTTTTAAATTTTAATTTTTTAATATCGCTTTTACGACCTTATCTTTGATACTGTGCCACGGGGCTTCAGAACCGTTTTTCTGAAAAAAGAAAAAATACGGGTCTCATAAAATTCGACGTAGATTATGACCTCAAAGTTTGAAAAAAATCGAAGACATCGATTTTTTTTGCTCGTTGAATCCGTATGGAATGGGTCAAATGTCATAAATTGTGTATTAAAAATGTCTGTGATAACTTTAAAATAGTATGATTTGTTATGATTTTGTATTGCGATTGGATACGTTATCGAACGATTACAATCAAGTGAAGTTGCTTGATCTACTTACTAAAGATTTATTAGAGTTTATATATGTATAAAAACTGATGAAGTTTTTTGCTTTTATTTTTGGAAACAAATGATTTTATTGAATCTTTATAATGAAATGTTAAATATTCGCAGAACGTTATGGACAGTTTTGATGAGAGATGTAGGAAAAATATTAAAAATTTTCTTTTGTAAGTTGTAAAGATTGATGTGTTCAGATTATTAAATGGCCAGAATTGATATACGATATAAATTTTCAAATTATATGTTACTTAATTGTATATTTTTATGTAATATGTGATGAAAATAGTTTTACCTTTATAAAGCCTTCAAGTTACAGCAGTAATTAGCTAATACAAATTTCGGATAGCGCAATTTTCTCGTAGTGAATTCCGGTGAATATATTTACCCAACGTACGCAGACGTCAGACAAAGTAGTTTGAAAATCGCGTTATTGAATTTTACACAATCCTTTGATCTCATAGGCACACTCGTCGAGAATTTCGCTTTGTTTTATTTTTCATGTGTGGTTAAATATGTGCATCTACATCAATACGTACATGTTTAGAGTATTCTCACCTTGTTTTATTTCGTGTTCTAAAAAGGGGAAAATGTCGAAATGATCGGAGCAATTTCAATGAAGTACGTAAAATATGAAAATGGATGATAGAAATGTGACTGATACCTTACTACAGATCCCAAAAATTGTTTGAAATTATTGTGAAAGTCACAATTGATTTGGAAAAAAATATTGATGAAAAATTCAAGGTTTCGATAAAAAATTGTTACAAAACGTTGTCAAAATTTATTACAAAAAGGTTGAGAATACTTAATAAAAATGTGTTGTAAAAATTGCTAAAAGATATCTAGAGAATTATTCAAATCTATAGGAGAAATTCTATTTAATGCTGATTGCAGCGAGAGCTTTTGACATAGACTGTACGGTTTGACACTTGTTCGAATTGCACTGTCTCGCCTGCGCTGCCGCTGTACAATTGTTCTGTTTTTTCTCTTACCCTTTCATTTTAAATTTCCAAATTTTTGTAGATATATATCATTAATTATATGCACTTTTAACTGAACGTCGTCGTAAGGGCCATAAATGGCCATATTATATGCAAAAATATATAAAAAAAATTAAAAAGGATGTTTTGAAAATTGATGAAAAATGCACTATTAAATTTAATTAAAAAAAAGAAGGAAAAAAATTGTAAAAAAACTCCAAAATTTATGCAAAATATGCTTCTGAAATTGACTCAAAAGGACGAAAATTTGTAACAAGAATTATAAAAAATTGTTAATCAGATCTATTCGGTAAATCGTTATAATTTGGATGATTGATTAAAAGTCATGTAAATTCACTAAAAAAGAACTTGCCAAGATTTAAAAAGGTTATGGAAAATATGCTGTTAAAATTAATTCAGAAAGACTGATTTTTATAACATAACTTGTGAAAAATGATTGTCGAAATGTATTGAGTGTATTGTTGAATTTTTAAAATTGACGAAAAAGTACACCGTTGAAATTTAATTAAAAAGAAATTATCGAAATATAAAAATTTGTGAAAAAAAGAATATATTGTTGAAATCCTATGAAAATCTTCCCGACATTAGAAAAAAGTTTATTAGAAAGAAAAGAGAATATATAGACGGCAATTGTAAAGCACTGGGAAATTAATTATCCCGGGCGCGATATGTCATCCCCACGGAGGTGGTAAATATTAAATAAAATTCATTGACTTACATGTTAAATCCCAGGATGAAGATGGTAAAACCAAATAACATTTTTGATTTGTATATTGCTTTAATTTAAGATATTTGCTTCTTTCCTTCCTTTCGTGAACAATTCAGATTATTTCAGTTTCCTTCCTTCTATTGATTTTGTGAGTAACTCGGATTGTCTTAGCTTCCTTTCTTCCTTGTAAGTCTTGAGTTTTTTAAACAAAAATATAGAATAAATTGGGTACTTAGGACTTACTTTCTTCTTTCTAACTCTCCAAAAAGAAAAGTGTTCGATCGGATTGCTTCTTATTCGCTGTTCTCCTTTTTCTTGCCTTCCTCTGGTCTTCTCTCTCCCTCTCTCTCTCGTTCATCGCCGTGTTGGTTGAATAGCCACCTTCTTGCTTTCTTTCACTAACACTCCTCTAGTAATATTTAACAAAACTTTGAAATAAACATTACATAGCACTTTTCCGGAGTACTACGATTCCTCTGAGAAGAGGAAGAAAAAATATTTTCGCCAAACAAGGTATATTGCTGTTACGGGAAGAGGATACGCGGACGGAGTGGGCCAAAAAGCAAGACCACGGATATTTGGTGGTGTGCATCTCTATTCAGAGGTCCCGCGAGAGAGGCTAGTCGCGCGCTAGTCGGGCGGCTACTGTCGTGTGCAGCAGCCGCAGGTGGCTGCAGTTCGAAGAAGGCGCGTTATCACAGGGCGATAACGCTCCCTTCTTCGTCATGGACTTGCAACTTTCCGAATCGCAAGTCGAGGGCAGCGTCGCACACTGGGCCCTATAAACATTTGTTGTTTCAAAATTCTCTACAGACCATGGTTTTCGTCCAATCACAATAATTTTTTTTTAAATTGAAGTTTATTAAAATTCTAAAAGACCCATAAGGCCAGATTTTTGAAAAAATGTTATAATAATTAATTAAAAATCTAAGTTAAACAATAAACCCATAAACTTAAGGCATTAATGGCCATAAGCAAATGGGCGACTACTGAAGGAAGCTATATTTGTAAGTGCTTCTTGGGGTCGCTGATTATGAATCTGGCATTAGTTTTGCAAAATTGATTTGTTTAAACAATTTGTTTAAACAATTTATTGCAAAATTATCTTTTTATTCAAAATGACTTTAGTTTTGAATTTTACGGGCATGATTACTATAACCAATCGTGTTCAAATGATTGGTTATAGTAATCATGCCCGTAAAATTCAAAACTAAAGTCGTTTTGAATAAAAAGATAATTTTGCAATAAATTGTTTAAACAAATTGTTTAAACAAATTAATTTTGCAAAACTAATGCCAGATTCATACTCAGGGACCCCAAGAACCACTTACAAATATATATAGCTTCCTTCAGTAGTCGCCCATTTGCTTACGGCCATTAATGCCTTAAGGCCAGCTTACTCCAAACAATATTGAAAAAATCGAAATTTTTTTTTTTCATAAATTGCTACTGTATACTCGTAGAAATAGTATAGAATTAGTCCCGAAGGTCAGCAAGACCGAGAAGCAGGTATAAAAGAGTGGAGAGCGGTATGCGCCAAGCGGTAAATCCGGCCGCTCGAACGCCTTCGGTAGCGGCAGTTGCTGCGTGCCTTCGGATCGTCTTATTGTTTTGATTCCCCTCTATTTCTCGAAAATATTCTGTCCTTTACAATTAGAGAGCGTCCTTCGTATATAATATACGGCAGTACAAGTGAAATTTTCGTTGGTGATGGTTGTTCGCTTCAGTCCTCGCACGCGTCGGTAAATTTTTCGTTTGTGTGCTCTCAAAATTTATCATGGACATAAAAGAAGAAGTGGTGTCCCACATAGATCGGGAAGAAGGAGTTTTTTGGGTAATCAACATACTTCAAATGATGATACAGAACAAACCAGTGCTGCTGCAAAAAAACTGAAAAACGCCATTCCTCAACTTGAAGTGAAAATCCATCCGTTGCTGACTTACGTGATCGTTCAGTGGTCTGTATTTGTTACATTGCAACAGAGAGTTGTTTGTGAAAAGTGTAATAAAAAAGTGGAATTTGCAAAAAGTGACGAAAAAGGATTAGGTTTCGAATTACAAATTATCTGTGATTGTGAGGAGAGTGAACCAATCCCTTCATCTCCAAAAATCAAAAATGGTTATGAAATAAACAGAAGAATAGTTTATGCAATGCGCTTGTTAGGAGTTGGATTTTATGGCTTATTGAATTTTTGTGGACTGATGGATATCTCAGCAACTGCATTAAGTATAACTGGCTATTATAAATGCATAGAGCAAGTTTATATTGCATTGAAGGCTGTTAGTGAAATAGTTTTTAAAAAAGCTGCTAAAGAAGAGCAACAAAAGAATACAGAGAGAGGATTACCGGAAGATAGGCTTACTGTCTCGGGCGATGGTTCCTGGACAAAAAGAGGATTCACAGCTTTACTCGGTATTGTTAGTTTTATCGGTAAGTACACGAACAAAGTCATAGATGTTATAGTAAAATCAAAGATTTGCCAAGCATGCAGTAACTATTCAAACAAATTCCCCGAAAATACGCCAGAGTTTGATGCTTGGTTTACCGAACATTGTGAAGCAGGCAATTGCACAAGGGATCATGATGGTAGTGCCGGTCTTATAGAAGTTGAAGGAGTGGAAGAGATGTTTCGGAGGTCTGTGGAGCAGTACGGTGTTATGTATGAATATTATGTCGGCGACGGTGACGCTAAAACTTTCAAGAGACTCGAAGAATCTGAACCGTACGGCGAGGCTGTCAAAGTAAAGAAAAAAGCATGTGTTTTACACGTAGGTAAGAGTATATATAGACGTGGTAAAGAAGCCAAAAAAAACCATGCAAAAATAAAGAGAGCTCTGAAAGCGCAAGAAAAAAGAGAGGCACTAGAAAGAGGTGAAGAAGTACCCAAAAAGAAGAAGGCTAAAAAATGCGAACAACCTGTCGTAAAATCTTTAAAATTTACTGAAGCGCAACTGTCGCTCTTATCTAGCTATTTTAAAACAGCTGTGCTTACTCACCCCGATTCTGTGCCAGACACGAAGAATGCAATTCTGGCCACATTTTATCACAAGTGTTCCACCGATGCTAAGCCACAACACCAGTATTGTCCAGCCGGAGCAGATTCATGGTGCGCTTATCAAAAGGCAGTAGCTACAAAACAGAATTACAACCATCCTCCAGCTTTCGATCAGGAAATTCAAGATCTTTTACAGCCAATTAATGAAGAACTAACCGACGAAAAGTTGCTCGAGAGATATTTAGGGGCTAACACGCAAAACAATAACGAAAGTTACAACTCGTGTGTCTGGAACATAGCCCCTAAACATAAGTTTGTTGGGAAAAAAACGCTTGAAATTGCTGCTCTCAGTGCTGCTTGCATTATTAATGAAGGGCTTTTACCCATATTATAAGTAATGGAAGTTATGGGTGTCAGAATCGGCCCGGAAGGAAGGCACTTTTTTGATAGAGCCAACAACAGGCGTGTTGATCGAGCTGAGCTAGAAGCTACTGAAGCGTCTAAGGAACACAGAACTGCTTTAAGAAATGCAAGAATTCTTCAGAATGATGCTTACGAAGACCAGGAAGGAGTTGTGTATGAAACTGGAATGGATATGTGAGTAAAATTCAATTTTTTACGATTTTTCACGAATAAAAACTTTAAACTGATTTTTCTCCGAACCACGTTTTTTCGCATGGATGACACTCTCATTTCAGAACTATTGCACTTATCGACATGAACCAAACGGCATTTTACTCTTTAGATGTCTGGCTATATCCTCAAGCAGAACCAGAAATATTCATTATTATTTAAAAAAGTTATAAACAATTAAAAGTGAAAAAAAAGAGTAAAAAAATTCAAAAGTCCGCCATTTTATTTTTTTTCATTGAAAATGTTTCATTCTGCTTGAGGCCATAGCCAATTCGATACAGAACATGAAACCGTTTTGTTTTTTGCTTTCAGATAATTCGTTTCCAAGAAATTATGTCATCCATCTACTAATCAGACGAGTTTCAGCAGCCATTTTCAAAACCGTCATTTTGAACAAAAAAAAATTTTTTTTCAAGTAATTTAATATATGTGCTTTCATATGTAAAAAAAATTGATTACTCAACATGTTTTGTACTATGAATAAAATTTATTGAAAAAAAATCACGTTTTTTGGAGTAACCTGCCTTAAGTTTATGGGTTTATTGTTTAAATTAGATTTTTAATTAATTATTATAACATTTTTTTAAAAATCTGGCATTATGGATCTTTTAGAATTTTAATAAACTTCAATTTAAAAAAAAATTATTGTGATTGGTTGAACACCATGGTCTGTAGAGAATTTTGAAACAACAAATGTCTATAGACACTTTTTTTTTTAATCTTCTATAATTGCAAATTGCCCACCTTGGAGTAGTGAATTTCCAAAAAAAATTGTTTATGCTTTGAACATGATTGGTTATAGTAATTATGCCCGTAAAATTCAAAACTAAAGTCGTTTTGAATAAAAAGATAATTTTGCAATAAATTGTTTAAACAAATTGTTTAAACAAATCAATTTTGCAAAACTAATGCCAGTTTCATAATCAGCGACCCCAAAAACCACTTACAAATATATATAGCTTCCTTCAGTAGTCGCCCATTTGCTTATGGCCATTAATGCCTTAAGTTTATGGGTTTATTGTTTAACTTAGATTTTTAATTAATTATCATAACATTTTTTCAAAAATCTGGCCTTATGGGTCTTTTAGAATTTTAATAAACTTCAATTTAAAAAAAAATTATTGTGATTGGTCAAAAACCATGGTCTGTAGAGAATTTTGAAACAACAAATGTCTATAGGGCCCAGTGTGCGTCGTCGCGCCGAGCAATGCGATGGCTGCATCGTGAGCATGCACGTACAGCTCCTCATCATGGGCCTAGGTGCAATACATCACAATATTTGAAATGAAAAGTTATTTAAAAATTTTAAATATTTTCATTGACTACCTTTAGCAAGTTTTATCATTGTCATATTTTATAAAAATGGTTATTGAGGTATTACTTTAATAACATACTTACTTATATAACAGTAAAAAGAGATTATGGGTGATTTTAAAACATGTATAGTTTTTGTGTATGTATGTTTTGCAACGGAATGAAACATATGTGTATAATTGAATGTCAAGCATCTAAATTAAAAATTCATAATCTCTTAAACTTTGAGAAAATGATATATTTTATATATAAAATATGTAAAAAATTTCTAACCGTACCTCTATCGGATTTTTGTATGTTAAATGAAATTGATTTATATAACCAATAGGAATTGTAGTAAATACCACATTACACACTAAAAATATCAGAATGATAACCTAAAATACACATTTGTTATAATCACGTATTTAAAAACAATAGAAATAAACAGAAGAAAATCAGAGTAAATAATACGCAGAAACCGAGAACTATAAACAATAAAGTTATATTTTTATATGATTAACAACTTTTTAATATATCACTACGTCTACTAAACTGCTTAAGATCATGTTAATGTTTTGTTTATCTGGTTTGGTTTTCTTCAAATGCAGTCCAAAATCTTTTTCTTTTTATAAAATAATTTTAATAATCAGAAATAGTCATGATATTTTAAATTCTTGTAATCTGCAGTTAGAGCGTGTGTAATTCTTACGTTATTATAACTATAATTCGTATTGTCTTTTAAACGTATAAATTAAGTATAACACCTGACCGATTGTGCAAAAAAAAAGCTAATAGGTAATAAAAAAGCTATTCCATAAAGTACGTGATTATTTTTTATATATTTTTCCAGCCCTGTATAAACGAAAGTCTAAATCACAAATACACAGAAAATAAAATCTTATGTTTTTTCCTCTACACATTATAACTTCACAAGTTTGTTAAGTTCATATGTGAACTTTACTATTAAAGAATTTAATTTTGAAACCTTTCGTATAATGATATAACATGATAACTTAATCAATATAATTACTCGATTGTCATTTGTAAATATGATTTATTTTAAAAACTTACTTATCACTTATATTATAAAATTGAAAAATTAATTTTGATTATATATTATATTATTGAATATTCATATACTTTATTATTTAATACGATTTTAACTTAATACTAATTCATTGCATAAACATAAAAGGTGATAAATTAAATTATTGTATACCGACAATTATAATTGAACTAAATCAAATCCTAGATAATACTGGAACCTGCAACAAACGAATCATTTACAAAGTTTAATTCTTATACAGCCAATAGTTAAATAGCCGATACTAAGACAAACATTTAAAGAAATGAAACCTATCTGAAAATGAACAAAGTTATGTCTAGCAGTGGGTATATAAATGTTACTTGTATTTACTTATAACCTTTCAATCCATGATAAAGCTTTATACTATACTTATAGTAATATCCAATTAAAAGAAGCATACAAAACGATTGGTTTCAATAAGTATCAGAACAGCTGATTGAACCCGGGAGGAAATGTTCTATATATGGCCATATATGACGCTCCGTATATTCGTCATATACATATTATAAACGCATGTAGCACTTGCGAGAAAACGCCAAAGCGCCATCTAGCAGCAATCTCCAGAAAATTCAGTTTCAAATAATGTATAATAACAATAATTGATTTTTC
This sequence comes from Gastracanthus pulcherrimus, assembly GCA_949152435.1. NCBI lineage: Eukaryota > Metazoa > Arthropoda > Insecta > Hymenoptera > Pteromalidae > Gastracanthus > Gastracanthus pulcherrimus. Next base: position 106,668,058 of record OX424575.1, on the reverse strand, counting down.
ATGATTTGTTTTAGCGTAAACCTTGACTAACTACATCCTTAAAATATTTTTACAGTTAGTCAAGGTTTCTGGCAATATAAAACAATACAATTGAAATGTTATTGATTACCAAATGATTATTTAAATAAATTGAACCGGATTTATCGCCATAGGAGATAGTAGAAATATTTCGGCAGTATTAATCTCAGATACATCGAGTAATGTTATCCTATAAAATTGCACGAATATTACTGTAATATTTCAATAAGATATGTCACAAATCAATATTACAGGTTTTTACGCATATATTTCTGTGTGATTAGTCACAGTTTACTATTGTAGAAATATTTCGGCATCATTAATAAGAGATTCATCGAGAAATGTCATCCTGTAAACTTGCACGAATGTTACTGTAACATTTCAGTACGATATGTCACATAGCAATATTACAGAATCATCCACGTATATTTCGGTGTGATTTCACGGAATGTAATATTGTAGAATTATTGCAGCAATCTTGCGTTGGAGTTTATCATTGCTCAGTAAGAGAAAAATATAACTGCAATATTATAATTGCAATCTTGAAAATCATACTCGAATACAACGGAAATGGAGCTGCAATATATCAACTGATACGCAATATCACAGCAGCATTGAAAAATTTTTCGATACTCCTACAATATTAAGAGCTATGTGGGTAAGACTTGAAACACTGGACTTCAAACAGCTCTAGTGCCCAATTTTGGATATACTATGCGGAAGATAACACTCAAACTGACGGACTAAGCTTTGATATTTTTCTTTTAAAAATATTTTTTTTCATAAAAATTACTCTATATATATAATAACTATATATGAATATATGGGCATATATAGATTTACGTTAAGGTACAAATAAAACTAGGTATATAATCATATATACCCATACGTAATCATATATAGCCATATATGACTATATGTAACCATATATGATTATATATGATTATATCTGGATGCATACTAAATTGCAAATAAAATTCCATATGTAACCATATATGGCTATATTTGGCGAAATATGCTAATATTTGATCTTACATAGCTATATATGTCCATATAGACGCGAAATTGATATATGGCAATATACGTCTATATATGACCATATATGATTATATATGCCCATGTATGTTTTCCACATATTGCCATATATGACAATATATATCTATGTACGAAAAATTTTTTCCCGGAAATTTAAGGGCCTGAACACAAAGAGTTTATATTCAGATGTTAAGCATGACAAGTTGTAGCATATTAGAAATACAAACAGATAAAATGAACAATGAGGCGATAACCAATGGTACATGAGACATGACATTGAAACTGTTTTAGGTCGATTACACGCTAAAGGATTTAAGAACAATATATTAAGAGTAACATTGGTTAATATATCTTTATACATGAGGAACAAGAGGAATAAGCAGCTTATTCCTCTTATTCCTCATATATATTGATATTCTAACCAATGTTACGCTTTATATATTGTTCTAAATTCCTTTAGCGTGTAATCGGTCTTATAGCATTTCTCGTACAGCGTAATGCCTCGTGCACGCTAAAGGAATATGATATAGAGAATAAGAAATTGTACGGCAACTATAACTATATATATATACGAGAGATAAGGAGGAATAATGAGGAATAGGGTTCTTATTCCCCTTTATTCCTCGTATATATAAGTTACAGCTGTCATACATTTTCGTATTCTCAGTCTCGTATTCCTTTAGCGAACTAGAGGCATAAAAGTAAGAGCTGCGATTGCTTAATGCTGTCATTATTAAGCAACTATTGCTCCAATAGGCCGATGTATAGAAAGAAGATAGGGAAAAATAAAATCCTTTTGTATATTTATATATATAAATAGAAATAGACACAAAGAACAAGCAGCTTACACCCGAATTTATAGTTTCCACTCAGATTCAATACTTAATACTTGTTCCTCAGTTCTCAAATTCAAACTCTAAAAACGCACGCTTTTTAGTGTTTGCATAAGTGACTTTCCACATAAGTACTGTTCGATGCTGTCCTGAGCTGTGTGCTGTACTTTACTATGCGTTACGACTTGTAGACTGAGGCGCTGATTGGTCAATTTTTAAGAATTAGCCAATCAGCGACGCAGTCTATAAGTTGTAACGGACAGTAATACACGGTACAGCATAGCACATAACAGCACAGTACTTATGCGGAAAGTCCGTAATCTTTACTTGGTTTGAATGTATGGGCACAGTGTATGCAAAAACTAGAAAGCGTGCGGTCTTTGACTTTGAGTTTGAGTGAAAGTCGAGTATTCAATCTGAGTGATAGCTAAAATGAGGCCTAAGCCACTCGTTCCTTGTGTATAATCCTGATTATGTATATAGATATATTACTTCACACTTTTCATGTGTTTGTTCCTGTGCACGCTCATGTTTTTTTATGTGTATAATTTTTCTACGATAGTTTAAAAGCTTTAGCTTAGTTACTTGTACCTTTTTCTATGTTTCGTGCATATCCCCCAAGGAACAAGGTTTAGTAGACAGGTTTAAACTAGGTCATTTTCTGGAATAAGTATGGTCACTTAGCAAACTTATTCCATAGAACAGCACGGTAAAATAAGACTCCAGACAAATCAGATGCAGCGATCCTTACGCTCAAATTGATTAGCGTCTTATCTCGCTTGTGCCATTTACTGACCAGAGTTTGGCGCTCGCCATTCTTAAAGGACCGGTTTAATCGAAGCTCGTCTAATATTGCTCACCTAGTATTATTCTTTATATTTATTCCTTAGGCTTTATCTAATACCACAAAAGGATGATCGTACTTGCCAATTAGCGTTGAGTTTCACTGATGAACTCAACGCATACTAGTCATACCTGAATTGTCAATCTATGAGTTATGAGAAGTAAGGAGCGAAAGAACGGTAAGACGAAGTGGGAATTCTCATGCAGCATGTATCGTACCGTGTCACTACTGCTATAAATATCGATATTACCCGCTATTATTAAGAGAATCTAAATTACGATCCATGAGCCGTTTGTCGTGTGCCATGTTTTGGTATTTCTTCTGCATTGAGGCAGTGAGTGGTCAATCGTTTCATACTTGACCAATCTAAGTTCCGAAACAGTGAAAATGCAGAGGCGGATTAATAAATTTGCCGCTCTACTTCATTTTTTTGCTGCCGACGATATAAGGGCATTGAATTACCGCAGAAATAAAATTTAGGGTAATATGTAATTAAGAAAAAATCTAGTTTCGATAAGTTGTTTTTTATTAACATAATAAAAATAACAATAATATAATAAATATGTAAGTTAAAGTATGTTTTATAAAAAATTTATTTATTACAATTTTTTTTCTACCATTTTTTATGCAAAATTATCAATTTTTTGAGAATACAACTGGGGCGCTACGGGCACAAAAATTTTAAACTATTGTAGAAAAATTGTATTCCGATCTGACGCAGCCACCTCGGCCTCTGGCGGAATTGAGCTAAAGCAATCGGAGCCCGGAAATTCTCGTAAATAATTGGTTCTGACGTGGTTACGTGATCAACATAGGGACGCTAAGCTCGAAGTTACCCCTCCGTATCAGATCCCAATAGAGAGCATAGGTATATTCACTGTTTTTTATAACATTTACCTAAATTAATCTATTTTCACATAAATTTAATTTTTTGCATGCATATAATATTTTAAGGGGGCACACCACCTTTGAATAGAAAATCGAAACTTACTTGTATGAGTCAATAAAAATTCTTTCTTTCAAAGGGAATCATTCTGAATTATTTATACTATTAATACTTGGTAATACCTTTAATTTCACCATAAAAGGAAACATAAAATATTGATCTAGCACGTCATATAAAATCACTATATTTATTATATAAAAAGCAGTGAATATGCCTATGTTCACTATTGGAATCTGATACGGAGGCATAATTCAGGACTTAGTGTATCCATTTTGATCACGTGACCACGTCAAAGTCAATCATTGACGAGAATTTAAGGGCTCCGATTGCTTTAACTCAATTCCGCCAGAGGCCGAGGTGGCTGCGTCAGATCGGAATACAATTTTTCTACAATAGTTTAAAATTTTTGTGCCCGTAGCGCCCCAGTTGTATTCTCAAAAAATTGATAATTTTGCATAAAAAATGGTAGAAAAAAAATTGTAATAAATACATTTTTTATAAAACATACTTTAACTTACATATTTATTATATTATTGTTATTTTTATTATGTTAATAAAAAACAATTTATCGAAACTAGATTTTTTCTTAATTACATATTACCCTAAATTTTATTTCTGCGGTAATTCAATGCCCTTATATCGTCGGCAGCAAAAAAATGAAGTAGAGCGGCAAATTTATTAATCCGCCTCTGCATTTTCACTGTTTCGGAACTTAGATTGGTCAAGTATGAAACGATTGACCACTCACTGCCTCAATGCAGAAGAAATACCAAAACATGGCACACGACAAACGGCTCATGGATCGTAATTTAGATTCTCTTAATAATAGCGGGTAATATCGATATTTATAGCAGTAGTGACACGGTACGATACGTGCTGCATGGGAATTCTCAATTCATCTTACCGTTCTTTCGCTCTTTACTTCTCATAACTCATAGATTGCCAATGCAGGTATGACAAATATGCGTTGAGTTCATCAGTGAAACTCAACGCTAATTGGCAAATACGATCATCCTTTTGTGGTATTAGATAAAGCATAAGGAATAAATATAAAGAATAATACTAGGTGAGAAATATCACACGAGCTTCGATTAAACCGGTCCTTTAAGAATGGCGAGCGTCAAACTCTGGTCAGTAAATGGCACCAGCGAGATAAGACACCAATCAATTTGAGCGTAAGGATCGCTGCATCTGATTTGTCTGGAGTCTTATTTTACCGTGCTGTTCTATGGAATAAGTTTGCTAAGTGACCATACTTATTCCAGAAAATGACCTAGTTTAAACCTGTCTACTAAACCTTGTTCCTTGGGGGATATGCACGAAACATAGAAAAAGGTATAAGTAAGTAAGCTAAAGCTTTTAAACTATCGTAGAAAAATTATACACATAAAAAAACATGAGCGTGCACAGGAACAAACACAAGAAAAGTGTGAAGTAATATATCTATATACATAAACAGGATTATATACAAGGAACGAGTGGCTTAAGCCTCATTTTAGCTATCACTCAGATTGAATACTCGACTTTCACTCAAACTCAAAGTCAAAGACCGCACGCTTTCTAGTTTTTGCATACACTGTGCCCATACATTCAAACCAAGTAAAGATTACGGACTTTCCGCATAAGTACTGTGCTGTGTACTGTGTACTGTGAAGTACACTGTGTGTGATGTGCTGTTCTGTAATGTGCTTTCAAGTTACTGTCCGTTACAACTTCTAGACTGTGGCGCTAATTGGTTAATTCTTAAAACTTGACCAATTAGCGCCTCAGACTGCAAGTCGTAATGCACAGTAAAGTACAGCACAGCTCAGGACAGCACAGAACAGTACTTATTTGGCAAGTCCCTTATGCAAAAACTAAAAAGCGTGCATTGGCCTATTGGAGCAGGAGTTGCTTAGTTATTACAACATTAACCAATCGCAGCTCTTACTTTTATGCCTCTAGTTCGCTAAAGGAATACGAGACTGAGAATACGAAAATGTACGACAGCTGTAACTTATATACATGAGGAATAAAGAGGAATAAGAACCCTATTCCTCATTATTCCTCCTTATCTCTCGTATATATATATATATAGTTATAGTTGCCGTACAATTTCTTATTCCCTATATCATATTCCTTTAGCGTGCATGAGGCATTACGCTGTACAAGAAATACTATAAGATCGATTACACGCTAAAGGAATATAGAACAATAATAAAGAATAATATTGGTTAGTATATCAATATATATGGGGCGAATCACGTTAACTCTCCTAGCGCAGCGCGCGAGCGCTTAAGGCCAGGTTACTCCAAAAAACGTGATTTTTTTCAATAAATTTTATTCATAGTACAAAACATGTTGAGTAATTAATTTTTTTTACATATGAAAGCACATACATTAAACTACTGGAAAATTTTTTTTTTTTTGTTAAAATGGCGGTTTTGAAAATGGCTGCTGAAACTCGTCTGATTAGTAGATGGATGACATCATTTCTTGTTCTGTATCGAATTGGCTATGGCCTCAAGCAGAAGGATACATTTTCAATGAAAAAAACAAAATGGCGGACTTTTGAAAAAATAAAAGTGCGCCATTTTTTTTTATCATCTTTATTGCTATAAAATACTTTGGTTTCTTTGCAATAATTTTTAGTCCATTCGTAAAGACTTTTTGCTGTTAAAATTCTATTTTTGGATGAAAGTTGTAGACTAGCACGTTTTGCACCTCTTTTTAAGTTCGCACCGATACCATCACATGCACCTTTGCCGTGCGCGGTAGCATAAAAGTGCCATTCCGCTGAGATTTCGAAATCTTTATCATGAAACAGAAGATTTTGCATATTATTCTTATTTTTAAAATGTTGACTTGCTCCATCCGTTAAATAATAAATTTCTTTAACTACGAAATTAGATTTCAGATAAAGTATGACAATTTTTTTATATTCATTAACCGCAACAGTATCATGGTTTAGATTATCACAAAAAACAGCAATGCTTACATGTTTAAGATCACTATTTTCTTTGTAATAAATTACAACTGTAAAAATAGTTGCCTGGTTATTATTCCAATGGAAAGATTGCGTAGAATTCTGTACTACAAATGCATAGTTTTCTGCAAAATCAAAACAGACAATAAACTCCCCTTCTTGAAGATTTTCTTTCAACTTATTCACATACTGTGACTGTTTCTTAGCAAAAAAATCGTGAGTCTTCAATTTCATTAATTTGTCGCCCAGCGTGTTGAGAAAGTCATAAACGTTCTCACTTTTTGAAGCTATCGTACACCGATCTGTTTGAAACCACGATTCAAATTGAATTTCAAAAACATTATTTTTATCAAAACATTCAAGCAAATGTTCTCGTAATGCAGACGTATTAGGACAATTTAGACAGTCACCCAAGAAACACTCATCACGTGCATTTTTACAAACGATTGCCTGAATACAGTCATGATAATTTGTAAGATATAGTTTACTATTTTTCGTTAAGCACTCTAGCTCAGCAGCTTCTAGCATGAGCTAACGTTTTCATGATGTACACATACACATACATTGTGTGTACCACTGTTTCCAGCTAAAACACAGTGTACTGGTCTCAATTGTATGAATTTTGTTAACCCAATTTTAACGTGTTCGTATTCTTTTTAAAATGAATAATAGATTTCGTTCAAATTGCCAAGAAGTAATCTTTTCTGAACGTGTTCTCGTTTGCCGTTGTCCTGCTTTACGGATATGCAATCTTTCAAGCCTGGCATAATTCGACTTATGTCATCCTTTTCATAAAAACTTTTAACTAAATTTGTAGTTTCCACCGAAAGTACTTTGCCGCGTTTTTTTTTCAGGAACTGAGAAAACTCCTTTTTCAGCTACTAACTCTTTTGCTTCTCGAGCTTCCCATTCAGTACAACCAAACTCTCTGATTAAATCACTACGAGACCAAAAATCGGGAGCAAGAGTGAGTAGCTGAATTCTATCTTGCTTCGATATAGTCTTAGAAAATTTTCTTTTAATTTGTTCGAGAACCGTTACGCCAGCTTTATGATATTCATCACAACAATTTATGTTAGCTTTTTTTGTATCCGAAGTAGGTAAATCTGCTTTACGTTTGTAAATTTGCCTACGACATGTACCAAATATTTTCGCTTCTTCGGGTACAAACGGAAATATACTTCTAAAAGTTGAAGGAAAGTCAAACAGATCTTTAGACGTAGGGTGATTCTCTCGAGAGAAAGGATTTATGCATTTCATTTTCCAGGTTGAACCCATTGTAGTTGCTACAATAAACCGGAGAAATACGTAACCAATAGATTTATGATTTAATCATAAAAAAATCTAAATTTAAAAAAAACATCGTCGTATATATGAATTTCTTGTGACAATTCATTTATAGATTAAAGTTTTTTATGTTTAAGCCATCTACCGACTGAAAAAAGAATTAGTTTTACAAGTAAGCATGATGTGGCGGTGACGGCGGCCGCGCCACGCCAAGTCGCGCGCGGTACTTCTACTTTTCGGCCTTCTATTACTCACTGAAATATAATCGGGCACTCTGTGCAAAAGAACTTTTCTTATGTAAAAAAAACCTCAGCTTTCGATTAAAAGTATTAAAAAAAATATTAAAAATAGACTTTTCGAGATATAACACGTTTTGTGTTTTTTTTTAAGGAAAATGGTAAATTTTGGAAAATCTGACCACACCATTGGAAAGCTGAGGAAAAAATACATCGAAATAGTTTATTGGATATTTTTTATATATTTATTTTCATACCGCATACGCGAGTTGAAAACAACAGTATTAAGCGCTCGCGCGCCGCGCTAGGAGAGTTGACGTGATTCGCCCCATATAAGGAATAAGCTGCTTATTCCTCTTGTTCCTCATATATATATATATATATATATATATATATATATATTAACCAATGTTACTCTTAATATATTGTTCTTTAATCCTTTAGCGCGTAATCGACCTAAAACAGTTTCAATGTCATGTATCATATACCTTTGGATACCGCATCATTGATTATTCTATCTGTTCGTATTCCTATTATGCAACAAGTTAGCATGCTTATCATCTGAATATAATCTCTTTGTGTTAAGGCCCTTAAATTTCATATATAGTTGCATATGGAATTTGATTTGAAATTTAGTATGCATCCACATATAGTCATATATAATCATATATGGTTACATATAGTCATATATGGCTATATATGATTACGTATGGGTATATATGATTATATACCTAGTATTATTTGTACCTTAACGTAAATATATATACCCATATATGCATTGTTACGGACAGGATAGTTGCCGTACGTGGGTGTGTAGTGATCGTAGTTCACGTTATTTACACGGAGCAATTAAGCTCCGTGGTTCTTCGGTGGTTGGAGTGGTGGAGAAACAAAGCACTAGGCGAGGAGTTCGAGACAATTCGTTTATTGCTGTATTAGAGAGATATGTGTGTTGGTCCTCAGCTCAGGCCGAACTGGCAAGAGATGCACTCGCAGGGCGCCTTAAAGACGGTGCACGATAAAGATCGCGCAGCGGCAGCATCACAGGTGTGTTATCCGCTGAACACAGGACACCTACGTTCAGCTGTACAGACGTTCGCTTGCCACGTGACACGTTCGTGGATCGTACGTCGACGCAAACTGTATGCATTTCTGTTCCATTTTATATGTATTCTTTTTTAATGGAACACATGAAAATAAATGGATTGCTAAAATTAAAAAATTAAAAAAATTCAAATCCAATATTAGTATTAAAATTTAACATTTAAAATGCAAGATTCAAATTAAGACTCAAAACTCAAAAGATTTAAACTTTAAGAACAAAGATTTTAAAAATTCAAAATTCAAAATTAATTTAAAAATACAATGTTTAGTCATTATCTTTGCAGAAGAAAAGAAATTGTTTTTAAAAAAATAGCTAGTAGTGTGCGTGTTGTAATTGTACTGTTGTCTCATGTCTTCTGAAGTGTATACAAATGAATGTGTATCGCTCTCTCTTTCTTTTAAACTTATAATGTAGATGATTCGATAAAAATATTGCTCACACTTGAAGTGAGATATTTTCCTGAATTATGAGAATAGAAGTACAAGAATTTACTAAGTAATATAACGCAGATATTATTTTAGAGTTATTGCTCATATATGATCTGAGATATTTTCGATGATTATAAGATTAGAATTAGACGAATTGATTATACAATACAATGTACGGACTATTTATACATACGTATAATTGAAGTAGCTTACATTTTAAAATATTTTAGAACTCGTCATTAGTTCAGAATAATGAGATTGAAGATTGCCACTTAATGTTCAATTTGATTTTAATCTTAAATAATCAAAATAACAGATGAATACAATTGAAATATTGTAACAAAATAAATGTTTTTTTGAAAGTCACGCTAAATTTTGCACTGCTTGAGCTTAAGCATTTCGTATCTTCTTCCCCTTCATATTCGCTGATAAGCTGCTGTCGGACACTCGGCTGGAGGCGGGGGAGATCCTTGCGATCTCTTCTCGCGACTTCGTCGTCGCTGCTGAGCTAGCTGGGGGCGGGCAAGACTTCTTGGTTTCTCCTCGCAACCTACTGCTGTTCTTAAGCCGGCGTCGGCGCATTCCTGGGCTCTGCCTCGCTCGTTATCGGCAGCGTAACTCTCGGTGCGAACTCGAGCTCCTCCATTGATACATAGTGTAGCCTCGGTGTGTTTGTCGAATGCTCGACCGGATTCAGCCTCGCCATCTCGAATGTCTACAATCGAACGGCACCTGGTTCAGCCGGTCTCGCCACTCCTGTAATCTTTCTACATCGGGTTAAACATCCGGACCCTCCGGGAAAAATTTATACACATATCGCAAGTGCAACTACAACAATGCCTATCGTTGAATAAGAGAGGACCATGGCCGTACTGTGTACTGCGCTGACTCTATTGTCCAGTGACCTACATTCCGTCAGGGCTTTCGCCTTATGTATAATTTCCCTAAAATCAGTTCCGGATTTGAGCACCTCAATGTGGGCGCCGTGTCGCTTTTTTACCTTTCTCTCGACATCCTCATTGATTATTTTCTCCACGAAATATGAGAAATTTTGGATTTTAGAAAAATTAGCTAATATTGCGCGCACATCCAAATTTATTTTTGTGAAAACTATCTCCGATGATAGCACTCTGAACTCTCGTGAAGCCGAAATTCTCGCAATATTAGTCTGTGATGTACATCCCGGGTTTAACCTTAATATCCCTGTACCGTTTACTTCGAACATGTTTTGCACCGTTCTGTGGCACTGTACAAATATAGTCTCCAGACCCGAAGTCGAAAATATCCACGTATTAACTTCGTGTAATCTCATCCAATAAGTATAGTTCAATTGTATGATTTTAATGTTGCAATCGTCTATGTTTATCGATTTTTAATTAATCGAAAATTAAATTTCGCAAGCAGCACTTTTTTTAATTTCGCGAACAGGTTCTGTATCTTTAATTACATACAGATTATCAAGAATTTTACACTTATTTAATTTTTCAATTGACGTCGGAATGTATGACCTCTTGTCAATGCTTATCGCGAAATAATGCGATTTGGGCTTAATATATGCAAAAGTGTTGCTGTTATTTGTCGTTTTTTGTCTAATTGGAATTGCAGATGCTTTATGCAACATACAGCTAGTTTCCGGGAATCACGTGTCAATGACAAGCATAGTTGAATTTTTAATTAAACTAGGCGGCATGAAGCGCGGGTGTATGATGACTTGTGAGGCAAATAGGATTACATCGGAGAAAATCTTCGTCTCTAGCTTGTGTTGTAGGATGCCTTCATTCGGCAGTTCGACGACCAAGCTTAACATAACTGTCTGCCTATTATAGTCTTGCGACTTTGAAATTGTAACGGGCTGCTCGATGGAGCCTTTAAATTGCGCGCCGAATATTGCGTGAAAGACGAAAACACCTGAAGTGCGGCGCTAAATATGCCCCTAGACATGAGCCGGACGATATGCGAGGTAATGTGACAAGGTCCCTGCGTAGCCTCGCTCTCTTTCGTTCGGGATCCGCCGCTGGAACAACTGCTCCGGCTCTCCTCCCTTTCGCTCTGGATCATCGCGACTACATCGACGTCATCACCGACGATAATTCTATTCCGACGTCACGTTAGAAATCATCGAAGTCTGAGATCGTGAGGAGCGATTGGGGAAAATCGTCGTCAGGACCTCATTCGACACACGAAGAAACCACAAGGAGTCGGAAGTGCAACAGCAGCCGTGCAGTTTGGTCCCGAGCGGAATGAGCCTGCAAGATCCTTCGCTTCGTCTCGCATTGATTTAAGTTAAGTAGAAAAGGCCACGATTGATCAGATTTTAGAATTATCTCGCCGCGTTCCACGTGTTCATTTTATTTCGAGGATTTATTGCGAATGATAATTTTTATTTAGCATGCACGTGGAAAATACTTATGTATAATCGAGAGTCTATGAACGCGAGTTAAAATAAATAATTCTTAGAGTCGTTATTTAGAAATGTTACCATGTTTGTATGTTTTGTTTTAAATATTGTAAACGAAAATAAATATTCGACCGAGCGTGCGCAAATTATTGTATCATATACCAATATATTTCTGTTTATTTGAGTAGAGCAAATATAGATGTGAAACTTATTATAATAATATTTAAAACATTTATTTTTTATTGACCTTTTATTTATAATTATATAAGTATAGTACTTTTATTTTATTTTTTATACCGATTCTTTTTATTAATTGGTTCCATTTTATAATCATTAATTAATATTTTAATAAATTTGCAATAATTAAATCATATATTATGTCTTCTAATAAAATAACTTTCGATGTGTGAGTAAAATGAATGATTTATTATGTCGGACATTATCTTGTTCATTCTCAGGAAGGAATAGGATATAAAATTTTACAAAATGTTGCTCATAATAATTTCTAAATTCGATATTTTCCCGTTGGTAATATCAAACTGTGATTTTATTAATTCCGTTAAATTAGCTAGTAGTTTAGCTGCTTGCTATGTGTCGTTTGACACACTGTTTATTAAATCTTTTAATTCGATTTCAGCACTCTCGTCGAGTGTGCCAAAAAGAAAGCGGCTTATTTTGCCTATAACCGGAAGTATCGACCTGCGCGCTCGCATTTCACCTGTTATTTTTTTCTCCGAGATTAGATCTACAATTCTTTCCATTTGCTTCAGTGGGTCCTGTATCTGGTCGAACGCACTATCTAAAGCTTCCTTATGCAGGCACCCTTTCAATATACTCGCGCACTAGTCGGATATGTCCTTCCATACTCTAGTTAATTCACGGGGATTAAATCTGGATTATTAGTTAGGTTTTAGACAAACGATGCCGGCTCTGCTTGGCCTTGCCTTGAAAGCCTGCATCAAAAATGTCGAGAATGGGTCCGATCAATTATTTTATGTCGCGGATGGCTATCCCGTTTCTCGCAGATATACCGGATGTTAGACGACGTCCTAATCGTGCAGAGCTAGACTATTTTATCTAACCAACTGTACGTCCAACTTGGACTATTTAAGACTGCCGTGTCGAAAAACTGTACTGGATATTTATTGTCTGAAATAGGAACTCGCAGTCTCTGGAGATTTAAGGAATATTTAATTGCATTCAATTTTACTTGTTTGACAATCTTAGATTAATGTTATTTACGATAAGAAAATTTATTGAATATTTTAGCATTTGAACTTTGAAATTGTCCCATTTGAAATGTCGAAAGATATTCATGGATTTTAACAGTTATAAATATTTTGGAATTATGTTAGAAATATCAAAGAATTTACTCCGTTATATGGGTTTGACAGCTTGACCATTCCAATTTTTTATTATTTGAAAATACAGAAATAATTTACTTTATTTTATTAGTTGAAGAGTTTGATTTGTATTTTTTTTAAACCAAAAGAGTATGCTATGTTTTTATTGGCTCTAACAGTTCTGAATATTTTGAAATTGTATTGTTCGAAAATACAAAAGAATTTGCTTGATATTTGTGATTTATACATTTTTTGAAGTTGCCATGTTTGAAGTTTTAAAATACATTTATTGGTCTTAACAGCTTACATGTTTTAGAATTGTATTATTAGAGAATACGAAAGTATTTATTCTATTTCATTGATTTTAACCATTCTGAATATTCCCAACTTGTATGATTTGAAAATACAAAAGAATTTTCATTATATTCTTGGCTGTAATATCTTATCGGTTTTGATCTCTTGAGTATTATTTATTGTTTATTTATATATTCTTTTAATTCTGATATTTTGAAAATCCAAAAAATCTGCAAAATTTTATTGTTTTTCTTCTGAACAAATTGTGTTGTTAAAAAGGAAATCCAAAGGAATTTACTGGATATTCTAGTATTTGTTTTTTGAAATTATCGTGTCTTAAAAATCTATAAGATCTTTGTTGATCTTAACAGTTTTGCGTAATTAAGAATGGTATTATTACAATATACAAAAGAATTTATTTTATCATATTGGTTTTAACAGTTTTGATTTGTTTTAAATGTGCAGATTGGGACCGATATTCATTTACATATCATAGATTTACTTTATTTTTATTTATTTTGGAAGGAGAGCCGCACAATACACGGGCATGTGCCGAGCTAAGATTCTCCCTTCGTGTTTCAGGAATAATTCTGTGTCATGACGGAGCATAAGATCTCATTTTACGGCAACAAATCGGGCTTGGAGGATTATAATAATTTTAAATCCTTGCACATTAATATGTAGTTTAGTACATATTCACTGTGGCTGAGCAAGCGACTCAGGCTATAGAGGCTGCAAAGCGGTCCTTATCGCGCGTGACGTCAGCCTCCTTCGCGAGATTTCTCGCCTCAGCCCTTTGTGCGGCTGCCATGCAGCTGCTAATCAACAGCTAAAGCACAGTCGCAGTTCAGCTCTTCCCCCGAGTTAGGGCAATACCTCTGACGCTTCGCTATTACCTTTGTTGTTCGGTGTTGTTCAGTGTTGTGAAGTATTGCTTGAATATGGGGCCATTCTGGAAGCTGCGCCAATCTTTTTTCCAAGTCCATACTTATTGCACGTACGAAATGTACGTAAGCACAGAGTTGTTTACGTGTGAGGATCGGACCCACTTCGCCCTCATGCATGGCTTGCATCACCAGGAGATTTTGCGATGTAAGGCTTGCCATACCATAAGTATAGCCTGCACATTAGATATATTCTTTTGTTTCTCGCACACCGGCAAGTTCTTCTTAATTCGTCTCTCCCCCTTTTTGTGTGCGATCGTGTTAACATTTTTCTCAAGTTCTCTTTTCCTCTTCACATAGGCCATCAAAATGTGGTACTCCGAAGAGGTAAGCAAGCGGTTGGATTGGGGCGTCCACTTCAACACGTCCGGCGGGCGCTTCCTGGTGTCGACGAGGGAGATGACGCGTTATTAGGTGCATTGCTCCCTCTACGGCTACGTAAGTTCCTGTCTTGGATTTTGTTTGCTTTCAATATTATTTTCTTTGTGAGATTAATAAGCGTTTCTAACTAATTTGTATAATAACCTGCGTTTTTCTTATTTGTTCAACTAGGTTATCATGAGGTTTATGGCACCCAGTATTTTGAGCATGGGCACTCTAGCTCTCCAGCGCCCGTGTATGGCTTATCCGTGGAGCGCTATTTGCACCATTACGCATGCGGCCATGTCGAGTTGCAGCGGTATTACTGTCCACGCGGCAAAGTACGTTGCTTATGACTAGTGTGTGTTTTCTTTTTGTACCAACTCGAACCCTTCATTAACCAGAACATTTTTTGTTATGTTTACAGCCATTCGTCCTCGTAATGCATGCCTCGGAGAGTTGCCCGAGGATTAGCTATCCACATTTGCATGATAGTACCGTGGACGAGCGGTCGAAGCTCCTGGTGATTCGATGTCACGGGACCGAAGACGGCGTCAACTGTCATTGGTGCCTGGGATGCCCCTGCCACGCTTTTTTTTTGCTGTTGTGACGGTGCGCACCAACCACTAAGGAGGCACAATCCCCCTCATGGACAGCGAACTGAGATCAACAGTGCTTGTAGTTATTGTGTAGTGCTCAGTGTTTGACTATCATGTGTTGACAATCGATTAACATGATTTTATCGGGCCTGCGGCGGCTCAGTCGGTAGAGTGTCGGATTCTCACGCCGGTGACCCGGTTCGAATCCTAGTCTCTGCCGATTGATACAAGCACCACTGTAAAAATTACATATGCTTTGTTTACAAACACACCGCAGACCCCCGTCGTCGATTAGCACCACATAGGAGCACAAACATTGCGACGTTAAAAAAAAAAGAAAAAAAAACATGATTTTATAAACCGTGTGATCATGCTGACATAAAATATATTCAGTGAACACAGTGACTTTTTGTTGTTGTTTCCCTTTCTTATCAAAACTCTCCTCCTAATTAAACTAAATATTGCACTAAATTATAATATACAATATGTTAATATGTTCTAATTGTTACCATTTTTTGTTTTTTTTTAACTTTACCACATTTGTGATCCTAATAAGCCACAGTATAATGTGAATTAAATCTCCATTATTTGACATTTTCGAGCAGTTGGTTTCTGTTTTTAAAGTTTTTTTTTTCTTTTTTTGTTCGAAGTTAATTTTCGGGCCAAGTCATATTATGTGCTATTTTTTAAATTTAAACAGACTTATTTTATCGCATTAATCCGCGATGATGATTACTATTAAGCTGAAACCTGGGGCAGACTGACTTGGACTACTACCTGCTGCTCTCGGACTTCAAATAATTCGTCCACAGCTGTTTACACGATGACTCGTGATAAAGATCATTTTCTGATTGATATGAGTTTTTGGAGCAAGCAATATTGTTTGCGTTTGTTGTTTTTTTTTTAATTCAATTAACTCTTCACATATTTTTGAGATGAGTATTTTTTGTGTCAAGTGCTTGTACCTTCACTTACGTTTTTTTCTTTTTTTTAATAATAAACTGGCTTTTGATATTTTAATTTTGCATAATAGTAATCCATAATTATAATACTTTGAAATGACCTGGGGCAAAATGAGTTGGATTTTGCCTATTTATGTTAGACTTCAGATAAAAATTTATTTTTTTTGCTGTTTGTTTAATGATTTACTATTTTGTTGATGTTTTGAAATGAGTTTACTGTGCCAAGTGATAGTATCTTCATTTGTTTTTGGAATTCAATTAGTTTGATTATTTTATTTTGTATGATAACAATGCATCATTATAATGTATTGGGTAAGCCTGGGGCCAAATGAGTCGGATTTGTCCACCTGTTTTGGAAGTTAAATCATTTTTCAAAACTTAGTTATTTTATGATTTACAGCTTTTAATGATTTTGAGGTGAGTTCTTCGAGCCCATTGAACTAGTATTTCCACTTGTCTTTGAGAACTGAATTATTCCAATTATTTATTGTTTATTTAATAAAATTTCTTCTGCACTAGACTCTGCCATGAGTTTTTGAGACCAAGTGGATTGATCACTTGTTTATTTTTGAAACTCGATCGATTTTGGTTATTGAATTTTTTTTTGTATAGATCATTCATGACTGTGATATTTTGGGTCGATTATGGGGCAAAATGGATAGTATCTTTCCGATTTAATTTAGCATTAAGTAATTTTCTTAACTATTGATCTTCTGATATTATGTAAACTGATTAACTTTCGAAGTGACTTCCTTTGGCCAAGTGATTGCTTTTTCTCTTGTTTCTTTTTGAAACTCAATTAATTTTTAATATTCAACTTTATATAATAATAATTCAAAATTATGACATTTTGAGATAATATGGGATAAGATGACTTCGATTTTGCCCATTTACTTCGAAATACAATTATTTTCCATGGCTGTTTGTTTGATAACACAGGACCACAATATGAAATCGGAGCAGAGCATTTCTGATTTCAATTTATCTTTATGTTTTTGGGGTCGCTGATTACGATGCCGGTGTTCATATGACCCTAGCACATTTGGTTCAAGGTCAAATGAAGGTCAAACCCCTTAAATCGATCGATATGATTTCTTTGACCCCGGATTCTGAAAGAACGGACAATTTTACGTCCAGATACGGTTTGACCTTTTCGTCTAAGTGACCCTTAGAGGTCATTTGAAGGACATTTGGAGGTCAAATCCTTCTTTTGATCTCTAGCCTGATATTAACCTATAAACTTAAAACCCTTAAACACCAAACCTACAAATTCCAAACCCTCAAACCCAAAATCCATAAAACCCATACACATAAACCTTAATTTCCTAAAGCCACAAATCTCGAAGCCATAAACACCATGCTATAAACCCACAAAGTGCCAAAATCATATAACGTTAGAACCATAAACCCCAAACCGGGTTTGTGGGTTTACAAGTTTGGGGTTAGGGAGTTTGGAGTTAATGAGTATAGGTTTATGGATTTGGGGTTTAGGGTTGGGGTTAGGGGGTTTGGGGTTTATAAGTTAAAGTTTGGAAGTATGTGGGTTGGGTTTATGGATTGTTGTTTTGCTGAGAAAGTGTTTATGAGTTGAATATTTGTAGTTAAAAATGTTAATTTTACATTTTTATATTTTTTGTATGCTATAATAATATTTTTTGTTAAAAGACAATTAGATATGCGGACTTTGGTATAAGTTTCATGCGTGCCCTCAAAGGAGCCGATTTCTTGTATTTATGGGCATCCTCCATGAACATATCATTTTAGGAAATCACATTTAACTAATGATCATTTTTACTGAAGAGTTGTCTTTGGATTACATTGACAGCCTTTTTCCAGGTCAATCAGAGGTAGAATAGGTATTATATAAGATTCATAACTTATATAATACGTTATAATACGGGACGTCGAAAACCGCCATTTTTTTGTGCCTATCCCCACGGCACTTCCACGTGGTGACGGCGGGCAACTGGTCACCGGCAAAGTCCCTGGGTGAAGGCGTTCAAGCCGTCATGGCAGGCACAAAGAAATATCTTACGATGCAGGGACTAGGAACCCCAGTATCGGCGATTGGTCAGGGGGAGCAAGCGAGCACGCAATCCTCGTCATCATACGACCAAAGCTCTAAATCGGTGGGAGACTTGACCTTTCTAGAATTTAATACAACAAGTTCAACAATAATCACATGTCATCAGCGATTAGATAATTATTGCATCATTTCTGCAAAAAATGTTATCAAGGATTAGGGGAGGAACTTGAATAAAGAATTTATGGTACGTTATAAAAAATGTTTCAATATAGATACAAGTAGGATGAACAATTCTTGAACTCCAACGAAAGTATGCGTCACTTGTTCAATGCGAATCGCAGGAAAGAAAAAACAAATATATGCATCACCTATTAAAATATTTGCTCTCGTTTGATTTAGCAGCTATTCTTTGAGCGCCTAGAGTTGCGGAGCCTGCTGAATCGGTGCCGGTTGTGCGGTCCCATAGTTGACTTGTGCGTGCGTCATCGGAGGCTGCGTCGCTATATGGCTACAGGCAAGTCGAGCGCTATGCTTGCACTCAAAATTCAGTGCGATTCTTATCGCCTCATCCAGACTGCTCGGGTACTCGCTGCGCATTTGATGGTCTAGCGGGTGTATTAAGGGATGGGGGGGGGGGGTAAGGTTCATTTGTGCAAAAAAAGGCACATTTTTGTGATTTTTATTTCACGACTCAGTTAAAATTTATTTATTAAAACCAATTTTACATTATTGTAGTCCATTTGAATAATATTGTGGAATATTTTCATGAAAAAATATTGAAAAATACGGCAATGGCATCAATTATTCGGAAGCATCTCAGAAAAAAAGTTTAATTGCGGTGCCCCTCATAACTCGGTGCTGGATTATCTGAAATCGAAAAACCAAAGTTCGTTAGTCAGATAATTGCTTTTCCCAGGTAACACTGGGAGGGATTTTCGAAATTTCTATTTTTTAATTTGCGGAAACACTTTACATGAAAAAACGCGATTTTTTCCTAAAAAACGGCTAATTTGTTATTGTAAAATGAAAAATATAAACGAATTTCGAAAAAAAGCTCCAGCGTTACCTCATAAATTATGTAAAGAAATAGTGTTTAAAATTTCGAAAGGATCGGTGCAATAGTTTTGAAGTTATGATGGGCACCGACTTTGAAAACTTGAGTTTTGGGAAAAACGCTTTAAAGTTTTGAACACTAAATAATTTGGAATAAAACGTTCATAAGCGAGATTTATCGGCTTACCTCACACTAAGTCATCGATGCCAGGTCCATAGAGGATGTTGCTGTCATCTATGATGTCTAAAGCATCTTTTTGCTCCTGTCTACGACGAATCCTGCCATCTCTAGTTTGATTTTCAGCTTCCTGCTCTGCTCGGTTTATACGAATGTGATCAGTTGATCACGCCCATTCATGAGCGCTTGATCCACTACTGATTCCCATGTCTTGCATGAAGGATAGTAGAGCAAAATAACCTTCATTGAAGACACAGGCTGCCATATAAGCCGCAATCTCAACTATCACAGAGGTTCCGCTCAAGTGCTTTGGTGAGATTTGCCATATAAGTTGGTTCAAACTCTCATTGTTGTTTTGCGTGAAGCCTCCGACACATCGCTCCAGGAGAGCATCTTTGCTTAGATCTTCATAGATAGACTTGATGGTATCCAAAACATCATTTGGAAGAGCACTGTACGTGTGGTTGAACGAATCCAATCCATTAGCAGCTGCAGCTTTTTGCCATTCGCACCCGGAGTCCGCGCCGCTCGGACATTTTTCATGCTGTGGATTATCGTCTGTCGAACTGTAGTGAAAGAACGTTGCCCAGATAGCATTCTTCATATTTTCCACGGAATCAGAGTAACGTCTAATAGCCAAACCGTAGTATACCGTCAGTTTGTCAATTATCTTAGCCGTATGCCTCCCTTTACCAGACAGACTTTTTTTTATCTTCTTTCCAGCCTTAGTTTCAGTATCTACAACGGTCTTCTTGACTATTTCACGGAGACGAGTGCCTATTCTTTTTTGAACATGTCCTACACATTCTTTCTTCACTATTGAAAAATCATCACCATAAGGTTTAAAATTCACTAACCCGGAGTAAGCTTTAGAGTCACCGTCGCCGATATAGTTGTGACATCGCACACCATTCTGTACCGAGCATTGAAACATGGTTTTGATTACTTCGACCTCCATATTTCCAGCTGCACCAGTATGATTTGCCTTACATTTTCCAGCATTTACATGGTTTTCATGCCATTCTTCGTATTCGGCAGAATTTAATTTACTTTCTCAAGTTTTACATTCGTGACAGTATGAACTTTTGACAAGAATGTCAAGAACTTTCCCTGAGAAGTAACCGATCAACGATATGATGCCGAATAAAGATGAGTAGCCTCGTTTTTTCCATGTTCCGTCGCCTGATACCGTGAGTTCATCAGTATCTTGCGTATTATTCTCGTCCGCTGTAGCAGATTTTTCTTCTTTTGTAACAGATAAAAAAATCGATTCGCTACTTCTCTTACAGTCGAGCACATATTTTTCATGTAATGATTGTACGTCGGTCTTGATAAAAAGCTATTACACAAATCCATCAAGCCGCAAAACTTATCACAGCCAGATAATCCAAGGCCTAATATCCTCAATCACGAAAGCAAACCGATGATTAACTTCGTAAGCACCGGAGTTTATTCTTTCACTAGACGGAACATTTATAATCACGGAATAGCTTTCGCACGACACGTTGATATTAAATCCAAGGCCTTCTCGCTTAGTCGAATGGAAATTTACTTTTCATCACATTTTACACACTTCACTAGCGTAGAAATTGTTGAAAAGACTAATAGAAAATCTATTATCCTATAGTGTTTTTCAAGATCCTCCTTAATTTGATGTTCAACGATCACTCTTATTTTTTTAGCTGACGCGCTACTTGTTTAAATGTCTTCTCTTTTACGTTTTTGTGGCGGTACAATCTTTCTAGATCGATATAACCTCGAACCACTTGATTTTCTATCACACCTTTTAACTTTTTTGGCATTGTAGCAATAATTTTCCACAAAACTTCACGAAAATGATGCGAAAAATTGGAGCGCACGTGTACGTCTGTTCGATAGAAAGTTTACTGCTAAACTAAATTATATTCTCTACACTGACTAAATATACGGTACAGGTATGAGCATGTTTATACTTGTCTTCAAATTTCTATAAAAGAAAGTAGGAGGAACGGTTCGGTATAATATAGGGAGCGTAGCAGCTGCCAGGTAACAATAGCGCGCTCGAACCGAGCAGGTATAAAAATCCAACAGGTAGGAAAATATTCATAACACCTGCAATTTTGCTCCGATCGACTTGAAAATTTTACACAATATTCTTGAGATACAACGCATTCAGTTTCAAAAATGAAAAAAAATACGAAAAAAAAATTTAAATACCTTACCCCCCCCCCCCCCCCCCCTACCCCCTTGAGCCAAACATGAAATATTGTAACGCTACCGCGCTCGCTCTGCGTTTGCGCGCCTCTCTATCACTATCACTTAGATCTGGAGCAGAGTCAAATATCATCAGCAATTGGTTTAATAATTTCTGCGCACGCAAACCATAGTCCCCGATCTTTCGTCCGACCGTTGATTAATATCTTTAATCTGCATTCAAATGTTGTCCGCCAAACCCACATTGCTGTAATGTAAAATAAAGTTCGCGAACAATTTCTCTACCGAACCATAACTCATGACCCTCGACGCCTATCCGTCCGCCACTTTTCCAGTTAATTTGCTCGCAAGTGCCAATAAAATAAAATTTTCTTGTTGCGGGCCAAACATTTCTGTGACCTGTTGTGCCGCTATACAAGATAAATTTAAACTGTCTGGAGTCCCATCGAATTGTGGAATCAAGTTTAGTGCCTGAGGAAAAGTGAGGCTGCATGAGCACGCGTTGAGTACATTGCTACCCAAAGAATGCGAGTCTGGAAATTGGGCAGATGCAGATGTTTCCACATGTGAAAACTTTTGAAAATTTGTTGTGCGTTTGTTCGGTTATTGCGTTTCACGGTTTGGGATGGGGAAGTACTGGGGTGAGTATGTTTGTTACATGACGTGATTACCCCAGGTGACGTGCGGTTCACTAGGTCATGCGTCAATTAATGCGGTCGTGTATGGTGTTGTGGATTTTTGGGTATTTGTCTTGTATGTTCTGTGGAGTGCGTGTTGGCAGATAGCTAGCCAGTGTGGCTGTTGTTCTGTTCATAAGTCGCGACGGTTCGAAATCTAGCGTATTAGAACTATATTTATTTCCTGACTGTAACGCTCGGCTGTATTTTACATGACGGTCTGGCTCTAAGAAATCGAGGAACATGGTTGGTGTTACCTATGTTGAGTGCGAGGACGATACTGGCAGCAAGTATGTAAGGTTTTTCGCAACGCGCATAGTGGGGTCATCTGCCGCGCCGTTCGCTATTTGTTCGGGATCCAGAGAAAATGCCTGTGCTTTAACTATGGCGAGCTTCCGGGCGAAGGCATCTACAAGTGCTTGGGTGGATGCCCGCCCGCTAGTGGCACCAGCCATATCAAGGGTGTTGGCACCACTGGTACCATCCGAGGTATCGGTCACGTGCGGGATATGTCGACTAATAGAACAAGTTACCGCACCCGTTTATTGCCCATCGTACGAATTCATTACCGTGGGCGCGCTATACCATTGCCGCGATACTTTTTTCACTATCTGAGCCTGTTTTTCCGGAGTGAAATCCGCGAATATTTCCTGCTATTCAGGATCTACCACATCTAAAAATTCCATATCACTATTTAAACTTGACGTGCTCGCAAATTTACTGAATAAGTTGAATCGGTGCTTATCATTTTCGCCTTTGAAGCGAAACAGATTCGATAAGAACATTTTATCTTTGACCTAATTTCCCGGCACTTAAAATTCGGGCAATAGGTATTATCGCCACACTGGCGATACTATAATGTGTATATAAATTTCCGGACGCGATATACCCCACGGAGGACAATAATTCTCTTAATTCACTATTATTTAAAGACACAAAAATCCGAAGATACAGATCTCAACCAGCGCGGACAATCTTCTTCTCGTTTTCCAAAATGTAAAAGAAAATGGCCCATGAACTTCCCTCCTGTCTGCGCGTTCAAGCAAGAAGGGCCTATGTGCGTCCTTCCTGTCAAATATCTCAAACAGTGAAAGGGCCTCGCATCCTTCCTGTCTTTTCCTTGCGCTGGTCGAAAGGGCTGCTCGAAGGGCTGTGTGGTGCTCAGCAGTCGAATTTCCTTTCTTGAAATTATGTATCAAATCACCCCATTTCTTCTTGAATTCGACGGTATGAAGTCGTCAAATCCTAGTCCAATGCACTCGTGTGCCACACACGCCAAAAAAGGGATGCCAATTTGTTACGGACAGGATAGTTGCAGTGCGTGGGTGTGTAGAAACCGTAGTTCGCGTTATTTATACGGAGCAATTAAGCTACGTTGTTCTTCGGTGGTTGGAGTGGTGGAGAAAGAATTCACAGAGCGAGGAGATTAGGACAATTCGATAATTGCTGTATTAGAGAGAGAGTGGTATGTGTTGGTCCTCATCTCAGGCCGAACTGGCGAGAAATGCGCTCGCAGTGCGCCCCAAAGTTGGTGCGCGAAAAGAATCACGCAGCGTCAGCATCACAGGCGTGCTTTTCGCTGGACACAGGACACCTGAGTTCAGCGGCATGAACGCTCGCATTTGTGCACGCGATAGCTTATATAGATCGTTTTTCAGAGTAATATTTATTTAAAACAATATTTTTAAAAGAAAAATATCAAAGCTTACTCCGCCAGTTTGAGTGTTATCATCTGCATAGTATATCCAAAATTGGGCACTAGAGCTATTTGAAGTCTAGTTTTTCAAGTCATACCTACATAGCTCTCAATATTGCAGGAATGTCATCAAATATTTCAATGCTGCTGTGATATTGCGTATAAGTTGATATATTGCAGCTACATTCTCGTTATATTCGAGTATGATTTTCAAGATTGGAATATTACAATACTTTTTCTATGATATTACATCACATTATAATATTGCAGTGATGTTTTTGTGATACTGTGTGATGATAAACTCAAACACAAGATTGCTGTAATAATTGTACAATATTACATTCTGTGAAATCACACCGAAATATACATGAATGATTCTGTAATATTGCTATGTGACATATCGTACTGAAATATTACAGTAACATTCGTGCAAGTTTATAGGATGACATTTCTTGATGCATCTCACATTAATGTTGCCGAAATATTTCTACAATAGTATACTGTAACTAATCACATTGAACTATACACTAAATATCCTGTAATATTGTTATATGACATATCACATGAAGATATAGTAATATTACTGCAATACTGCCGAAATATTTGTACAATATTACATTGTTACACATCACACAGAAATATACGCGGAAAACCTTGTAATATTGATTTGTGAGATATCTTATTGAAATATTACAGTAATATTCGTGCAAGTTTATAGGATAACATTTCTCAATACATCTCAGATTAATACTGCCGAAATATTTCTACTATATCGTATGGCGTTAAATCCGGTTCAATTTATTTAAATAGACATTTGGTGATCAATAACATTTCAATTGTATCGTTTTATATTGCCAGAAACCTTGACTAACTGTAAAAATATTTTAATTATGTAGTTAGTCAAGGTTTACGCTAAAACAAATCATGAAAAATCAATTATTGTCACTATACATTATTTGAAACTGAATTTTCTCGAGATTGCTGTTAGATGGTGCTTTGGCGTTTTCTTGCAAGTGCTAAGATTCGTCTTAAGTTACTATATAAGGACGGTTCAAATATTACGATAATGTATGTCATCTTGAAGCTGCTGCGTATGAATAATTAATGAAATGCGTTTATAATATGTATATGACGAATATTAATAATAGTACTAGAGTTATTGCGAAATATGTAATTATATATACTTTCCATAAAATAATAATAATACTGCTGGTATGTCACTGAAATATTACTCAGTATTCCCATTATTAAATGTGAAATGATTATAATATTCCAACAACATCACTGCAATATTTTCCACTATTGTTACAATCACAAAAAAGAACCATAATAATATTGTTGTGATGTTACTAAAATTTTGCCTGAATGTCACAAAAATATTATACTAATATATCCGTAATATTCCTGTAATAAAAAGGATGCGAACATTAAATGTTACTACGATATCACTTAAATATTACTGCTATATATCACAGAAATATTTAATATTGCATGTTATATTCGTGTGATATTGTTGGAATATTGAGTGCTATGTCGGTATTACAAAAACTCAAATCGGAAATACATGTAAGTTATTTATGTCAATATATGATCATATATTATCATACATCTTGTAACATGGCAGATTGATAGCCATTCGTACAGTGAGGCCACCCGAGGCCTGTGTAAGAAAAGTAACTATAAGCGCCAACGCAGAGTCTAGCATAGGGCGTATATTATACCTTCCCTACCCCACAACGAGACTCTAACTAACTAAATTAACACAGAATAAACTAACGCGAGCACACCCTATTCCCTAACATCCCAGTATTCCGCTTTCCCATCCTGAAACAGACAAACAGAAGAATCAATCCACGTACTATCACTTATTACAGAAGAAAAAGATTACGAGCCGGCAGAAATTAATAATTCAAGAAACCCATAGCCTTCTTAGTACTCCTAGTTGCAGCCACAGATCCAGCTATAGCTTCATCGCAGCCCTTGGATAGCTGGAGTGCACAAGCATGCAGTAGAATGGGATGATCCGGAGTGTCGCCTCAAATGCCAAGGAAAAAAAGTTTCCTGACGTTCCGTGTTTCCTCTCCTCCAGTGTGTGCGTGCGCGTAGTATAGATAGTTCGCGTTTGCGTCCGTTACAATTTTCGGAGTCTCGTGTTCGAGAAGTACTCGCGCGCGAGAACAGTACCTTCAGCTTCATCGCTGAAGCTCGTAGCTGCAGCATCGCAGCTGCAGCTAAAGCAATAGTTCGAGTCTCGTGCGTGGGTTTAATCAAAGCGTCGCGTAGTAAGTACGTGGCTGGCGCCGGGTAACCCTGTTAACAGGTCTCTATCCCGTCGATTGTACGGACATTGAATAAAGGACTACTATTACCGAACCCTAAGTGTTGGTTATTCATTGAATTTATTAAATACGCGCATATACGAGGTCTGTCCCAAAAGTATCCGACCCACCTCGATTTCTCGGCGCTTGATTTATTCTTCGTCATCCGGGGGGTGGCATCCTTCAAAGTAGTCCCTATTTGTTTGAACAAGACGCTCATATCGATGTTTCCACTTATTAAAGCACTCTTGAAAGTCAGACTTCGGAATCGCCTTTAGTGCATTCGTCGCATTAGTTTCAACAGTCTGTTTATTGTCGAATCGATGTCCTTTAAGCGGCATTTTCAGGATCGTAACCATAAACCTATGACTCGTCACCAGTAATAACCTTTTTAAGAAAGTTTTCATCACTATTAATCATTTCCAAATTGTTCTGAGCGATTTCTAATCGAAGGTTTTTTTGCTGGTCTGAGAGCAGTTTCGGGATGAATTTTGCACACGAGTCATTCCCAAATTCTCGGTTAAAATTCGCCAAACAGTACTTTTTGGTATTCTAAGTTCATCATCCAGTTCTCTCACAGTCAAAAGACGATCTTTTTCAACTGCGACACGCACACGCTCGACATTATCCGACGATGTTCCCGTCGAAGGTCGAACAGAACGAGGATCACTGTAAACAGATGTGCGGCCAGTTTTGAACCGCCTATACCACTCTTTTATTTGTGTTTTGCCCATACACTCATCTTTAAAGGCCTTTTGCAACATTTCAATAGTTTCCGCACAACTTTTACCGAGATTAAAGCAAAATTTTATGTAAATTCGCTGTTCGGTTCGTTCTGCCATTTTTAGCAATAAGCAAATTGCGACGAACGCAAAAAAGTAGTTGTAAACAAATACACGCTACGCGGGAACTAAGGCGTTTCATCGGTATCTCAGGCTACTGACGAGAAGGTTAGGAGTTGCTGGTGACGTTCGTACCCTCCAGAGGTCGCCTGAGTCTCTCCGCGCGAAGATATGAACGTAGGTCGGGTACTTTTGGAACAGACCTCGTATAGTATAGTTTAGTATTCAATAACCCCTGACTGATCCCAAAGGGTGTTATAATATCCATATAGACGCAAAATTCATATATGGCCCAATATGGAGCGTCATATATGGCCATATATAAAATATTTTTTCTCGGGTTCAATCAGCTGTTCTGATGCTTATTGAAACCAATAGTTTCGTATGCTTCTTCTTCGCTCTTTTAAAAATTGAGAATGAAGTCTCGCCTGAAAAATCTGCAATCAGCAAACACATAAACTTTGTTAGAGCTATATTAAAATTAGAATATTAATCTAGAAAACCTTTAACCATTTAACTCTTTACGTAGCAATTGGGTTAATAAGTTTAGGCTTACGGTTGTAGGTAAGCGCTGATAATCTCGTCCATCATCCGCTGAAACGTTGCTTCCGTGTAAGCAAAACCATACGGCATACGCTTGAACATAAATAATGCCAGTCCCAGGACTGTGAAAGGCGTAAGAGGTCGTGCTTCTTAAGCCAGAATATCTGGTGATAAGTGCTGTTGAGGTCTAGCCTGATGATATACCCCAACTTCTGTAATTCGCGTTCACTTGCGCTCGTTCCTCCTCGCTTACATGTTCGAGGCCTACGACGTTTATCGTCTTGGGGAATCATCCCAATTGACCTACACGCGACGGAGTGCAAGCGAATCGACGAACGGAAGAAAACAAGAGAGGACCGAACAACAGTCCATAGAGAGGAACGGGAACGCACCATGGAAACTTGACAATGGTCCTGGACAACCACAACCAAGGGTATATAGACAGCAAGGCTGATAGACCAGTTGGCCCCTTGGATTAACAGAGATCATGGGGAGGTAAATTACTACCTGACCCAATTCCTGAGTGACTATGGGTACTTCTGCTCCTACCTCAATCGTATGAGGAAGGTGCAGAGCCCGGGTTGCATCTTCTGTTCCGCTGATTGCGTCGATGCGTTTCACACGTTTTTCGTCTGCGAAAAGTTGAACGAAGAAAGAACAGCTCTTCTCGACTCGGTCGGACAATTCACGCCTGAGAACATCGTGGGCGAAATGCTGTCCGCCGAGAATAAGTGGGCCGCCACGGCAAAATTCGCCGCGACGGTCCTACGACAAAAGAAACGGTACCTAGACAGGGCAACCGACGAAGGTATGAATCAAGTGCTGGGAGATGCTCCGACACCCCAACATAATCCAGGGACGTTGGACGACTCCATGGAAATGGACGAGGTGGGAGAAAATGGGACCCTTTTTTGACCGGGAGACGCTCATTTTCTCTCATTCTATGAATGTCGCGGGAGGGACAGGGATACTTCTCCTTTCTGTACGGAGATAAATGCGCCGGTTCGAATGCGCGTATAAATGAGGCGGGTTAGATCTGACGTCGTCGAGGGATTTAAAATTATGAATTTTTAAATTTGGTTCAATTTTATTTATTTACCAGGGGCATACCAGTACCGTACAGTAGAGGAAAGTACATTATGAAGATGGTATCTAGACTCGGCCTGATAGTTCTCAACGTTGGAAACACGCCGACATTCAGACGGCCAAGATTTATTGGGACGATTCCGGACGTGTCTTTCGTATCTGAAAATCTAGCGTAGAGAGCGTCGGATTGAAGGGTACTGGAAGACTACAACGGAAGCGACCACCAGTACATCACCTTTTAGCGGCGCGATAAATTCCAATCGCAGAAAAGAGACGCGGTAAAGCTACCTCGATGGAATCTGGTCAGGCGGAACACCGAAAACTAGTCGAGGCACTGTTCGAAGGACAGGGGTCGATGTTTGGCCCTGATTCTTGGAACATTCTGTACGATACCCTGTTACGACTCGGGTTACTGGAAGGAGTGTACATGATAGTCTACGCTGATGATGTAGCTTTAGTCATCATCGCGCAGGACGTTAAGGAAGGACAATATCTGCTTAACCAGGCGATGCGCAGGATTTCGCGCTGGATAGGGTATGATGGTCTCGGCAGAACAAAAGCGATTATCTTTGACCGTGAACACAACATCAATCGGTTAGAAGATCTTGATTTGCCTGGCATTGAGTATCAGGAAGGCGGATACATATGTGCCCTTTGTTGACACTGTCACAAACCTCAGTGTTGTTGTGGAACTGCAGGTAGATGCGGTAAGTATAAAGATAATCGTGCTCTTTACAGCCTACGATATTTTCATTCATGCACCACCTATGCGTTGCATAAACAGTTTGCATATTAACTGGTAATACCTTATTTAGATTACTGTTCCGCGGATTATCTCGACGTGTCGGATAACCTTGAGACTAGACTGCAAAGGCTTAAAAATTCATGTGTGAGATACATTTGCTGTGTTAAGAGGGACGAGTACATCACTCCTTACAGGAAGTACCTTGGCCGGTTCAATATAAAGGAAAGAAGAGTGTACTTTGCGGAGTTGTAATTATATAAAGCTATTACTATGGTCCAATCTTCATATCTTGCAACTCCCTTTGGTAAGAACACAGCTCGGACTTCCAGTAAGAATTGTGTAAAGGGGCTCTCGGTTCCGGGATCGCGCACTGATAAGGGCCGCTATTCTTTTAACGCCCACGGTTCGCGATTCCGGAACACCCTCCCCTGCGGCGTGAGATATCTTCTATCTCTATGTAAATTTACAACTGCTTTATACAGATATCTCAGGTAACAGAGCGGTGATCAACCAAATTAATCGCCTGAATGTGTGTGTGTGTTGTTTTAGTAATTTAAATCGATGTATACGTCCTAATTTATTTACTAATTTATTCTTTTATTAACTGATTATATTTTTCTAAGTATGAATGTATTTATAAGCGTGAATAGTTGTACGAATATGGCGGATTTGTGCATGTGTATTTGGTTTTCGTGGGCATAGTACGCAGCTATGAAGCGAGCACGAGATACTGCCCGTGTGTATGTGAGCGTGACCGAGGGAAGGACTCTGCGAGGCCGAGATGCAAGCGCGCAGCAGCGCCGGTATCTTCATGCAGTCCACTACCGCCTCCAGGAGATTGTCCAGTGCCGAGCAGGCACGTAAATTTACAACTGCTTTATATAGATATCTCAGGTAACAGAGCGGTGATCAACCAAATTAATCGCCTGAATGTGTGTGTGTGTTGTTTTAGTAATTTAAATCGATGTATACGTCCTAATTTATTTACTAATTTATTCTTTTATTAACTGATTATATTTTTCTAAGTATGAATGTATTTATAAGCGTGAATAGTTGTACGAATATGGCGGATTTGTGCATGTGTATTTGGTTTTCGTGGGCATAGTACGCAGCTATGAAGCGAGCACGAGATACTGCCCGTGTGTATGTGAGCGTGACCGAGGGAAGGACTCTGCGAGGCCGAGATGCAAGCGCGCAGCAGCGCCGGTATCTTCATGCAGTCCAGTACCGCCTCCAGGAGATTGTCCAGTGCCGAGCAGGCATCCATGCGGCGACCGCAGCCGAACGATCAATCGAGGTTTAAACTGTAAGATGCCTTGTCCTTCGCTATATTTCTCTCTCGCTTTTGTCGAGTATTCTTTCTGTCTCGGTAACACACCTCCGAGAGCACACAAAGTGCGAAGTGTGTGCATATGTACCGTTTCCTATTTACAAGAATACACGTCTATTTTATATAGAACATAAGTTAACATAACTAAGTCATCCTTGAGTTTACCTTTTTCCTCATGTTATTCATGCTCTAGAGTTACATTAATATATCGCGGGTATTTGTATGAGGTAAAAACCCCGTTATAATCTTTCCGATTTACGAAAATACCCAGATTGTCGAAATGATAAATCAACATAAAAAGCATATTAGGAACATAATATCACGTTTATTAATAGTTATTATGCTTTATTATCATTATGATTTCCTCCAATGCAATAAATAAAATATAGTTAAAGTTTATTTTATGTCGTTAATTCACGTGGAATCTTTCCCATTTTTGAAAATACCCGGATATTCAAAATGATAAATCAACATAAAAAGCATATTAGAAACATAATTTTATGTTGAATATTAATTTTCATGATTTATTATTATCATTATTATATATAGTGCAAGAAATAAAATACATATAAAGTTACAAGTAAAGAGGTTTTCATGGTCGCTGATTACGAATCTTGCATCAGGATTTTGGAATTTAAAATGGTGAACCCAACATGGCGGCCATCTACCTAATCTAACCCATATAATAGCTACAAAACCATTGAAATTGACTTAATTATATAGAGAACGGAGTTTGCATGGTCGCTGATTACGAATCTTGCTTCAGAATTTCGGAATTTATAATGGTGGACTTAATATGGTGTCTATCTACCCGACATGACCATTGTTATAGTCACAAAACCATTGCAATTAACTTATTGGTATAGGTAATGGGGATTTGGTGGGGACTTATATGTACACGCCTAAATGTCAGGATCTATTTAACCGATTTCATCCATTAATAGCTCATTTTATTTTGTTTTTGCTATACGACAGGAGAAGAAAATATATTTTTGGTTTCACATGATGTCTTATTCTTTTATAGCCATTTTTCGATTTTTAATTTTCAGTTTTTCATATATTCAATTTTTTAAATAATGTTATTTATGTATATTTACAGTTTAACCGCAAACTAGTTAGGAGGAAGCTAAGTGCCAAAGAATAAACAGATTTTTTAATTATGAATAGAATTTAACTATATTTTTTTTTCAAACACATAACGGCTTTATTTTTAGACTTCAAAAATTAGATGTATTTTTTAGGTTAAAAAATGATCGACTGACATACTAGGAGTTGTATAGGCACTTTTGTATTAAGTACAAGCTGTCTCCATGATTTTTTTAGTAATGATCCGGAAGATCAAATTCTTAATTTTTCACACTTAAGATTTAAATTGGACATAGTTCATTGAATATAAGCTCATGTGACCTGTGGAGGTTCAGGGGTCACAAATTGACCAATTTATTTTCATTTTTCTTTCTATGTTGTTAAAACTTGTTATTGTCAATCATTCTATATCTTATACTAGTATACCTCATGTGCATAAAAAAATTTTGAACCAACAATTGTGATGTTGCAAACACAATTATTGACCACTATTGAAACAAAAAAATGTACGTAAATCTATACATAAATGTTTAAAAATGTATAAATGTGTACGAAAATGTACATAAGTGTATATTTGTACTATAATTGGAACAAATAATTGTGATCGCATCGTCATACTGTGATGTACATTTATCTACACCTTTGTACGTTTATGTACATTTTATACGAAACATTTTGCTCACTAAGAAGCATCAAGATAGACTTCAATAATGACAAATAATCAAAAATGTTTTTCTACAAGTGCCACTGTTTCTTAAGTAACTGAAAGTTTCATTTTTTTAAATGTGAATTGATTTACATGTGCCTCACCACCTATTGGTGGAAAAGTCAAGCTGAATTTCTTTTCGAAAACATGCATAAATGTATAAAAGTGTACAAAAGTGTATATATCTGTGATAAAAACTGTTCCAATTATAACAGAAATATACATTTATATACACTTTTCATATTTCTATACGTTTATATTCATTTTGCATATCAACTGGGGCAATTGAAAACAAATCATTAAAAGAACCGAAACTTTTTCATTTTCCATTTAATTTTAATGGTCGGGGTCTCATTTTGTTTTTTGAATTTTGTTTGACAAATCGTCCGAAAGAATATTTTAATATAATTAATGAGTGCTATAGAAAATCTAATTGTTTATAACTAAACAGGTAATCTAGTTAAACAATTAGCTTTTGCGTAGCGCCTATAAATTATTTTATAATTTTCTTGCGGTCGATCTGTCAAACAATATTTAAAGAACAAAATGAGATCCCGATCATTAAAATTGGATGGAAAATAAAAAACTTACTTGTCTTTTAATGATATTTTTTAATTGACAATATTTCGTGTTTACAAGATTACAATTGTTGATTAAAAATTTTTTTATGTACATGAGGTATACTAGTATAAGATATAAAATGATTGATACTAGCATGTTTTAACAAAATAGAAAGAAAAATGAAAATTAATTGGTCATTTTGTAACCTTTGAACCTCCTTAAAAATATTTTCTTTAAGTTCAGAAAATGCATTCCTATTAAGCTAAAATTTATTCAAAATAGCTCCAAAATGCAAAACAATGCTAAAATTACCATCCTTGATCCACTGTATTCCGAATACGCTCGGACAAAAAAATCTGAAAAAATTCACAGACACTTATAAGGACCATATAAACATGAAAAAATTGGTTAAAGAAAAAAAAAATTTTGTCTTCGAATTCACAAAGAATCTAATAATATATAGATAGAAGAACGGGCTTATCTAATATAATAAAATATCTGCTTATATAATACCTTATAAGACATATATTGCTGATTTTCTTATAAAAGAGTTATAGTTTTTACTTCATATCATACAACAAAATTTAAGTGAAACCTAGTTGAAAAAAAGCTACATTCAACGTCTTGTTTTGCAATTTCTAAAGCATTTTTTTAAATCACATCAAATAATACATATTTATGCTTAAGAGTATCTTGGGAAGTTGCGAAAATTTTATTTTAATGAATTCACTACCATTTCTTCGACTTGGAGTAATCGAATATGGTAATGCCATGCCTAATCTATATACATAAAAGAACTTGTCCTGACTGACTGATTCATCAACGCCCAGCCAAATCCACTGGACCGATCAGCTTGAAAATTTGTTGGTACGTTGCACCCATATAGTAGGTGCTCACTAAGGAACGGTTTTTTTAAATTTCACCCCCAGGGGGTGGAAAGGGTTAAAATGTGATGTTTAGTTTTTTTACTACATTTTTTCAGTGAAAAACGATTTCGAGACGGTTTTTGCGGCATAACATATAGAATGAGATTATATCGAGAACGATTTCTGGGTTTTATGAAATTCCACTCCCGAGGGTGGAAAGGGTTGAGATGTGTTTTTTCTTTCTTTTACTATGTTCTCCAATTAAAGTAGATTCATACATTTCTCACATACATAGTAACGTATGTAGTTCCGATAATGTGCCGCTAGATGGCAACGCTGAGCCTTACCCGTAAGTGAAACAATCGAGTCTAGAGCATATATAAAGGCGATTATTTTCGATAGTTTGCGTTGGTTTTTTGAGTATTTTACGATGAGTGTGGAAATATATTCTATATACATATGAATCAATCAGTCAGTCAGTTAGGTCATGTTCTTATATGTACATAGATATACATATAAGAACATGATCTAACTGACTGACTGACTGATTCATCAACGCTCAGCCAAAACCACTGGACCGATCAACTTGAAAATTTGTAGGTATTTTCCTGCTAAATGATAGGTGCTCACTAAGCAAGGGTTTTTTTGAAATTCCACCCCTAAGGGGTGAAAAAAGATGAAATGTGTTTTTATGTTTTTTTACTGTATTTCTGCAAGAAAATAAGATTTTAAGTTGATTCTTGCGTCAAAATATCAGAAATAGGATTATGTAACAACAAATTTCTGGATTTTTTTAAATTCCACCCATAAATGTATTTTTATGGGTTTTTACTGTATTTTGCAAGGAAATAAGATTTTAAGTTGATTCTTGCGTCAAAATATCAGAAATAGGATTATGTAACAACAAATTTCTGGATTTTTTTAAATTCCAGCCATAAATGTATTTTTATGGGTTTTTACTGTATTTTGCAAGATTTGAAATTGATTTTTGCGGCAAAATATCAGAAATACGATTATGTAACAACCAATTTCTAGGTTTGCCGAAATTTCAGCCCTAAGGGGTGAAAAAGGGTGAAAGGTGTTCTAATATTTGAGTACTACATTTCTTTCATTTATCTAATGAAACAAGATTTTATTGAAGACAAAAGATTAAGTTGAATCATGCGCGAATTTTTTGA
This sequence comes from Gastracanthus pulcherrimus, assembly GCA_949152435.1. Lineage (NCBI taxonomy): Eukaryota > Metazoa > Arthropoda > Insecta > Hymenoptera > Pteromalidae > Gastracanthus > Gastracanthus pulcherrimus. The sequence continues at coordinate 106,632,377 of OX424575.1, read as the reverse complement.
AAACGTATAAATTTCTTCAGGTTAATTTTTAACTAAATATAATTCAGAAGCACAATAAATATTTATAAATCAATCTATATCTATAAAAGAAGATGTCCGACACACCTACTCACTGGCTCACTCACTCACTGACTCACTCACTCACTCATCAACGTCCAGACCAAACCACTGGATCTATAAACTTGACATTTTTGTGGTATATATCTCTTATGGTGTAGGGGTGAGATAATGACGGATTTTATCCCCATCCGCCTCTTAGAGAGTGAAATGAAGGTAAACGTGTTTTTACGTTTTTATCGATATCTTCGGAATATCGAAAGTTATGAATTTGATTTTTATCCCCAAAGATTGTCTATGAAACTACCTAAATATCGATTTATGGATTTATGATTACCCAAAAGGGGTAAAATCATTTCTTATGTAAACCATAACACATATTTATATTTTATTATATTATAAAATTTCAAGTCTCCAAGTCAAATAATAGATATTATTTACTTGTGAGTTCCACGCACTATTAGCACGGGCGAAGCCGTGACGGGGGATGCTAGTTTGCTATAAAAATAATAACTATTAAGTAAAAAGAAGCAATAATATAGAAAAATTAAAACTTTTTTATGTTCATTAATTTTGTCAGATATTTAAATTGGGTTTTTCATACTTATAATAATATAAACAGAAATACCAGAGTCTGATATTATCGCTATATTTTGTAATAAATATATTATTAATGACACTCTAATATTTTTTTAACACTGTACGCACATAATTACTCAATTATCCACTTTTACTGCAGCGTAAAGTAATTAATACATTTTAAATAAGTTTATTTTAAGTTTGTGTACTATTTCAAACAGCAAACTTCTACCTCCAACGATTGGCCATTTCGACGACAACTTCACACGTGAAATTGCATAATAACTTATATAATTCTGAACATAAATTTTTCGTTGCTATGCAACATTCAATAGATTTTGAACGGGAATTGATTTCAGTAAAACGTTTTGAAATATATTTAATCACAGTCATACGTATTGTGATTATATTTTATTTTATTGTATTTCTCTGTGGAATTTAATTTATAATTTATACACATCATTTTTAAACAATATATATTATGGTACTAATATAAAAAATGACGTGTGAGCGAAATTGCATTAAATTTGGTTATCAAGTAATATTTTATAAAATTACAGAATAATCGTTATGTTTTTTAAAAAATAATATTCATTTTTGTGACTATATACTACTGCAGAATTTTTCTTTAATTTGTTATATGTTTCAAAAGTTTTTTCTTGTATTAATCACGTGAATTACTTTCAAAAATATTTAAATGAAATGATTTTAATATCATAGAATTATAGTGAATCTCAGTAATCTTATTAACAATGTGTTTAAAGTGAAGGGTTCACGTCTAAAGTTTCTTAGCGAATTATGTAAATTTTATATATATTCACTGAATAAAACGAAAAAATTTTCGGTATACGACATTCACTTAAGGGCACTTATAAGGTTTAATAACTTATGTCGGTATACATAGATATTATACATAATTATAATATATAGATATTATAAATAATTATAATATATAGATATTATAAATAATTATAATATATAGATATTTATTATAAATATTGGCATTTCTCCGGAACCTTTCATACTTGATAAGAATTTTTTTTAAATAAATTAGCAAGCACATTTATAATTTTCCACATCTGAATTCTTGAATAAGTATAAAGTTCCTTTTTATTCATGTACATGTTTTTATAAGTTTTGCCCTTTATGTTTTAATTGTTTGGTAAGATAACAAAATTTAGAGGTTACGAAATGTCGTAGTCATATAATTTTTTTACAGTTTATCTATTATATTAAAAAGAAAGGTTGTTTCTTTTATATTCCCCAATTCTATTAATCCAAAAAAAAATTTCTCAGTAAATAAATACGAAATCTTGATGTTACGAAAGACATTTAGAATCCGAACATGTTTCAATTCAGTAATACAATTATTCACAATGAGAAACTTTACATTTTTCAGACTCAGATCAAAACTAGAATATACATACTTGAAGATATATGGGCATTGAATAATCAAAAAATCCTTTTAACATTGATTTTAATTACTTTAAAGTCAAATTCATTTAACTATAGTATAATAGGATATATAGACGTCTATTTAGACAGAAAATGTAGTAAAATGATTTAGTATGATGATGATGATGATGATTACACGTATTTAAGATGTTAAACATCTTTTTATTCATAATATTGTACACAAATTATTTATATTTTTATTTAAATTTCAATATATCAATGTGATTTTTACTCAAAAAGAAATACAATTACTATCCAAAATGAAGTATTTTCACATAAAATTCCTATTTTCTTTAAAAACTAAGTACATCCACTTTTGCTTTTCTAATTGTTGCAGCACAGTATATGCAAGATTTCTTTGTTCTCGTTATCTTAATCTGTTTACCAACGAGTATTTATATTTACAAGCTTGAATAAATACATAAATAACTAAATAATAGATGTTTCAGTTTTTCGAATTTTCTGTAATATTTCTGAAATGGAATAACTTGTTTTGGAAATAAATCGCTGAACTTTTTTTCTTTTTTAAACATGTAGGTAATACAATTATTGACATGTAAAATGCTATAGAACTGTATTTATTATATAGAGTTTTGCAAATGAATAAACGAAATAAAAGTAAAATATAAGATCACAAGGCCCGTCAAAAGTTGCAACAATTAGTAAAAATTCTGGGCGTAATTAAGTGAAAATTAATGATGCATCAAGATCTACAAAATATCGACGTGGTCTTAACCCTTAGCGGCCACACGGGGTAACTAGTTACCCCAGGCTCAGAAAAAGTGAAATTGGAGGTCTAAAACATTTAAAACATTTAACCAGTTTTTAGAACGCCATCTATAAATTGACCGATAAAAATCATTAGAAATATTGAAGAACACTTCAATAAACATGAAACAATCGGTTACAAGTGTTAAAACACCCATATGTCTTGTACAACTAGGTTTTTCAGCGTGGGGTAATGAGTTACCCCATGTGGCCGCTATGTGACCTGGCTGAGGTGTGGCCGCTAAGGGTTAAAATCATAAACAATAATAATTATGATCTACAGACGATTCAAATAGCAGCACGACTATCTTACAAGAAAAATATTGAAACTAACCAATCTTCCCATACTAAAAGCAATGATGATACTAGTTTAAATGTGTCACCAAGACACAATAAAGTCTCTGGCCTAGAATTTTATCTGGAAGGAGATTATTCGAAAAGTAGTATAAATTGTTATTCTCAGACAGCCATTCGAGGCAATCTAAAATGTATCCTGATTATAGAATTCTTGATGAAGCTAAGAAAGAATGTAAGCCTAATGATTATAGCATATCAGAAATTGAACTGTATGTCCCTGTGCAAGATATGCTGAATAACACAGTTGAGCGATTATGGGAAGCCGTAGCATTAAACTGGGAAGAAGATCATTTTCATAAGCTGGGTAATTTTGCTTATAAAATAACGGGTATTTATTAGCTAATTTTTAATTTACTTTTGAATGAGCTTGAAATGAGTTTCATAGAGAGGTCAATAATGTTCATTATAACATTCAAACACAAATTAATAAGAGATTAACCCTGGTAGATAATGGATCATTTTCTTGGGTAAACATGTTAATCAAATGGAGGCCTTTTTACTCATAATTAATACTTAAATTTAATTAAAAAATTTTGAAACTATGATTATATGTTAAAGTGTGGACAATGTAACATGTTCGCATGCCAATGTATTTGTTTTGTGTAGACAAAAATTAAATAAAGACAATGCGACGATTTAACTTTAAAATTTCATCATCAGTTGGCCAACCGATGGTGAATATTTCTACCAGGAAATGTATCTTGAGAATAGCTGATAGAAAACCAATAAACTTAAATCTGTAAAACAGTATTCTTGCACGTATACAATCATATTGTGGTTTTTTTGCATACTATTTTTACATGCATAGTTCGATCACTAATGATTCGCATCTTAAGATTTATGCTAATCTTATCAGAGATAAGAAGATTTTCGAATAAATCTTGAATATTCGTAAAAGAGTTAAACACTTTTAATGCTTGGTTATTTATTTTAATTATGACCACCATCAGTAGTAATAAGAATATTTATGTCATTGTCCTATTAGTACTTTTAGTCACAATAGGCTTTGACAGCTCATCGGGTCATGTATACCCGCAACAAAAGTATGAAGATGAAGTTAATGCAAATTCCGATCCGCACGTATCATTTTTTGTGAGCAATCTTTTAATTATAAAAGTGAAGAACAAAATGAAAGCCAATGGATAAATCCAACTCCACAGAGTTACAGATTTTGTCAGTCTTTACGACTAGCAGTTGAAAAAGAAAATGATCGTCGATTCGTCGATAAAGCGAGAGTTTAATAGATTTAGTGATAAAATTATCAAGCTTACCGGACACAGATTTACAATGTCGAATGGTAAAAATGTAACAGTTCGATGTAACGTTACACTAACCCTATTTGATGAAAAGTGCAGGAACACAATTGTCGATAATTCTGCCACAATTCGATGTTCAATCTGCAACAGAACGAGTAACGAATTTAATAATTTGGAGAATGATTTTGATCCAAAGGAGGAAAATCTCCATTATGGACTCGGTTTGTCGCACTGCGACATCAAATGTTTTGAATACCTTCTCAATGTTTCATACAAAAGAATCAGAAAAGGTCGGTCAAATCGGCTGAAGTAAAACGTACTCTATAATCTTTATTTTTCAAACCCATCTACAATAATAAATTTCATACGTTTAACATAATATTTTTAATCTAATAATAATTGTAGTCTATCGAAGAGCAGCTAGAGTTGCGTAAGAGCTGATCAAGTAATTCGAGGCCATGGAACAACAAATACGAGTAATCTTGCTCGAAAATATTTTCAAGAGCCCCGTGTTTTTGTGAAGTCTTAGGTGTTGATCCGAATTTGGTTATAAACATAGCACATATTTTGGATGCCCATAAATGCAAACGATGTTTAGATTTCGATAAACTTGGAAAGTTTTGTTTTGAAACGTATAAAATGAATTACGAAATCTACCCTTGGTCGCGATTAAGTCCTACAGTTCATAAGGCTCTAAGGCACGGTTGCAAAATAGCTCGTAAATTTCCTATGCCCATGCTATACTACTCTGAAGACTCCTGTGAATCGTGGCACAAATATTACAGATCCATATGTTAATGACTTATGTTTACCTTTGTTTAATAAAAAAAACTGCCAATGAAGAACCCTACTTAGCTTCCACAAATATTTATTAAAAGTTTCTTTGCTTTCTCAAAGAGAGATTCTGAAAAGTAGATTTTGAGAATTTTATAATGGAAATGTACTTTGAATAAAGTAGTGCTCAAATTAACTTATTGAATAGGTATACTTAACGAATAAGTTTCAGAAATCCCAGAGTTAATAAATCTTAAACTAATTTTTTCTACTTTTTACAATTTTAAAAATAAATAATTCGTTACTATTACGCAAAACTAACTTCAAAGTTATTATTAGATGCATCGAAAGGACATTGCGAAGAGTTTATGAAAACATACATATTTCTTTCAACTTTAAAGCATAAGAAGGTAAAAAATATTTTTATTTATTTTAACAATTTTTTAAAATAAATAATTTGTTATTATTTCGCAAAATTGACTCAAGTTATTTTTAGATACTTCAATTCTAAGAAAATTTCGATAAGTTTATGAAAATATACATATTTTTGACAAGTTCCACGTATAGGATAAATTTTTTTTTCGATTTTTAAATATTTTTAAAAATTGTAATTTTTAACAAAGATGAAATTAATATTATCCCTTTAGTCTCAAGTTCTAATCAGTTCACAATTCAAACTTGTGTAATGCATCTGTAAAATTTTAGCGCGTAACATACTCCCGTTGAAGAGTTATTGTGGACACAAAATTTGGTTTTATACATTCTTAAGTACATTTTTTAAAAACCTATTATTCTGACTCAGGAACCGTAAAAACTTCGATATTCATCAAAATCTTTTATTTGAAAATTTTCACCGTGACAAAGCTTTCTCTTTGAGAAAACAAAAACCAACAAATATTGAAACGTAAACGTATCTAACAATACACGAAAAATTTTTCAGAAACATTGTTTACAAGCTAATCACAATCATATACATCCACACACACTCACCCACTCATACAAATGCACACGCACATTAATACACAGTCTACCACCCATACTGACACATTAACACGCATGCGCACACAGCTGCACTCCCGTGCGCACATACTACCATGTACACTGATATATTTAAATTACACGCATACGCATACAACCACACGCATGCGCGCATGCACTATCACATACACTGACATACTTACATTAATAAACTCATATATTAAAAAACACACTACCATACACGCATTCACTCATTAACGCATGCACGAAAACAAACAAACGTAACACACTAACTACCATAAAAACTCACATACGTATAATCTGACACACTAAAATATTAACACACATACATAAATATCCATACATACGGGTGCACACACTACTGGCATAACATGCACACGCTCACGACCACGTGTAAATACGCACCCACTAACTCACACTAACACATTAACAGTCACATATTAACCCTTTCGCTCCGAAATTATTTTCTGAATTTCGGGATTTTCTTATAAAAAATCAATTGTTCAAGAAACAATTAATCAAAAATAAAATATTTTTCTTAATGAAGTATGTTCTCTGGACTACTGTGCAACTACGTTTATTAAAGAATTCCATATAAATGGTACATAAACTGCATAAATACAATATCTTTTTTACATACCAAACGTGCCACATGGTTACAGTGGGAGTGAAAAGATTAACAAAGACATACTACCAGAAAAATGTACTTCATAATACTACGCACACTGACACATTGACACATATACGTGCATAATTTTACGAACGCGAGCAGACACTCACGTATTAATAGACACGCATATTTCTGCAGATATGCACACGCACACACACATATGCACGAAAGATCGTACACGGACACTTACACACACACAGACACATATACACACACATGCACACACACAAACATGCAACCACAAGCACACACACGCGCGCGCACACCTTCGTATCGAATTATTTCTTATAAAAAATACGATATCTGCAAAATGATTTTACATATACTTTGTTAAGGGACGCGCTCGACAAAACAGTCGTATACATCGTTTATTGGACACTTTAAAAAGGGGCATTTACTTATCAGATCCATTAGTTTCGATGATATGTATAGAAGAACGAAAGAAGGAATGCAAGCGTCGGCTTCTTTCCTGTGAAGTAAAAAATTTTCTTGATAAAAGGTAGTTGATTCGAAAGTATTAGATTTCGATCCAAATCTACGGCTAACCGTAAAATTATTTTTAAGTTCTTTTTAATCCTAATTTTTTTTTATATCTATCTAGTAAAATAAATTAAGTTTATCAGCAATAGCAGTGCATAACAATATCATAAAAAGTTTTATAGACATAGAAAATAGTGAAAATATACTGAACTAAGGAACAGCGATACTGAAGAAAATGATTCAGTGAAAAAAAAAATATTTTATGGACATATAAAATATAAATGGGGTTTATTTCAATAATGTGCAGGGCTATACCTTACGAAAACAAACAGACCTAATGTTAAAAACCATAAAGCGTTTTCTTTAAATTATTATAACCAAAATATGTCAAAGGTATGATGCTGAATGAATAAATATTCTTATAGATGCTTATGGTTATTTTATAAGAAAACCAGCAATATATGTTTTATAAGGTGTTATGTAATCTGATATTTTATGATATTAGATAAGCCCGTTTTTCTAAATATAAGTATAACTATATGTATACATTGTAACGTGGCAGTTACTATGGCTTATTATCTCGACACTTTACCAGATTTTCTAAGTTAATGAGCGCCAGGTAAAGCGCGGCTAACTCGGCAAGAGCCCTTTCCCAGAGGAAGTTCCGTGAAGAGGAAAAATCAGGAATTAATAAATTTATAATAAGCACTCACAATTTTCACTTTAAATATACTCAAGCTTTATTTCTAATCGTCGGATAATACTATCGGTCGCCAATTTACAATTATTCTTTTAACTACCGGTCACTATACAAAATGGCTATTCTAGCCCCCGTGCGCGTCTCCCGCGACGACCGAATCACCACGTTTTCCCGAGCTTACTAATAAATAGCAACCCCCATGAATTTTCCCTACGAATTTTCTAATTTCCCCCTTTATCGATATCTCACATAGTGTACCTCTCGCGCCGCGCACTGATTCCTCGTTGGTGTCACACCACCACTTCGCGTAAATGCCGGAAAGCGTTGTATTATAATTATGTATATAAATAATATAAATTACCGACTCCGAGGAGTACCGAGGGTCGCTCGGCAATTACCAGTCCAACTCACCGTCGCTTGACTGTAGTCGCCGTGCTAGAAGTCTCGACGTCGTTGCCTCGTGGTCGCTACTAAGTCGCGAACCCCGCGTGGCCCGAGAAATCCCTCTGGTCTCCTTTAGCGCGCGTCTCGAATCTCCTGCTCAACCAAGGAGATCCTGCCGATTTTCTCGTAGCGCTCCTCTGGTCTACTCTCGCCAAACCTCCACTACTCTTTTCTCCTCGCCGATAATGTCCTCGCGGTATTACAAAAAAACGTGAGAGGTGTGCGCGACGTGCGTCCGAAAGCTACGACGGGCGGGCAGTCAATCTTCAAAATCGGAGAGGGAGGAAATCTCTTCCAAATTGTGGCTTTTCTTCTTGCACAACTTCAACTGAAATACTTGTTGCTTCGGCCCCTTTCTTTACAGTGATTGGCCTTGATTTTCCCTAGATGCAAAAATCAAGTCCAAGTCAGCGGTGATTTGAGTCGCTAATTCTCATTGGCCCGCTCCGCGAATGCCGCCCTGTCCACGCAGCGCGGGTAATATGAATTGCTAGATATACACGCGCGGGCAACCCGGCGTGTATATCTATATCGGGCGCTTTCGGTTTTGTCGCTGCCGGACCAACACAGTTGGCAGCGGCGACGTGCGCGCGTCGGCCTACGCTAGGAGAGGCCGGCAGCTTCGTGCGGCTCGCGGCGCAGCGGCTGCTAGCTCTCCCCTCTACCGACAGTCCTGTCGGTATATCTCTCTCTCTCTCTCTCTCTCTCTCTCTCTCTCTCTCTCGTGGCTACAGCCGAGATAGTGTGCCTCGAGGAAGCCGCCGCTGCTGCTGTGAATCCTCTCTCCTCCCGCGTCTGCGTGCATCGGGAGAGAGGGCGGCCGCGCGCGCGTGTGTGTATGTGTGTGCTTGGGCAGCGGCTCATCATCCTCGAGAGGCGAGGAAGAAAGAGCAAGCGAGAGAGAGAGGGTCGCGCGTACAGCGTGCAGTGATGTTGGTATTGTGCATGTGTGTGTAGACTCGTCGCCGTTGCTAGCTCCGAGCAATCGTCGCTGCGTCGATCAGCTGGTGCCGCTGGTATGGGTGTGTGCGTGTGTGTGCCGGTCTACGGCCTTCCTCGGTCGCGACTCCTTATCCTCATTCCCTCAACAAATAAATAACAATCCCCCCATTAATAACAATACTAATTAATGTGAAAATGCTCGGCTCTGGTGACGGGTGACTGGGTCGCGATTGACTGCCCGTATTTAATATTATTGGGACGTGAAATATACGTCACAAACTCTCCCCCCCTAAACGGGACACACCGTCAGGAGTGGACTGGTTATTCCAATAATCAAACGAGACTCTAATTGGGCCATTGTATCCCATCAACGCGATTCCCGAACAACCCTCGGCACCAGAGCTTTTACAAGAAACAATATATATACATATCGACACTTAAACTAATCAAGTTGAAAACAAACAAAAATTTATTAATACCTCCACCTTACTACTCCCAATCCCACCACAGAGCAACAGCGCTCATAGATCGCGCGACCATAGGGGAAATTATAATAGCCTAAATAAAAAAATTCCAATAAATAAATAAATAACAAGACTTTTAACAACTTTCTGGGCATGGCTATGCCTCCGTCACTCCAGGTTTCGGTCGCTAGTAGTTCTCAGGTTATGCCCCTTTGGTCGCCGATGCTTAGGGTCTCGGATGGGTCGCTATTAGCATGGTGGTCGCTAGATTGATCAGGTTGCTCTTCTTCTACGGGCCGCTTCGATGAATAACCACTTCAAGGTCGCTTGTAAAGAGGAGGTCGCTACTACGGGGCTCTCCCCCTTGGGGGAATATATCTTTTCAATTCGCTCACGTGCACCTCGGGTATTATTTTATCCTCACCCATATTTAGCATATATACCAGCGGAGACTTAACTTCTTTGATGGTAAACGGGCCGTCAAACCGGCCAGCTAACTTAGCCGAAAAACGCTTGTCTTTGTTTGACAAGTGGTGGTTTGCCCTCATTACTAAGTCTCCTACCTGGAATGTCGCCTCCTTCCTGCCACGATTGTAGTATTTGGCTTGTCGCTCCTTTGCAGAATCGATATGCCTGATTACTAGGTCGCGTAGGGCATCCAGTCTTCTTACTCTATCTAACCATTCTTCTGGGTCGCTACTAATAATTGGTCGCTTTGGCTCTACTTCTCTTCGTAAACTATTCACCGGCCTTGGGTGTCGTCCATAATTCAAGAAGGCTGGTGATACCTTGGTGGTCGCTTGCATGGCAGTGTTGACTGCATGCCTAAACTCATGAAGATGGGCATCCCAATTCCGATGGTCTTGTTTTACGAAGGTCGCTATCATGGTCTATAGGGTTCGATTGCTTCTCTCCACTGGATTGGCTTGAGGATGGTATGGTGGCGTGGTCACATGGGTCACTCCATACTCCTTCAGCGTGGCGGTCAGGTGCTTATTTATGAACTCTTTCCCGTTATCTGTGTGTACGTAGTTCGGCGTCTCCCACCGAAACAAGATGAGCTCCTCTAGGGCGCGAGCCACCGACTTGCCATCCGCCTTCCTCAGCCGCTTCAGCTCGAGCCACCGCGTGAAGAGATCTTGGAATACCACCAAGTATTTGAATTGGCTCTTACTTGGTGGAAATTCCATAAGATCTGCTACCACTACGGCCCATGGTCGCTCTTCAATTCTTTTGCCTAGTAGCCCTAGGGGTCCCGTCTGAGAGGCCTTGTGCTTCTGGCATTCGAGACAAGCCTGGACGAAGTGGCGCACGTCGTAGTACATGCCTTGCCAGTAGTACTCGCGGGCCACTCGGTCATAGGTCTTCTCAAGTCCCAGGTGTCCCGCGGAGGTGATGGAGTGGCTCTCCGTCATCACTCTCTCACGGTACTCTACTGGGACGACAAGTCTCCATCCTTCTTCTCGAGATGTCAATGGGTCTAATAGGGGGTCGCTACGAAATTTGTACAACATGCCATCTTCGATTCGCCAGTCTGGGAATCGGTGTGGGTGTCTTTGTACTTCTTCCATCCTAGATACGTATCGCTCGTCCTGTATCTCTTAAAATCCAGCTATTTCCCCGCGATCCTCATACATCCTGGACAACGCTTCAAGCACTTTCAGCAGAGTGCCCTTCCGATGGATTACTTCGAAGTCCCACTGCTGCATTTCAAGTGCCCAACGGGCTAGTCGTCCAGTAGGGTCCTTCAGATTACGAAGCCATTGGAGGGCGCTATGGTCGGTGATGGCCTTGAATTCGTACCCTTCAAGGTATGGTCGCAACTTCTTAATGGCCCATAATAACGCCAAGCATTCTCTTTCGGACGTGGTATAATTTCGTTCAGACGCCGTGAGTACTCTAGTCACATATACGATGGGGTGCTCTCCATCATCCCCTTCCTGTGTCAAAACCGCCCCAATCGCCACTCCGTTTGCATCACTCTGGGCCGTGAACTTCTTTAGACCTTCAAAGGCCTCTTGTTGGTCGCTATCCCATTTCCATTCTTCCCCTTTCTTAGTAACTTCACTAACGGGATTTTCATCTCTGAGTCGTTCTCAATGAATCGCGAGTACCATCCTACCATACCCAGAAATCGTCTCAGCTGCTTAACGGTCTTCGGCGCTGGATATTCTGTCACTGGTGATACCTTTTCTGGGTCTGGTCGCAATCCATCTTTATCAAGCAAGAAGCCTAAGTACGTCACTCTCGAGCAGCAGAATTCGCACTTTTTCCGATTTACTACCAATCCTGCTTCGACCAGCTTCTTGAGAATCAGCTCCAACCATTGGAGATGTTCCTCAAAGGTCTCGGTCGCTATAATAATGTCGTCCAAGTATCCAAACACAATATGGTTCATACTGGACGCCAAACAAAGCATCGATCAGACGTTGGAAGGTCATGGGCGCATTCGTTAATCCGAAGGGCATTTTTATAAATTGCCAAATACCTGACCCCGGCACTGCAAATGCTGTAAATTTCTTGCTGCTTTGCTCCATCGGTACTTGAAAATAGGCTTGCTTGAGGTCAATTTTGGTCAAATATTTGGCTTTACGCAATTTGTCCAATATGGAATCCATGCTCTTGATAGGATATGCATCCTTCCGGGTCACTTTGTTGAGGTCGCGATAATCTATACAAAATCTATAGCTCCCGTCTGGCTTCTTGATGATTACCGGGGCGCTACTCCATTCACTTGCCGATCACTCTATTACTCCACTCCTGAACATCTTCTCTATCTGTTCGTGTACTACTTGCAGAAGTTTGGGTGACATTCTCCTTGGCCGATGTTAGATGGCGGCTGTGGAGAGGACATCTATGTGATGTTCGGTCAGTGTGGTCGTTCCTAAATTTTCCGATGGTGGAGGTAATATCTTGGTCACTAGGTCTTCTATGGCTTTCCGCTGCTCGTCGTCTGCCTCGGAAATTCCGGCGCATTCGGCGTATGCTGGGGTCGCTTCGATTTCCTCGTCGTCCCAAGATTGCTTCCACGGGTCCTCGTTAGTCCTCCACATCCGTCTGCCGTATCTTACATCAACGTCCCATGGGGTGGTAAAGTCCTGTCCAAGTAAAATGTCGAGGTCGCAAGGATCTACGGCTCTTACCGTCAGCTTCCTGGACCTGCCATCCAATTCCATGTTGATGTCCAGATACCCCAATACTTTCTTTGTTCCACCTAACACACTTCTTATAACAAAGTTCGCTGGTCCCAATCGGTCCTTGAACTTAGCCGCTATCTCTGGTCCTACTAGGGAGACCTTGGCTCCTCCATCAATTAGGGCTCTGTACGGTCTGCCACCTAGTATTACCTTCGTGAAGATGCGGTTCTCTGCGCTCATACCTGCGACTTCGACTTCGCCTGGTTCCGGAACCTCAAGTTGGTCGGCCTCCGGCATACGTAATACGCTGCTCTCCCCCCCTAGACTAGATGTGGGCACCCCAACATCTAAGTCTGTAATAAAGGTGGAGGGGCCCCCAACGAGGGAGTAGACACCTGTGACCCTTCCAGAAGGTCGACCGCCTCCCGTACGAGGGCTAGGTGCTCGAAATCCTTCTGTTCGTCAGCTGTTGGATTGAGCGCCGTTATGTCGGACCCTTCGAGGATCGGTAATGTTGTCACTCTTTCGGTCACTCTTGTGCTCTCACGACTCTTTCTATTCTCTACTTTTTTTCTCTCTTCTCGAATTTTGTTGCTCTCACTATTCTCTCTACTCTCTACTTTTTCTCTCTCTTCTCGAATTTTGTTGCTCTCACTACTCTCTTTAATTAATGGTTTTGTGGTCGCTATTGGTGAGGTCCCATTTAATCCTCCGCTGTTTGAAGTATTGCTCCATACTAGGTGGGTTTCCCCATCTGACAATGTGGACTTAATACTTTTAGCTGCCTCGTCTATCATCGATACACTTCTCTCTTGGTCGCTGCTAATTTTCGCGTTCTCTGGGGTCGCTATTCTCTTCTCCTGTATGGTCGGTTGGGCGCTATGCTGGCTTCCCTTTATTGTTGCCAGTTTCGTCCCGTTTGCGGTTGCTGAGGAGGTATGGGACTCTTCTGCCTCCCCTGCATCCCGTTTCCCATGGCCTGATTATTTGGAGAAGGCTGCCATGCCGGCAGTCTATTGGGACATTCGTTTGCAGAGTGTCCCATAGCCCTACACAAGTAGCATGTCCTTTGTGGACATTCTCTTGCTCGGTGCCCTACCGTCTGGCATGTATAGCATGCACCATATACTGGTATATTTTGGGCTGAAGGCCCATTTTGGTCTCTAGTTCCTCTCATATTATAGACGCCTTGGACGGTGAATCCTTGGGCTTGACCACCTCTACCCTGAAACGAGTTAACATTCTGGGGAGGAGACCATTGCCAAGCGGGCACAAAACTCGGTCGCAGTGGATTCAGCGGTGTGCTGTGCGTCATCGTTGCGGTCGCGTTGTGTGAGGCTGGCTGTACTGGGGTCGCTTGTACGTTGGCCTCAGGCCTTTGATTCTCCTTGGCAGCGGCTACCGCATTTATTTGTTTTTGTTTTTTCTTCGCTTTTCTATTCCAATTTCTCTTTCTCGCAGGTTTGGTTGTCGCTGATGTGCTGTCGCTAGTGTCGCTTTCTGGGTTCAATTTCTCGTAGGCTGCCGCTACCTTACGGACTGAGGGTGTCCCAGAGTATGCTGCACCTGGTATGCTCATCTTCTCCTTTGATGGAGGCTCTTCAAACCGGTCATCTAGTTCTTTCTCCTTTTCCCAAATTCTTCCTAATTTCTCTATATCCTTGAACATCTTGATTTCTTTCCCCGCCATGAAGTGTCGATAGTCTTTTCTTAAGCCCTTGCAGGCCTGTTTTACTATTGTTTTCCTGGATGGGGGTCGCTTAAAGTGTTCGACAATGTATTCCACGCAGGATATATAATTGGCAATCTTTTCTCCTTTTGCCATCGATCGGTTCCGTAAGTCCGTCATCGTGTCTTCTTCATCTCTGTGACCCAAATACTGCCTTCTGAACGCTTTTTTAAAGTCTTTCCATGATTTTAGGTCCGGTCGCTTCGATCGATAATATCTGCTAGGATTTTTCGAAAAGATCGATGGTAAAGCATTCAACAGCTCCCTGTCGCTCATGGCTAGGCTTGCTTTGCAATCCTGCAGCCGGTCCAAAATTTCCTCTGGCTCCTTATATTCCCCATTGAACTTTAGGTTCCAGCTCTGCAATATTTTAACATTCTTCCCCGCTATATCTGCATTCGAATGACTTTTTCTATTTTTTTGTTTCATTTTCTTATCTTCATATTCCGAATCGCTAGTCGATGTCGACTGGTTCCGTTTGTGGCCTCTCCTGTGTTTTCTACTTCTTTTATTGTGGTCGCTATCTGAGTCTGATGACGTTGTATTACCGTCGCTACTTGTGGTACTATTACTCGAACTCCTATGTCTACGGTTTTTCACTTTACGACTATCTCTCTTCTTTACTGATCTTCGGTCTAGTACGCTACTTTCCGAGCTACTCGATGACAGTCGCTTTCGTTCTCCTCTTCTCTGTTTTGATACTTCGGTTTGCTGGTCTGTTGGCCTACGAACGGTGTTCACCTTAGGACTCCGAATCTCTGCCACTTCGTGATTCCTGGGTCGCTCTCTTCTCTCTTGAGATCCCCTCGGTGGTCTCGGACTGTCTACGTAATCCTGTGGGTTTGCTACCGGAGGTGGGACTACTGGAGGTTGTGGCGCGTATACCGGTTCTCGGAGGAGAATTGGTCTATGTTGTGCCATTTTCAGGTGTTCAAACTCCTGCAGTAGCCGTTCGTATGGTCCTGCCCTCGTGGAATGGCATCTTCTTCTCGATTCCCATCTTCTTTGTTGCTCACGTCGCTACTGTCTGTTGAGTTCCCATTTCTTGGGGTACTGGCTATGGGGTCTCTATGTTTTACTTGTCTAATATATTGAATACTGTCGTTTGGGTTTATCCCCTGCAGTGGCGTTTGGCTTTGTGATGTTCCTGTCGGATTGTCACTTCTTGCCAGGGGTTGTCCCCTCTGACTAGTCCCCGGACCGGCCCCGACGTTCGTTGCTTGTGCCATTGCAGGAGGTCGTGTGACCGACGGCGCTGCGGTGGTTGGCATCGAAGGTAACGTTCGTTCCGAAGCCGTTGACGCTGATGTAATCAATTGTATTGGTCTCTGGATCATTGGTACCGCGGGAGTTCCCGTACTGGAATCCGGTGATGGATGATTTCCTGTATAATGGAAAAGTGGCTCTGGCAGCCTCCATTGGTAGCCGGTTGGTATCATCTTCATTAATCCCGGAGTATATGCCAACTGTGTATGACTGCTCATCGCTAAGAGTTGCGGTGGAAACCCTGTTTGCACTCTTGGTCGTGTGTTTGCAGACACCATCTGCATCGCGAAGCTATCCGTTGGTCCCCGTGTACGAACTGGTGTCGTCGTAGTGATAGTGGTGGTCGCTTTGCTTATCGTTTCTAGCGTAACCACCGGTACATCGGTCGTTTGTTGTTGTGTTGTGACTTCTTGAATCTGCTCAGTGATTGTCTGTCCCTCTTCTTGGCTATACTCTGTTTCTGTGCTTTGCAACTCTACTTCTTTGGTCGCTCTCTTAGGCTTCCTACCTCTTTTCTTCTTTTGAAGTATTTGTTCAAAAGATTCCTCTCGCATTATGGCCGCCGATGTTGCTGGTACTTGATCCCATGGTCTCTCATCCAATACTGTATCCCAATTTATTGCTGTACCTGGTTCCACTGTCCTTATACTTGCCCGCAAGAGTCTGTCTCTAAGTTGGGCTGTTGTCCCAGATATGCTAAGTCCCACCTGATCTAGAATTATTATTAGTTCGCTCGGGTCCATCCCATTTATTCTACTTGATACTGCCATGCGCTGGCGTATGCGCGGATCCTTCTTTGCTGCTTCTACTCTACTCGTACACTAAGGGAAGAAAACAAAAAAAAACAGCGGTTTGGTCGCTAGTTACTCTCTACAGTTACTGCAGTATTCGCTTTGTTGGGAGGGCCCGATCAAGTCTTTGGAATCTTTTCAAAGACGGGGATTTAACTTGCAATACCTGGTGCACGTGAATGGAGAAGTCGCTAATAAAGGAATCAGTCTTAACTCTTTTACGGGACAATTTTCCTGCCTAACTACTGTGTCACTAATTTTCGATTTTTATAATGATTTATAATAATAATATGTATATTTATATATGTATGTTACTCTGGAGATTACCGTATGTACTTTTGCTAAAGGGACAAAAGGAGATAAACAAAGAAAATAGCTTCTTTTCTTGAGGTCTTCTTTATCGGTTCCTTTAGCTGAAAATGCCTACTCGAAATTTATTTGCCTAGCTCTTGAGTAGCTGCTGAAATACCCTGACGCGAATCTAATAAAGTCGCTATTCAGTCTTCAGTAGTTCTTGGTCTTCTCTTCTTGTTTATATCTGGAGTAATAATCTGAGGTTTCTTCTTGGTCGCAATCAATTTTCAGTAAATAATTCCCAATACAATTAAATAAATATATATATATATATATATATATATATATATATATATATATATATATATGTAATAATTAATTTTTCCTTTGACACAGTAGTTATAATATAAAATACAATAACTTTAGTTGTTGTATTTTTATACCCAATTTCCAGTAGTTGTTAGAAAAATTTTATTCTTAACTAAATTATAAATCGTTCTTACTAATCGATTTGGGGGTAGTTGCACAGCAAATAATATTTTGTGGAGGTGTTCGCAAAATGAATTTTCCCTATACGGTGGTGTAACTCCTACTCTACTACTTTAAAGTCGTTGAGGAGACTTGAAAAATAGGTCAGAATTCAGAAAATTACACACCAATTAATTTCTCTATCACTATAACTCATTACTCAATTTTCACTAAATCCCCAACAAAGATTTTCTGAATTTGTCTCCTATTTTCCCCACCTTCTCTATTTATCGCTATTATACACAGTGCGTCACCGCAGCCTTCCGCTTACACTGGTAATTCGCTATTTTCTTTAGCGATCGCTACAAGCTTCCTCCAATAACCGAAGAAAATTTTCAATACTCAAAAAGAATCCTACGAAAGGACCCAATTGTAACGAAATTTTTCTTTACTACGCACCCAAACTGTGAAAACCCTCAATAAATCGCTCAGAAATTTTGGAAAAATTTTCAAGAATATAAAAAAAAATATCTCAAATCCAAAAAAAAATTTTTTTTGACAAAAACCCTTCAAAAAAAAATATCTTCAAATATTCTCAAAATAACCAAAAAAAATTTTCCCGAAAAATTCTCCAAATAGAAAGTTTCTTTCAAAAAAAATAATTTCGGAAATTTCTCTAAAATATCCAAAAAAAATTTCCGGAAAATCCGTAAATCGAAAAATTTTCAAAAAATAATTTTGGAAAATTCTCGAAAATATCCAAAACCAAAATTTTCCGGAAAATTCTCAAAATCGAAAAATTTTCAAAAAATAATTTCGGAAAATTCTCAAAAATATCCAAAATTTTTTTCGGAAAATTCTCAAAAATATCCAAAATTTTCAAAAAATAATTTCGAAAAATTTTCAAAAATATCCAAAAAATTTTTTCGTAAAATTCCCAAAATCAAAAAATTTTCAAAAAATAATTTCGAAAAATTCTCAAAAATATCCAAAAACATTTTTTGGAAAAATCTCAAAATCAAAAAATTTTCAAAAAATAATTTCGTAATATTCTCAAAAAAATTCAAAAAAATATTCCGGAAAATTCTCAAAATCGAAAAATTTTCAAGAAATTTTATGACCCAAACACCAGTTTCAAACAAACTCATGCTTCCAAGACTAATTCCATATATTCTCAGCGTTACTGAATCGATTTTTAATGTTAGTTTACCCCCACCACGTCAGAGTTTTGACTCACCGAATCCACTTCTGGAGTTACTTCACATGAAGCTGAAGCTACCCGATACGCGTTACCCGCCAGAAATAGGTGTAGACGGTCGGAGGCCCCCCCCCCCCCAAATTAACTGTATATTTAATCATTTAATGCATGTCAATTGATGATTTTGAATTAAAAATATTTTGAATGATATAAAATATACATAATAAGTATAACATTAATGATAATAAGGCATTATTTCTTACTGAAAACGTTCTAAGACTTAACCACCTATGATTTGAGTGCTCTCGCTCAATAACCTCTATAACGTTTTCCAGAGTTATCGTTAGCTTCTGAAACTTTTCGACTATATTCTCCGAATGCTATAGAATATTAAGCATGTTTAATACCAGTGGCAGAAAAGGTTTCTGATTATCTGAAAATACAGAGATATACGTGAAATTCGCTGACTTCGCCGACTTCGAGAATTTATTCTCAAAATATTCTCTGTAGCTTTTTCGAAAGTTATCATTGGCTTCTAAACCTTTTCGACTATATTCTCCGATTTCTACAGAAGACGAAACACGTTTAAAACTCGTGGCAGAAAAGGTTTCTGATCAAATAAAATACGGAAGAAATAGAAAAAAATCGCTGATATAGGAGACTTTAAAATTTTGACGGTCTCGCTCCAAATAAACTCTGCAACTGATTTCAGAGTTATCGTTGGATTCTAAAACTTTTAGAATATATTCTCCTAATGTTATAAAATAGAAAACATTTAAAAACCCCGCGGCAGAAAAGGATTCTGATTGATTAAAAATACAGAGCTATCCGTGAAATTCGCTGATTTTGCCGACATTAAAATTTCGGCGCTATCGCTCGAAATATTCTCTGTAACTTTTTCCAAAGTTACCCTTAGCTTCTAAAACTTTTGGAAAATATTCTCCTAATGATACAGAATATGAAACATGTTTATAACCCGTGGCAGGAAAGTTTTCTGATCAAATAAAAATAAGGTTTAAGAGCAAGAAATCGCTGTTTTCGCCGACATTAAAGTATTGGCGCTCTCGCTCGAAATATTCTCTGTAGCTTTTTCGAAAGTTATGATTGACTTTTATAATCTTTAGAATATATTCTCCTAACGCTATAGAATACAAAACATTTAAGAACCCCATTATAGAAAATGATTCTGATTAATTAAAAATAAAGAGATAGGCGTAAAATTCGCCGCTTTCACCGACTTTAAAGTTTTAGCGCTCCCGCTCGAAATATTCTCTGTAGCTTTTTCCAGAGTTATCTTTGGCTTTTAAAATCTTTGAAATATATTCCTAATGCTACAGAACACGAAACCTGTTTAAAACCCGTGTCAGAAAAGGTTTCCGATCTAAGAAAAATACTGAAGTAATAGAAAAAAATCGATGATTTCCGTGACTTAAAAATTTTATCGCTTTCGCTCGAAATATTTTCTGCAACTTTTTTCGTAGTTATCGCTGGCTTCTAAAACTTTTGGAATATATTCACCTAATGATACAGACCATGAAACATATTTAAAAGACGTGGAAGAAAAGGTTTCTGATCAAATAAAAATAAGGATTAAGAGCAAGAAATCGCTGATTTCGCCGACATTAAGAATTTAGATGCTCTCGCTCGAAATATTCTCTGCACCTTTTACCAGAATTACTGTTGGCTTGTAAAAATTTTCGACAATATTCTCCGAATGACACGGAACATGAAACATGTTTAAAACTCATCGTAGAAAAGGTTTCTGATCAAATAAATTAAGGACTAAGAGCAAGAAATCGCTGCTGTCGCCGACTTTAAACTTAACTTTATGTAAAATATTACGATGAACATTCTATATAGACTACCAAATGGCCGATAACTGCTTTTGGTGACGACATTCGAGATGTACACGATATATGTCACAAGAGGGAAACGATGCATTTCATTTAGTTTGGGTGTGTTCGATTTACTATATTTACATGCGTGAATCGCGCATCATTGGTTCTAATACTATTACAATGTGGAGCTAAATTCTTAATAAACGGTAAAACTATTTTGTATTTACGTAGATTATTCTTTAGTCTGTTTCTTTGTACCTGATATTATCGACACGCGTTTCTAAATATTTTAAACGCCTGTGTATAATACTATCAATAAATTTCACATGATATCCATTTTCTGTTAGTAGCGTTCTTACGATGTTAAGGTTTTCATTATGAAATTGCTCGTCGGATAAATTGATACGTTCGTCAACAAGGTTAAAAATGATCACCCTATTCTGAGAAAGAAGGTAGTGCGAAAAGAAGTAGATATATCTGTCTGAAGAGGTAGGTTTATTGTACCAATGTATGGTTTGTTTACTGATATGCATTTGTTGCATTTGAAGGTCATAAAAACTAATTCTTTTCGCATCGTTTTCTGTCTCTATGGTGAATTTCAAATTTGTATCAAAACTGTTAAAGGGCTTCTTGAATTTTATTTTCTCTAATAATAATCATGTAATCATCTACATATCTATTATAATGCGAAGTAACCTATTTCAGTTTTTTTAAGCGATTGATCTTAAGTCTTTTAAGGGATATTTCTACCCACCATGGACTCATACAAGAGCTCATGGTTGCTCCTAAAACTTGTTTATAGTGACCATCATTAAACTGAAACTACGTGGAATTAATCAAGAATTGCACCCCATTAACGAATTATTCTTTTTGTCAAAGAAATTTTGTTTTTGATATATTTCCATTAACATTTTAGAGCAGAAATAATTAAATCAGAGCTTATGTTTGAAAAAGTAATACATTATCAAAGGAAAACTACCTATAATATTCAGCAATTTTACACTTTAATAATATTTTTTTTAAATATAGCATCGTAATGATTTACAGACATCTGAATAAACTGAATTCATTAGTAAGGCTAGTACCGTATTAAAAAACTGAAATAGCACACACACAGTCTACAAAACCAAATGTTTAGATTGCAATGTTACATACATAGGATAGAGCAAAAAATGCTCTCTTAGCGGATCTATTAACATGGCTATCTAGTTAAGATGAAGACGTTGATTTTGTTCCAGCAATACAGATACATAAGTATTCGCCCCACAATTTCGATTTTAAAAACGTTAGATACTGAACGTAACTATATAAAATGTATATTTTCAGAGATATTAAATATCCATTTCCACTTGCACACCGTCAATCGAATACTATATACAAATCGTCTAAAGAATACTAATAATGATAATAATAATTAGAGAATAGTTGATTGATCACTACGCGTTAATTTTTATTGTAAATCCACAACGTTTCGGATGTATTGGTAACATCCCTTCTCAAGGGCTACAAGAAAACAGTACATAATACGTTAATTAAATACAATTAATTTACAATTAACTTACGGCTCAAAGTTCGAATGCAGAAGGCTTTATCCTGAAGGCAAAAGTGTGAAGGCAAATGGCCAGAAGCCATGGGGAACTATGCCTTTTATAACCACGCGGGGTCGCATGCTTAGCCTACACTAGGAATTGATTATGCGTACTCGAGGAGGGGGCGACAAAGGTATAGAGTCGCGGAAGGTAATTCGTTTGATTCGTTCTGCCGTTGAGATACGAGTACCTTTTTAGCCTGCTTGAGTCTTGGCGTTGCAAATATCTACTGCGAATCCAGCTTTCTTGATGCAATTTTTGTCTCATTACGATATATATAACATTTGATTGACATTATATCATAAAATTGGATACATATGTATATAGATATGGCATCCTATTTCTTTTTTGCCTTTACAATTGGATGTTCGCGGTTACGAAGATTTTTCATACATTTTCTTATGAACTCCAGTAACATGCAGACTGGTCATATGTAGTGGATATGTAGTTAGTATTATTCTGGAAGGAATTTTTATTCCAAGGAAAAGATTAGGAGTAGTTCGAAGGATATGTTGGATTATAGGTTAAACATGCGGTTATTAAATTTAGGATAATAGTCATTACAATTTTTCTTTGAGTAGACCCAGTTTGCTAAGTAACGTTATGCTTAGTTTAAATATAGATACATTATTAAACCATTTGTACTAAGGGAGTGATTAGTCAAAGTTCACGTTTGCGATTGATTTGGCTCCTTTAGTACATTACACATTGACAGATTATAATTTATTAAAATTTTTCTAATTGAAGTATATAAAGTTTTTTGTATTAGTTTTTGTGAATTTCGTTGCCTTCTTGTTGCGTTGTTCTTTTGATATTCGCCTCGTCTGTTCTTGATAGGAAGTTTTTATAAGACGGCCTTGCGTCTCTGCAGTACCTCCTCTTCTTTCTTCGGAATTGGGACTTTTGATGTTCGTGGTTTACTTTTGTATTTCAAGATGAAGATCGGCTCGACAGATAGACTCTGTGAATGGTGCTTGTAGTTGGAGTGAATCTTCTTCCTTAGTCGCTCTCACGACGCGTCTAGGTATAGTACCTCTGTTACGATGCTGTACCTTGCATTATATTTAGTTCTACTATGATTCTCTTTCGAATTACACAATCCGTTACATGGTATTTGCGTTCCTTTAAATTAATATAATACGAAAAAGTAGCCTTGCTTACATACTTATCACTTAATTTTGGTAATTGTTATATGTATAGTGTAAGTTGTTTTAATTGTTCACATGTATATGTCATATATTTCATTTAATTTACTTATTCGTATTTTCACAAGGTTGTTTATAGTTTGGTATGATTAATAATGGAATATCAATCGATTACCTAATGGCTAAATTAACGCAGATTTATTTCTGTATAATTAATTACATGATTTCAATTTGTTTACTATTTTTCATCACTCTTATTTAAATATTAATACATATTTGTATTTTTTAATAACCAATGAAGTTGTTAAAAAATTAACAATAGCGATATTGCTGGACAACCTTATCACAACTTCGTTCGTACATTACATATTTTATTATACATTCGAGGTGTTATAATAATTTGTCAAAGTTCCTTGCGATACAAAATTTTATAACAAAGATTATTATAACTCATTTACTATTTAACAAGATATTATAGTTATTTTTTGCTTCTGTTGAGACGGTGAGATGTCATAAAATGGACCCTTTTGCATATGTGTGGAAATGGTCAAAATTGGCATTATTCGATGTGTTAACAAAATTACTTAAAAATCTTCCACGTTTAAAATTTACATTTATTATCAGTATGAAAAATGCTTTCATTGCACCAATTACATTTATGGTACTAGTCAATTTATTGATTGATAGCTATAATACTACTATAATATACTATGATATAATAGAATGCTATAAGCATTGTATGTATTCTAAAGCTTTGTTCCTACCTTACATACAACATTTTTGCTAATATAAATCGATATGCTAATATATTTAATCCGCCGTATTTCTTTTAATCGTTTGTACGGTAGTAGTGATTGTCAATCACAATAATCGATTACGTTTACTTAGAGTATATCTTTACATTTGTTTTGGTTTTCATTTACTGACTAGATATTTTGCATTGCAAAATGCTAGTGGATTTTAATACAACTGACACTTTCGCCTGTTATACTACTGAGACGGCCTGTACCTATACCATTATTATCAAGAACGGTACCATTAATTATTATAGTTAATGTTAATATTATATTAACATTAGTAATTATTATAAGTAAAATAAATTAATTAGTACATTTAGGATATAGAAAAGTAGTATTAATTAAAAGTTAGTTTTTTTTATAAGAAATCATTTAATTAATTATTTAATTATTGCGGAAATGATTCGTTTTTATATTTGTTAACTAAGATGATACGGCGTGGCCAACGTAATAGCTAAGAACGCGCGCGTGTGCGTATACACACACGAGCCAGCAGACATACGAACGCGTGTTCAGCGACGAGCAACGAATTCGCGAATATTAGAAGAGTGGGGATTCGCGAATAACGTGAGAAGGAGGACGGGAGCGAGAGAGATGGAGAGAGTTGGCTCGGGTATATATCGGCGACGCACAGCCGAGGAGGCACTGAGTTTTCTCTGACCTCTCAAGCCGTGGCTAGCCAGCGAGCAGGCCTCGCGCTCGGGATACTAGGGTGAACTCGGGCCACTTTTTGTAGTGAACACACGGTGATGTGGCGAATCCTCGCCTATCTACCGTGTGTAATCTCTCTCTTTCGCTTACCTCTACCGTAACTCCACTCATCTTTAATTGTACTTTTACCCTCAATAAAAAAAAAACAAGTTTCACACTAATTGTTCTCTAATACTTATAACTCATTTTTTTCCGCCTCCACCTATTATTCGGGTGCGCCGGACGTCCTTCAGTAGCCACTGGAGGGGGAAACGCGCTAACGAATTCCATAAAAGGCATAGCTCGTGGCGGCCAACGCGCTGCCCGAGACTACGTCTTCAGGGTTTTACCCGAGAAAAGCGCGCTGGTGCCTTTCTCGGGATTTTGACTGCTTGCCCGGCGGAGAACTAATGCGCCCTCCTGCTGCTTCGACTTGGCATACCAAAAAACAGAGTACAGTTGCACTTCTGCAGCCCCGACCTCGGCGGCTGCAGGACCGTAACTATCAAGGGGAATCAAGGAAAAGGTTGTTTCTCGCGCACTTCTTCGGGTCTGTACGCGAACCGCGTGTAAGAAAAACACATCTGGAAAACGAACTCTCCTACGTTGGAGTAGAAGAACGGCTTAAGTCCGTCACACTACGTTATATTGACTGATATATATCAGCAAAATTGACTGGTTTGTTATGTTGCTATGAGACGGTTATTCTAAACATTATAATACATAACATATAAATTTATTTATTTTCTATTTTAAATTGGTCATATCATTAACAAAATGACTTAAGTCGTCGGCGGCGGGAGGATCGCTTGACGGTAGTCGTGCTAGACGCCCAAACACAAGCTCGTAAGGTGTGAAAATGGTCGATTCATTTCGTCCGGAATTATGGTTAAGCATTACTAATTCTACCCATTAATCCCATTCGGCTTCTTTAGAAATAAACATCTTGAGAAATTTACTTAATGGTGCGTGCGCTCGCTCGAGAGAGCCGTTCGACTGCGGGTAAAATGCGGTAGTTTTAATTTGCTTGATTTTGAATCTCTTGGCTATGCGCGTCATTAAATTACTTAGAAAATTTGTCCCTTGATCCGTTAGTATAGCTTGAGGAGCTCCGAAAATACAAATTAATCTTTTTATAAATCCATCAGCTACTGAAATTGCTGTCTGATCTGGAAGGGGAACAAAAATTATGAATTTCGAAAATTGATCTTGCATGCTAAGTATGTATTCATTACCCATTTTAGTTTTAGGTAATGGTCCGACTATATCAAGAGCTACTTTAGCTTACGATATCGCTGGATAATCAGTAATAATTAAATTTTGCTTGGTTTTGATTCTAACTAATTTTTTTAATTGACATTGTTTGCATTTTGGAATGAACGTTTGTACTTCCTGCTTAAAATTTTCACAATTATATTTATATCTAATTCTTTGTGACCACCAATCGTAGAACAGTGCAATTCTTCGATAATTTTTGCGCGTCCAGAAAATGGAGGATGTTGTATATGACCGAGACATATAATGATTTTGATGTTTGTTGAATATAATTCTCTTTTAATACTGTTTACAATTAAATTGAATTCAATGTTTTCAATATTCTTACTTTTTGCTACGCTAAATGTATTAAACTCTTTTTAAATTAAAACAAAACTCAATTTATAAAGTAAAATTTGCAAAATATTCATGATATTTTTTAAACTTCAGCGTTGCTTGCTTCTAAGTGGCATTACTATATGGAATCTAGTATTAACATTAATTAATTTAGGTTCACTAACAGCTAAATTATCAAGACTAGGTAGTTTATTGATTTCATATCATTGCTTTGCTCCTTCATCAAGTTGCTGGCCTATGGAATTGACGAAATATAAATAATTGTCTTTTTGCATAAATAATTTTTCTCTACAATGAATAATATTTCTACTAGGGAGTTCGTTTGCGTGTGAGTCACTATGTCTGAGCTCCGAATTGAGTAGTTCATTAGACTAGCTTGAATTTTCATTTAAAAGAATAGATACATTAAGTTCTATATTAAATTCCGCAGTGTTATCGGCAGCTGTAGGGACGGGGCTGCATGCGCGACTTTCCTGCCTTTCTTCTGGGTACGTGTTCTCACCGTTCCATCCTTGAAAATTTCCGCACGGCGCGGCTGCGAGTGAGGGCATTTCAACTATCTCTATAGCTGCAGTGGACGTGTCATGTGTCACCGGCCTCTATTCGTCAAACGTTTTACGACCTCCGGCTGTTCTCTTGCGTGGTGCGAGGACTTGGATGGCTGACGTGGTAACGTTAATGATTAATATTTATGATTCCACTGGATTTCGCGAAAGTGCATCGGCATTACTATTTATTGCGCCAGGTTTAAATTTGATTTCAAAGGTGAAATCTGCCAATTTTAATCTCCATCTCGTTACTCTAAAGCTTGGATCTTTGTGCGAGTTTAGCCAGACTAATGGTCTATGGTCTGTAATAAGAGTTAATTTTCTGCCATACAAGTACGGTCTGAATTGAGTTATACAAAATAATATAGCTAAAGCTTCTTTCGAAAAAGTGCAATAATTTACCTCAGCTAGGGTGAGGCCTCGTGACACAAGAGCTATGGGAAGTTCTTGTTGCGAAATCACTCCATCGATAGCGTACCCGCTAGCATCGGTCATAATAGCAAATTGTTTATCAAAATTAGGATGTATAAAGATTAGTGGTTCACATAATCGATCTTTCAAATTTTCGAAAGCTTCCTGAGAATTTTTTTCCCAGATAAATGGTTGATTTTTCTTTAGTAAAAGGTTTAAAGGTCTGGCTATTTTTGCAAAACCAGGTATAAAACGTCTATAATAATTGGCCAGTCCCAGAAATTGTTTAATATTTTTTGCTGTTTTAGGAATTGGAATTTTTTTACTGCGTCTATTTTTGTTGGATCGGGCTTTAATCCATTACTGCTTATAATGTGCCCAAGGTAATTAATTTCTTTCTTTAAAAATTCGCATTTGTCAGGTTGCAATGTCAGGTTAGCTTTTATTAATATTTTTAATAGCTCAACTATTATTTCCCAATGTTCTTCGATCGTTTCAGAAAAAATACAAATATTATCAAAAAATGCTACTACACCTTTCATACCTGCGATTAGTGCCGTGATAAGAGCAAGAAAAACTGATGCACTTGTTTTTAGTCCAAACGGGCTCCTGCGGAAATGAAAATCGCCTAAATTACAATGAAAGGCTGTTTTGTGTCTATCTTTCTTTTTTATAAAAATTTTATGGTAACCGGAAGCTAAATCGTATGCCGAAAAATATTTTGCGCGCCCCAATTTGTCTAAAATATCAGTTATATTGGGCACCGGATGATTGTAATCCGGTATAATTGCATTAAGCTTTCTGAAATCTACCACATTCTATAACGTTTATTGCCTTTTGAATCGGGCTTTTTATCAACGCAAAATACTGGTGCTGAGTAAGATCTGATCAAAGGCTCGATTATATCGTTGTCTAGTAATTCCTGTACTTGTTTATTTATTTCCTTATTTAGTACAGGAGGGTGGCGGAATTGTTTAATACGAATGGGTACATTACTGGTGAGGGGGATATCGTGTTTTAGCACAGTTGTTGTCGGCAACTTAACTCCCGTTAGATAAAATCTATCCGCATGTTGGTCTATGAGCCGCTCTACCGAAACTCTCTGTTCGCCGGTCAGATGGTCGAGGCGCAAGAGTGCTTTCACCTTGTATGCTGTGCTGTCGTTACCCTTCGCATTCTTATCAGAAATGGTCATTATCTTACTTTTCTTAATTTTATTTTCATTCTTTATGATTTTCTTTCCTTTTATGTAACTTTTAGCTGCGTTAATTGTATTGCTTTAAAGCAGAAATGATTAATCGCAGCTATTATTTTTAGACCTTGTGTGTATAAATATTATTTTTTGCCTTTTTATTTTCTAATTTCGGATTTCGAATTTTGGTAGTTTTTTGCGGTAGTGTGCTAGGAATGATCGTTCCTGCTTCTCCACGATTTCGGTTTTCGAATTTCGGAGTTCGATTGGTTTTCTAATTTTGAATTATTATGATTTCGAATTTCGGCACTTAATTTACTATTTTCTAATTTTGAATCTCGATTTTCGAGGCTTCGAATCTCGGTTTTATCAGTAAAATTTTCTTTTTTCGGATATCGGATTTCGGATTTTATATTGGAAGTGATTTGCGTATATGATTTTTCACTTTGCGATTTTCGATGTTTTAAACTTGAATTTGGCAAATGTTCGGATTTTGATTGCAGGCGCTGTTCTGCGTTTTCGGTAAACGTAGCGGTTAAAAACTTATGTACTTTTTTATTTCTAATTGACGGCAATTTTAGAGGCAATTTATAATTATCAATTATAAAATATTGCTCTCTATAATTGATGTATGCATCATAATTAATAAATATTTCACTGCCTAGCAGACCGTCTTCCTCAATAGGAAAATCATCTGGTACTAAGTGAAAATAAATTTTAAATCATGAAATTGCATTGGAATTTTGCCATAAGTATTTGTGCTACTTTTTGTTATACCGGTTAGTTCTAAAATTTCGTTAGTATCGAATCGAATGGTACGCGGCTTTTTTGAAATTTTCAAAAGTGCTGGCCCAGCACCGGTGTCTAGCATTAGTGACAACGGTTGCGGGCAGCAATTTGTTTTTAGCATAATAGTTGGTGAACAATTATTAATGCTTAATAAAACAATCTTTTTTATAAATTGTATTGCTGATTGTTTCTCGTATAATTTTGACGGTGGGGTTGTGGGATTTCCGTGGTTGCATCGTTCTCCGGGAACCCGTTTTGCGTTTCCCTGATGCATTTCTCGCATTTTGTTATTATATGCAAGCTTTCTACATTCGCTCTTCCAATGACCGGCATTTTTGTAATAATTACATGCTTTAGTGGCATCATTTTGGGCTTGCTTTGGTTGATGTACATTGGTAGCAGGAACATAGTTGGAGTATTGATTTTTATTTTCGGGTGTTTTCCATCGTTGCGTGACATGTTGCGTTGGCCCCTGCGAGTTAGCCGATATTGATTTTTCGCGATCGGGCGTTGCTCAGGTGCTTACTTGGGGAGTGGCCGGCGCCATCGGAGCGTCGGCGCTATGGGTACGGTACTAGCAATTGGGCGCTGTGTGGCTTGATTTGTGGCATATTTGACACGCTTCTACCCTTTTGCTATCGACTAAGTCACTTTGTGCAGATTCTTTTTCGTTAATTTTTGTTTATGTAGGAGGCTGTGGTATTTTCATTTGTTTGTCTGTATTTTGGCATGCATAATCGCGCTCTATGTCGATTGCTTGATCGATCGCGGCGTCTAGTGATTCGTGTTTGCCCATTCGCCCTTTTATAACCCATTACAAACCGCGAATGAAATATGCTACACTATCTTTTTCTGATTCGGATTTAAGATCGCGTCTATGCCTCTTTTCACATAATCCGGCCTCGTATACTTCTTGTGCGGCTGATTTTAATCGATTTGAAAATGAAATTACGTTTTCGTCGAATTTTTGTTTCATTACTGCTAATTCACCCAGTAATTCGTGAAAACGTTTTGAGGACCCGTATGTGCGAACAAAATACATTATAATTTCCTCCATGTTAAGAAAAATTCTATGCTGTGCACTCTTTAATCCCTGCCCGGACAAGCGCATTTTTACCAATCTCGCTAAATCAAGCTGATTACACTGCGGTATCATACTTCGCGCTTCTCTACATCCGTCTAAAAAAATTCTAAGTGGGATATTATAACCGTTAAATTTTGGAATCATTTCGACTGCGTCTTTTTTGATAAATTGCGAATCGGAGTGAGTGTTGTTTTGAAAAGATTGTAAAGTGCTATAAGGTTGTCTACGATAATTATTTGCTGGGTTTGTATGCTGAGGCGTGTTGTGTATATTTGGAGTGGGAAAAGTTGGAGAGGTTTCTGTAATGTCAATTTTTGGATTGTTGTCATTATTTTGTAGTGGAAATTTAGGATCCGTTTAGGGTGGGTCTATCGTATTTGTTGAGTTAATTATAGATTAATAGGCAGCTACTTCCGTCATTTCGGCGTTTTTGTTTAAAGTGTGTGTATTTCGCGCTTAAATTTCTTAATTGACTTACTATCTATAATAGTTTCTATAATTTATTTCCAAACTAATATTGTTGTGAATTAACTCTAGTTAAGTTAAGTATAAGGGCGTGTCCCTTTTTTTACAAGTGAGATGTCAAATAACAAATTGGTGCGTACGTGCTTACGGCTCAAAGTTCGAATGCAGAAGGCTTTATACTGAAGGCAAAAGTGTGAGGGCAAATGGCTAGGAGTCATGCGAAGCTATGCCTTTTATAACCACGCGGGGGTCGCATGCTTAGCCTAAACTACGAATTAATTATGCGTACTCGAGGAGGGGGCGACAAAGGTATAGAGTCGCGAAAGGGAATTCGGGAAATATTGGGGTGGATGAGTGTGTCATCGTGGAGTATGAGGTAGACAAGGTAGGATACTCGTTATATAGCGTAGGTCGATAAGTATGATTCAGTATGGTAAGATACATATAGCTTGACGACGAGAAGGTGTATGTTAGGCGATGATCTTGCGTAACAATACACTGGGTCTTCTGAGGCCGTGTGCACGCGAGAAAAATAATAAAATCGCGACATACCATTTCACACTTCAGAGACAAACTGTAAGGAGGAGACCAAGATAAATTGATGTGCGAAAAACAATAAAAATTGACTCGTAGCGATCAACCAACTCTTCTCTAATTTATTATCAACAACGTGTAATTAAGCCTTCTCTAATATACTAATAACTATTCTATAAAAATTATCAAAGAGCATATCAATGTAATAACAAACAAGTACTTATTCGCGAAAAATGTTCAGTATGGCTGACGAACTGATGAGCTTAGGGCGGTATACGATCTGGAGTAGTGTTTTGCTACAAAATAATATCGCAATTGAGAATCGTTAACTCTCCACCAAGACTCAACATGCTTCGATATACTAAAGAAAAAGACAATTTTGATGCTTTACATAAAAGAAAATACGATATATGTAGTCACATATACGCACATACACACATACACATATACATACGCACACATGCACGCCCGCACACACATAAGTTATTTAATCAAACATTTCATGGTAATTGAAATTCCCAACTCCAAGGGAGATGGCTGACCACGTGCGATTATTCGCCAAGAAAGAGAAAGAGACATAGAGAGAGAGGTACAGAGACAGGGAAAGAGAGAGAGAGAGAGAGAGAGAGCAGTGTCGCAGAACTGTCTAGCATATAAGAATGCCCCCGCGACCGGAATGCATGGAAGCCAAGTAGCGGCGCAGGCGTGCGATGTTTTAGCAGGGAAGATCGGAGAAAGGAGTCTCGAACCAAGTGAGTCTATCTGTACATCCTCTTTCTCTCTCCAGCGAATATCTCTCGAGTGTAATAAATAGTATAATGAGCGGACTGAAAAGCGCATAATTGTTAATCGCGGTCTTCTTGCTAATCGTGCTGTACGCAGAGGTAAAACAACAACAGCCGCGAAATAACGCGATTAAATAATATGATAATAATTCGATGGAAATTAGAAAATCGGTTAAAGAAAAGCCAAATAACAAGAAGCAAAATTTGAAATAAGAAGCGGTAGTGATACTAAACCTCACACATTAATAGTGTACTGTTATTGATAGGTAATTAGTAAATATATGTGATGACAGATGAAATTAGTCTGCAGTTAGAAATCAAAATAATAAATGTATGGGTTATTATTCAAACGAACTTCCTTTGCCTAGAAAACATTATTTTCATCTGACTGCAGCGAGCAGAGAGTACCCGAACAATGTAAGTGAAAAACGATCCACGATCATTCTCGCGGTCATACAAATTTGTATCAGAGATATTGTAGTTATCCGGCTGCCGGAATATACTAAATTTTATCTTACAGTATTCCATTTTGTCACGTGAAGTTTTGCCGTGGGTTGTTACTCGGGTAATAATACTACGTAACTTTTGTTGACCTTCAATCGAAATGGATATCGAAAAACACCCCGTCTCAAATGGCGCAGAAGAAAATATTTCAAATTAAGCAATAAATTAAATATTAAATTGAAATAAATTTCACACAGGTGTAGATAGGAAGTTCACGAGGTGGTGTCCGTACTTGTGGACTAAAAGTATTAAAATATAATTTAATCAATTAGAAATGGCGTGTAGGCAAACGCATAGGCAAATAAATTATAGAAGCGTTAATATAAAATAAAAGGAAGCGTGATGAATGCGCATGTGGTGATGTGCAAGTGAAATCTAGCTTCAAAATTGAACAGTCGAGACTATATACACGACATTGAAATCGAAACGAAATATCTCAAAACCACCCGCAATTATCATTCGACGCGAGAATAGCAAACGTAAAAATCAGCAAGGTAAGCAAGCAAACAACCGTGCGATATAAACAAAGAAAAGGCGTAATTATAAGAACGCAAATATAAGGTAAAAAAATTGTTTTATTCTGAATTACGATAAACCAATATTGTAGTTTCAGAGATTAAAGTTGATTTATATATAACAACAAAATGAGTAGACAGTAATAATGAATAATTGGAAAAATAAATGAAGTAATACCAGTTTCGGAAAACAATTGTTAGTTTAGGTACGCATTAAAGAAAGTACTATTGAAAATAACTATAGTAGATATGTAAACAGATTGTCCATTTTTTTAAATTATACAGGGGAAACAGAATACTGTAAAACATGTATTAACTGGAACTTGTATAAGTCGGAAGCCTGCTATTACGGGCATTCTTTTATATTCCCATCAAATTCTTATATTAAATATAAGTAAGTCACCTCTAGAAAACGGAAAATTGTCTAATGCGCAATCGGAATGAAAAAATAGTCCCGACGATGCATTTATTACTCTTCAATACGGAAAGTCTGATACAGGAAAGCTTGTATATTAAATCAGATAATCTTTTGCTAACATTTCAAGTTAATATAAAAAAAACAATGCTATTTGATATATGGCAAAATATTGATATTATAAGAAAAAGTTTATTGTTAAAACAAATTTAATTTTTTTTAAATTATTTATGGTCATGTTGACACTACCTCCATCTCTCCACACTCTTCATTACCCTATTTCTACTCTTTCCATCCAAATGCTTACCGGAAACCTGCCAATACGGAGAATTTTTCTAATTATCATGCGATTCCGGCTTAGATGCGTTGTTCCAGTTTAAATGTTGTAATATTATTCTTTAAATAAATATATCTATTAAAATTGTTATTGTTATTAAACAAGTATTTGTAGTGCGTTCGCTTTACTTTATTAGTATTGATATTTATTAAAAAAGAGAATTATCGAATATATCTTCGTACGAATAGGGAGCGAGGAGGCTGTAGGTTCGGCGGCCGCGAGCACGGAGATGATTATCATTCTACCGGGGCCGCAGCTGTCTCTCAACCGATAACTGTATCGAGGCAGAGACAATGTCACGGTGCGCGAAGAGGCGCACCCGTGGGCGTTTGGCCATTCGAAGGAACATTCGAAAAAGTTGAAAGCCATGGTTGCTATGTGAGTCAACAGGGGTTTAGTTACTTGCTCTTTTTTGCGTCTTACTGAACCAGATTGATTCAAACATTCAAAGTGAACGGACGTAATCACTGCTGTTGTTGTTTATTGAATAATAGGAACCTTCAATAGTAATATAATAATATAATACTATAATATTTCCACACCGAAATATTAGATTCCTCACTAATTTATCCTAACTGATTCAGTACTAATATTTTTTATGTACGACTATCTGACCTAATCCATTGCAATACAGTTTGTGAGTCTGACCAGAATACTCAACGTTCTACTGAAAATCCGTGTTCTTTTAAAACAATTTTTCGCTAATCTTACGCCTAGTAGTGCTGCTTGCAATTCTAATCGAGGTATAGAAGAAGGTTTTAAAGAAGCCACTCTACTTTTTGCAATAATTACTACTGTATTTATTTATTTATTTATTTACACCAGAAAAGTTTACATAGTGTATTTACATACACCCAAAACTCTGTAGAGATAAACAGAGTTATCTATTCGCAGACACTGGCCTTACAAGAAAACTTAAATAAACTAGATATAACTAGATAAAAAAAGCTTAATACTAAAACTTAAAACTAAATACTATAAACTAAAACTAATTTCATACATTTGATTTACTACCTTTAACATCATATATACATATAAAACTTTTCATCTTAAAAAAAATACAATATATTTAACAGTTTGCTTTTACCCAATTTTTAATAATTTTTTTTGTGATACATTATTAATATTTGAAACCTTCAGCTCGTTTGGTAGAGCGTTAAAAGTTCTAATTGCTTTATTATAAAAATTCTTATCACTAATTCTTTTCTTATTTGCAGGTATATTTAGGTTATTGTTTCTCGTAATACTAGACGAAGTGAGGTATTTAATTTTAAGGTCATAGTAATGAAATCTAAGTGCTTCGAATGTAAACAATTGTTCTAAGTTAAAAGGAATGTCTTGTATGACAAAGTTATTTTTATTGATGATTTTTAGAATTTTTTTTGTAAATTTTGCACTAAATCACGAGCATTTTTATATGCTCCACCACAGGCTATGATGCCATAGTTTATTAAACTATGAAAGAATGCGTAATAAATCAATCTAAGCGTTCCTGTAGACATTGATTTACCAATTTTATAAAAAATATATATTAGATATTTTGTTTTATTTATTATGTATTGAATGTGTTTGTCCCACTTTAAATTGCAGTCAAAAACTACTCCCAAATATTTGTAGTTTTCCACTCTGTTTATATTTCTATCCTGTATCTTTACATTTATTTGTGTAGGCACACTATCGATATAGCTACCATACGTCATGCAAACAGTCTTATCAGCATTTAATGATAATTTATTTACCGCTAACCACTTATATATTACTTGTAAAAACATATTCATATTTTCTTGCGCTTCTTTCCAATTATTTCCAGTGGCTATTATTGCAGTGTCATCTGCATATGATATTATCGATTCCATTCAAGATATTTCCTTCAAGATATCATTAATATACAGTATAAAAAGCAGAGGTCCTAAAATCGTACCTTGAGGAACTCCCGTATTTATTAATAAGTTATCACTTTCATGACCATCTATTTTAACTGCTTGATATCTGTTATTAAGATAACTTGAGAGTAAATCATAAAGCGCCTGTCCCCTAATTCCAATACAGAATAGTTTATCTAATAATATTTTATGGTCCACTGTATCAAACGCCTTAGCTAAATCAAGGAAAGTTACTATTATAGGTTTACTGTTATCCAAATTACTATACAATATATTCGTTATATAATTCAACGCATTCTTTGTATCTATTTTCTTTTGTGAAAAAATTTTCGCAACATTAGATATTAGTGAAATAGGTCTATAATTAGTGATATTATGTTTATCACCTGTTTTATATATTGGTACAATTTCCGCCTTTTTTAGTGCATCGGGTCAGATGGCTTTCTCAATACAAGAATTAAAAATATGTGTTACAGGTTCGGCAATATGATTACATAATACTTTCAGGGTTCTAGCATTAATTTTGTCAACACCACAACTTTTCAATTTCAATGTATTAATTATACTTATTACTTCGCTCGCACTTGTTGGCATAAGAAAGATGGAATTAGCATTCATATCAGGTAATTTGAGTTCAGCATTTGTAGGTTTAACAATATTTTCGCTCAAATTTTGACCTATTTCACAAAAAAATTTATTCATATTTTTAGCTATTTCAATTTTGTCTGTAATCTTGTTATTATCAACTTCTATATAACTTATAGTATCTTTATATTTTGTTTTTTTTCCTATTTTAGAGTTAATAATTTCCCACAGTTTTTTGGGGTGATTTACATTATTTTGAACTAGGTTTTTATCATATTTGATTTTAGCATCCTTAATTACCTTATCTAAAATTTTAGCATAGGTTTTGTATTGTGATTTAAGTTGCTCATTATTTACATCCATTTGCCATAAATTATACAATAATTCTTTTGTTTCGCACGATTTTATTATAGCATCTGTAATCAAATTTTTCCTTCTAATCAGTTTATCTTTTTTTTGTTTTGTTTTTGCTAATTCTATGCATTGTTTAATTTCGCTCAACAAATTATCAGTAGCTAAATTAGGATCATTTATCGACATAAATTTACTCCAGTTTTTTGTCTTAGCAATGTTTATTAATTTTTTATAGTTTAAAAATACTGTTGGTTCATTATATTCTGTTTTCATCTTATCTACAGCAATAAAAATTGGATAATGGTCTGTTAAAGAATGTTTAAGTTTGTATGTAACTGTACTTAATCTATTAGTTTTAATGAATATGTTGTCTATACAAGATCCTTTAAATATGCCTACAGGAGGCTTAGTAATGCCAACAAAACCAGGGATATATCCTTTCTCCAAGAAATTACATAGGAATTCTTGACTCAAATTATCAC
The DNA here is from genome assembly GCA_949152435.1 of Gastracanthus pulcherrimus. Taxonomy (NCBI): domain Eukaryota; kingdom Metazoa; phylum Arthropoda; class Insecta; order Hymenoptera; family Pteromalidae; genus Gastracanthus; species Gastracanthus pulcherrimus. The sequence continues at coordinate 106,594,996 of OX424575.1, read as the reverse complement.
ATTCTAGTAAATCTATATTAAAATCTCATATTACTAAGTGATTTTTAACATTTCTCTGAATAATTAAGTATTTATTTAGATCTAAAATGAACTCACTCTTTGGTATACCATGAGATCTATAAATAGCTGAAATTTCGAGATTACTATCATCATTAAGTTTAATACATATATTTATGATTTTGATCCTTCCAACAACTTCAGTATTATGTACTAAATTATTATCAACAAAAACAAAAACTACATCATTTTTATTTATCCTACTATCATTATAGTAACACTTATATTCATAGTTTGAACCTTTTAACTCATATAAATTATAATTAACTTACTGAAAAGCTTCAGTACATATAATGACAGATGGCTTTTTAATTAAACTTTCAAATAAAATTTTAACTTTATCAAAATTAGCATTCATACTCCTAACGTTTATATGCATAATTATATCATTTTTATTGTTTATAACTTTGTTAAAATTATCGATATTACTGCATGTTTTCTCTTTCTGTATTGAATTTTTTTGTGATCTATCCAAGAAATCAAAAGAATCCATTTTTAACTATTTGACGTTTTTCGTTCTTTTATTTTTTCATTCTTTGTTCTTTGACTTCTCCTTTCTGCCTGCGGTACAGAAATTTGTTGTTGAGAATTTTGTTGCAGTAATACTTGTTGTTGTTGGTTTGTAGAAATCTGTTGATCTAGTTGTCGATGATTTGCAGTAGTCGGTTGTTCTTGGTGTTGTTGCCGGTTTGTATGGTTCCTTGTTACCTTTGCATCTGTCGTATCAATCTTCCTGTTTGTTACCTTCTGTGTATGATAAACTGTATTAAACGATGGTAAAGAAGGTCTCATCGGGTAATCAGTGGACTCAATGTATTTATTGATTTTTCTCTTCAAGATAGTGCACAGATTAAAGTCATTAGCAAAATGATTTGCTGTCTAAATTTGTATTGTATTTTGTATTGCTATAATCACAATTAATGCACTTTTTGATAGTATTACTACAATCATTAGACTTGTGTATTCCAGCACATTTAAGACACCTAGCATCAAAAGTACACTTTTTTACACTGTGACCATTCCTACCACAGTTACTACATGGTCTAATATTAATTAAGTCATAGACTTTGCAAACTTGAAAGCCAACACAAATTTTGCTTTTGTTTTCCTTGACATGTTTATATATGTCAGCAGGCACTTCCAATAGAACCGTACTCATGTTGTTGAAATTATTTTTGTACATGTGCAAAACTTGCCCTTTACTTGCAAAACTGCTAAAATTTCTTGAGTTTATGTCATTCTCAATATCATCTAATTCCATATTAGTGTAGTTATCAATTCCCACAATTTTTATTTTAGGGTTATTGAGTTTCTCTATTTTAATATTGCATTTCCCTTCCAAATTTTCTTTTAACATGATTTCTGTCAACTCAACACTATCATTATTTAAACAGCTTATTACTAATTCTTCTTTTTTGTTTAAGTAGATGTTTTTCGTTAGTATATTTTTTTCTGTTGTTAAACATTCAATAACACTTTTCTTTATGTCTATATCACTGTCACTGTTTTTTATAACCGTTATTTTAGACACTTTCTTTTGTTGTGGTTTTGGTAAATTTACCATATCAGCATATGAAAACCTCTTGACATCACTTTCTTTCTGATTTCCTTGTAGTTTTTCCTTCAATAAATCGTTTTTTTCTTTTAATTCATTGACTAGTTGTTTCAATGACATGTTTTCGGTTTTCATAAATTGAAATTCACTTTCATCTTCATTAATATTTGATTTATGTAAATCATGGGTCTTATTTGCTGTTTCAGCCAATAACTCATTCCTTATTTCTTCAGATTTTTTTAATTTTACCTGTGCAATCAACAATCTAGCTGACTCACTTAATTTTTCATTATCAAGTTTAGAGGTTATGTTAGTCTGGCTATGCTCTGGACAAATTATTAGACTATCACTTAAGAATTTATAATTCCTGTGATTTTGTGTCAGGCAACTATAATGATAAGTTTTGTCACATATAATACAAATCACTGTTGATGAAACTTTTTGTTTATGACACGCAAAATAAGCACTTCTTGGAGAGGGGAGATAATATGATGTATGAATTTTATTATTTGATAACGTAAACTGCCAATATGCAACAGCCGCGTAAGCTTTTTCGCTCGCGTCAATAAAAACGTGTAATTGAGCTGAAATTATTTTATCCCCGCAAAGTTGATAACACCGTGAAATTCGACAGGCTTCTACAGTTTATAATTCTTTTCACCAACGTTTCTATTGCTCAAATTCTACGTAGTGTAATTTTTCGTCCCACTTTATTTTACTTATATAAATTTTCTGCAGTAGAGTTCACGATTGAATAGGAAATGGCGACAGAAGACCAAGTAGATACAAAATTTACATGACATCACTCAAAAATTCTTTTTTGCTAGGCTTTCGAACGCCAATTCTAAAATCATACGGAATATTAGTGTCTCCAAATCTAAAAGTAAGTGAATCTGAATCGGTCAACTATTGTAAATCTACAACTCGTTCTTCTGCTCCCCCTATATTTGTCAGATTAATTGATCCTTTTGAACTCTTATTTTCATCTAGAATTCTCAAAATACTAGGTTCATTGCTTGCCCATCCATGCATCTCCCAATTTGCCGTGCTATTTAATTGTCCAACTTGACGAATTCGTTATACGGCTTCGTATATGGTTTCGCAACTATCAAGAAAATCGAAAAAAATTTTATGATCAAAAAGAGTTTTTAGCAGTAAAATGACAATGTTTTTTTTTATATTGCGTGATCTTTTATATAAGAATAAGAAAGAAACAATTAATTGAAACATGAGACATATATTACAAAATATTAGAAATTGTGTAAGACCATTTTTTCTAAATTGGGTATTTTCATAAAAACGTAGAATCTAATGCAAATGATATAAATAGACAGAAAATCACACAAATAAATTTTGGCGGCGCGGAGAAGGGTAAAGAATGACGTATAGAGAAATCGCGTGCATCAAATTAATAAATACTTGTTGCAAATAAAATAGTAAAACGGCCTAAAATTCTTGCAAAGGTTAACGTGCGCCAAATAAAGTATTTTTTACAAAATATAGAATTAAGACGCTGTATACTTATGAATTGAGTTCCTAATGGTGATTAGCCTAAAAAGTGTAAAAGAATCCGCATAAGTCACAGTCCCTTAACAAAATAAATAAAAGACAGATAACTATAAATGGCATATTTAAAAAGCATAAACACAGAATGTTAACATTTAAATCAAAATATAGAATATCAAATTTAGTTCACGTCATAATAAAATCAAGTAAAAAAGTACAGACAAAATTTTGTAATTTAAGGATAGAGACTACTCGAGATTTATTTTTTTTATTTTTAATATTTAACCATGCAAAAAATATTACATCTTAGAGTTTATAAAAAGTCAAGAAAATGAGCTCGAGTGGAGCCTATAAGACCCCTTAAAAGCTGAGAAATGCCACATTGTCTTTTAAAATTGCTTAAAAAACCTTGAAAATTGACGATTTTCAAAATAGTCCTGGCGATGAAGTATTCGATGATGGCACTTCCCTTTGGAAATTTCATTTCTAATGTACGTAATGAAGTAATTGTAGAAGTGGATTTTTTACAAATAATATTTAAAAAAAATTAAATTATATTTGTTTAACATAAACCATTTTTTTTAGATTTTTATTTATTACTATTTATACAAAAGTATTCTCTATATTTTTAATACTGTTCCATTCTAAAAATTACTCCAACAGTTTGTTGGTAATGTATCGAAGAACCATCATGTAGAATCCGCTGCATGGTTAATTGCCAGGAACACTTTGAAATTTGGGTAATATTGAAAATATTGTTTTGAGAGAATCACTGTTTTATAAAAAAATCGTTGCCAATTCATTGGCACATAGCTTCCTCAAAATTTATAAATTGTTCCAATATGAAATTCTTTGATCTAATAAATTAATTTTAAATTTGAACACAACGTCAATTTCGATTTAGTAGTACTATCGCCAACACTGGTCAATAAATAGTTATCTCAAATTTATTAAACTGTTGCTGAAGCTGCTTGCCGCCCGCACCCGCAGTCCTTATACGAGTATTCGCTATGCATGCATGACACTAGCGCTCCACATATTTTACCTATATTGGTGGTAAATCTAATGACTATTCACTAGCTAAATATATATATATATATATATATATGTGTATATGTGTGTGTGTGTGTGTGTGTGTGTGTGTGTGTGTGTGTGTGTGTGTGAGTGTGTATACGCTTGCACCTACGCTATAGCAGAGTGGCAGAGCCTCACCTCATATTATTTAGTAGTGACACAATAAATTGTGTTACAATATTGTTATAAAAAATGCCAGTAGTGAAGCTAGGCGGGTTTGACGCCAAGGAAGTACGACGCTAAGGGTCGCCGACCTACCAAGTCAGCTATGCGGATTTGGCGCCACTTGTATTTTACAGCGCATATCGATGTTTTCTGACCCAACAAGCCCGTCGCTTTGATACCACTATACTATCACCTAGTACAACGAGTCTACTATAAGCCCTTATCTTATTAAAACATTTTCAATGAAAATTAAAATTTCTTATAACCCTTATTTTCAGGAATGAGTGTTGGTGGAATACTTTTGAGCGTATTGTTTCCACTGAGAAATATTTTTTTCATCTTTTATATTCTTCTTGTCTTCGGAGAGAGACTTATAGCCCTAACTGCTTTGATTCTGACCCATCCTGGATGATAAACACTGAGCGAATGAGATGAGTAGGTAGTATCTTGAGTATTTATAGAAATTCAATCGTTTCTGAAATGTCTTCCCATTCAATATGAACATTATCAAAGTACAACTGCTTCATCAGTTTGATGTTGTGTATAGCGCATGCTGCTTTATACGCTCCGTCGTGATTAGTGCATATAGTCACCGATTTTTTTGTATTGACAGTCGGATACCATAATTCACAAATGTTGATAGCACTGAACTTGAAACGTTCCAACCATTTCTTATGTATATCATCTCTCACAAATATCTCACTGGTATTCTGTAGAACCGATCGAAGTATATTTCCGACCTCGGTATATTCAATTTCGGCTGATGTCTACCAATGTATACCGTGATAACGACTCTTCAGTCACTGATTCTCATTTCTGTATTTATCCACGAGGTTTTTCGAAGGGAATAATAGTTTGAAAAGAAGTCCCAGAGGTTCGCTGTTATCTATCAGAGGAAGCACAGCCAATTCCTTCAAGATAAACTAGTTTACGGGCTGCTTGAAGCCCTGCATTTCCTCACCGTACTCCATCTTAATGAAATATGAATATTTCTCTCTAGAGTACGAGCCTTTATACAAATTTCTTGACGTCGCCGCTCACTGAATTGTACTGAACTATACGAAATTAACTCGTGATTCAAATTCCAAACGACCGTCCATTAGGGCGCTTTCAACGACTCGCTTTGCTTCGAACAATCAATAACGATGAGAGGTATGTATGCAATAAAGTTCAACTTTTTCAACATTGATTCAGAATTTTTATTGTATTAAACGCTCTGAAAATTTGCATACATATCATATAATACAACTTACTGATTACGAGTTACATCTAGACTTAGATTTCCATACGGATAATACTAGGAATCGAGGAAGAGCTTTACATTGCTTAAGCTTTACATTGACGAAGCATGGTTTCTCCAGCTGATTGGATGTTTTGACCGTCCAAACATATTTCATAGAAGTCAGGAGCACCGGATACTCGTACAACTCCCAAGTGCGAAAACTCATTGTTATTGGTCTATCTTTGCCAATATAATTGAACAAAGAAATTTTACGCTTGTCCGATAATACTACGCATGGCATCAACCATTCAAATCTTGTCAATTCAATCTTAAATGCTTAGTAAACATTATTTTGTCCAGCAACTGTCTATATAACTGCATTCACATCGTTTCTCGACCTCGTAAGTATGAGCTCATGGTTGACGTTGACTACGATTTTTCGATAGTCTGCAGTAAAGCCGAGACTCATACTCAGAGGTATAGATATATTGAAGTAGCCGCCACTATTAGTCAGCTGTTGTGTCTCCTTAATCGAATTTCCTGAAACATATGACAGATGATGTTGTTCACTAATTGGGTACATTCCACAGCAGTCCCATCCCCTATTACTAATTTCCTGCAAACGTGCAGAAAAATACGCGATGGTAGGAGGTACAAGTTCTGATGTTGAATGGCAATTCGAATCTCATCACTGTTGTTGAAACTCAAATAATGAGTAACTGACTCATCGAATGTTGCAAGTAACGGTATGCTTAGAATTTCTTCCATTTCCGCAACAAAAGAATATGCAGGTCACTTTTCACCACGGACGACGACGACGTTCAAATTGAGACTTTTCAGAAACTGAACATTTTGCCGTGTTAGCACTTTGACGGTGCGCTGTCGACTGATCGCTGGTCGACTTGTCGATCTGCTTATATAGCCTGTACCGTAAACGATCCCCATCACGCTTGCTTGAGATTAAGTCTGATTGTAATGATTCCTTCTCTAAAATTAACCAAATGACCGTTTTGATCGACTATACGCACTTGTAAGTAGTCTATGCTCTTGACGGTGATCGAAAGGTAAATGCCTTGGGATGGAATTTCGATGATTATATATCCTGGCGGTACTGCGGGGAAGAACTCGTGTACAGTGTGAATTGGTTGGCTGTTTATATAGATACCGGATGTGATGTTACACTCTACTCGTAGAGCGTAGACTTTGATAATCGCTACAGGCAAATCGAAACTATGAATCAAGTCTGCTGGAAGGATGCGTTGAGTGAAGCCCAGCGGGAAACCGATTCAGTCTCGTGGTCGAAAATCGATCGGATGACTACACTTTACTACGCTGCGAAGCGTATCATTGTTCGGCTTTAGACTGATCGATATACCTTTGCTCGCCAACGATTTACTAAGATAATTATGTATATCTTCAATTTCGTAACTGCCTGTTCGTAATGAAATTTCCTCTGAACCGACGTAAAACTTGTTATTGTGTGTGTGTGTCAGTGTTGGATATAGAATTAGAGGTTAAACGAAACCAAGAAAGTAGTTCTTATATGGCGATAGTTCGATTGCAGGAAAATATTGAGCTTCGAGAACGGATGAACTGCCAAAGAGACTCAACGTGAATAAATTCTCCATGACTGCTCCAGGCATAATGATTCGATATCGACCGATGTAGGTCTTTATATAGCCTGGTGATTGAGCTTATTACACAAGAACTTGAGGCAGAGATGGCCGGAATTAAATGCATTGAAGTCTTGGAACCTATTGTGATTGTATTTAATTTCGTCAACTCCCAGGTATAACATAAAGTCTAAGGATGGTTGAAGAGCTCCAAAACTATCGATGTAAACTAAATCGTTACCTCGTTTTCGGTATGCTACCCAGCGTATGTCAGGTCTGATTGCATCATCGAGATTCACGATAGCTGATTCGCGGAAACGCGGCCCGCTATCTGGCATTGCATTTCTCATAAATACACCTTGAAACTTTGAAATTTTCAAAATTTTAGCATACTTAATGAGATCTACATCTGTGAGTGCTCTCTGTTGTAATATTACTTTGATGATCTTTTATTTTTCATCCCGATTTGTGAGGATAGAGATTTAGATAGAGACCTTTGCAGAGGGCTATGTCCTCCATCTTTTGATTATATCTCAGAGTCTCCTTTAATTGTTGATTAGCTGCTTTTGTGTGTCTGCCAACTAATTTGGAACTTTGCTTTCTCAAAGCGATCTTTTTAATTTCAATAAAAATTTCATTGGATTTCATAATTTAATATGCGAGTTATAGATGCTAAAAAATAACTAAACAAACTATATAACAAATGAAAAACGGTACATTTGGAATCTATTATGGTGTCAAATTGAAGGATTCTATAAGTACTTTATTGCGAAAATAATTCGCTGTATAAAAAACAATTCTTCATAAAAAAAATTTCAAAACCCTGAAATTTTTAATTTTGAGAAATGGTTATAAAAACAAATTAAGTCGACCATTTTTGTTGAAATTTTAAAGCAACTTTTAAAAATATATAACTAACATGTTCGCAAAGTTTGGTCAGATTTAATGGGGGAAAATTCGAAAGCAGATGAGTGACATGTATAAAACATAATTTTTCGGATCATGCCATTTCGTTCGTCAAGTAATATAGTCTAGTTTAATGAGAAAAAAATGTCGAAAAATGTTATCAAAACAATGTTAGTCTGCATATATATCTACGTACTTGGTACATTATCACTATAACTTCGAAAGAAAAATAAATGAAAGTTTTGTAAAATGTCGTTGCCCAAGAAAATGGACTTTTTTAACATTTTATTTATTTTTTTTTTTAAGAAGTAATGATTCTTTGGGCTTGAAAATTATCAGCATTATAGTTCTATATAAAACTAATATTGAGAAATAATTTTATTGAATTTCATTACGATGATTGTACTATTGAATGAACGAGTTTTCGTAAGATAGAAATATGTAAACACTTAAAAATACTGTTCAGTGTTATTAATAAAGTCTTCAACTTTATTCTTATGGCAAATATTGCAACTTATACCTTGTACAAAATATGAAAATAGACAAAACATGTAACTGCCAACCCTCCAAACCAGGTAAGAGAGTTCCAGTTTGATGTGCATGTCTGCTGTAGACTAGCTCATCTTTATGTTTTCTAGGGTGTATGCTGCAGGCCTCCTTCATATCTAGAGAAGTAGCCGCTCCGGCCAAGGTGGATCTATTCATGCCTTTCAAGGCATAAAATCAGGTGTGTATCATTCTAATATATACCATTTTGCTTATATTCTTGATTTCTAATCTCTTGTGTGATTCCTTAGGTTGGTTTGAAAGGATAGGAGTAAGGAGAGGAGACACCAGGACATGCTCAGCGCACCCCATCCGAGACCAGCCAGTTCCCACCTATGCGAAGCTCTATGGGATGGCAGCTGTGCATCCTCTTCAGCTGCTTCAGGACATTGGAGAGCTCGCTTGCTCTGTGTCGTCCCGAGGAATAGTGTATCTGTGTGTGTATGTGTATAGTGAGTGAAATGGGTAGGTAGTGTGCTATCATTTACATAGGCCAGTTCTGTCAAGCATCGGACTTGCACTGAGCAGTTCGTTCGACAGAATGGAAGTTGTGTAACGCACACAAAATGTGGTGTTACAATACATAAAAAAGAGATGCTAAGATAGGCCAAAAAAGAAGGGAAAGAGAAGGTGACGAACGCAAATAACCTAACGCTGCAAGGTACCTTCAACGCGCGCAAGAGAACTCTCTTACCTTAAATACTAGGAGGGGGGGGGGGAGAGAACCGTGGACAGCGCGACGTAATGACCTGGCTGCATGTGGTTGGGATGCACCTCCTTGGTCGCAGGGCACCTCGACTCCTCGAGGGAACCGTACCTGGATCACGGGCAGACCATCTGGCCCTGCCACGTAGGTGATTGCCGGATGGAAGTCGGCACGTCGAGGGAGCTCACACGTGGCCGGACTTTCCCAATCGTCCTTACACACCGAACACACACACACACACACACACACGGCTCGCTTTACGCACATACACATCCGACGCAGTTCATTAAAACGGAAAAGTCGACCGTCCTGATAAGGACGTATGTGTCGAGCTTCTCGTACAATATACTCAAAAATCCAGTATCGGGCCCGATGCGCTGCCTAGAAAAACGCCAGAAAAAGGTCGACTGGTCTCTGCGGGAGAGAAGTCGGAACTAAAACGGCACGTGCACGAGGCGCGCGAGAACTTCCGCTCTCGCGGCGCTCGCATCCGCTCGGCCGATGAGTCGCGGCGCGCGTATCTACTCGGCCGATCATACTATGCGGCGGTCGGCGAGCTACGGCGCGCAATTCAAGTTCCCCCAAAGGCTTAAATAACCCGAATACTATGAGTACTTTATTATGAAATAATTTGCTTCCCAAAAATATTTCTTCATAAAAAAATTTTCAAATACCTAAATTTTCAAATTTTCAAATTTCGAAACATGATCGCAAAATTAAATTGAGTTGACTATTTTAGCTGAAATTTGAAAGTCACTCTTAGACATAGATAAATTTGTATGCAAAGTTTGGTAAGCTTTTACCGCGGAATGTTTGAACGCGATTGGCCGACACACATCCAAACAGCGGACATTTTTTGAGAGTAGCTTATTTGTACTCCCCAAGTCATATAGTATGTTTTTACATTAAAAAATGCCAAAAAATTCTTTTTGTCAAAACAATGCTTTGTCTTTGAGGAAGCAAAAAGATGCCTTATAGATTTGTGTTATGCAGTTAATTATTTTAGTCGTTTTCAGTCAGACCCAAAAGAATCACATTGTAACGATTTAAAAAGGGTGTTGCGTTACATAAAGGGAACTACACATTACGGCTTGCTTCATTCTAAGTCAGAAGGTAATAACGAATGTGCCTTATCTGCATACGCTGATGCAGATCGGGCAAATAGTACAGATCTAAAATCTTCGTCAGGGTTTTTATATAAGCTATAATGAAATACAATGTGTTGGGGTACTATAAAGTAAAATACTGTGTAGCCTTATCTTCAACAGAGGCAGAATTTATATCCTTAGCTACTTGCGCTGCGAAATATTTGTGGTTTAATAATCTTGCGAATGCATTTGGAATGATGATGAATAAACCTTTAAAAATGTATGAAGATAACCAATCGTATATTGCGTTATTATGTAGATGGGAACATAATCGTTAAAAGCATGTTGATATGGAGTATAATTTTGTCTAAGATCTATGTAAAAATAAAGAAATAGATGTTGCGTATGTTCCTACGGAAAATCAAACGGAAAATATATTGACCAAGGCGTTAGCTAAAGATAGATTTGTAAAGTTATGGAAAGAACTGGGTATAAAAGAATAATTTTAAAAATTGATTTGTTTGTATACATATACATGTGATGTAATTAATTGAGGCGGAGTGTTGAAAAATGATCAATTACATGCAACACACGAATATGCTCATGTATATGTGCGTACAGTAATTATATGTATGCAGTATGAGTGAATTTCGTATGGTGTTAATGAGTAGTGGGGGTAAGCTACTCCGACTACATGGTGATAACTGTAGTTGGCGATTGACTCTTGCCCTGGTTGAACGCGTGCGCCGAACATTTCGAAGCTTTGGTCAATTCTTTTAATTTAGTTTACAATAATAAAGTGACTCACATTCTATATAATAACCACCTTTTTATTGCATTGTCCTCTGTATCGAATTTTCATCATAATGAATCTTGCTACTTGAAAATTGTCAGAATTATAGTTCTATATAAAGCTAATAGCCAGTCAAAATTTCATTGAATTTCATCATTTAATTTGCGACTTGCAGAGACTAACTAAAAATTACTAAACACACGGTATAACTAATGATAAATGTTATATTTCGATTATTTTCCGGTCTCAAATTTAAGAATACTATGAGTACTGAAATGCAAAAAAAAATCGCTTGCCAAAAAAAGGATTTAATAAAAATAAATTTCAAAAAACCTAAATTTACAAATTTTTATATTTCGAAAAATGGCTATAAATTATGGATATCAAACATGCATGCAAAGTTTCATAAGATTTCACTACAGCATATTCTAACGCGGATGCGCGACACATATACACGCACACACACCTACACACATTTACACTCACAATCACACACACACATATACACGCATACACGCACACGCCACGCACACACACACACGCACACACACAATACACACGCCCGCACACACGCACGCACGTACGCACGCATGCACGCACACACACACACACACGCGCGCGTACACACACACACACGCGTACACACACACACACACACACACAGACACACACACACATACACACACACATATCCATACGATGGGCATATTTTTAAACTAGCTTATTAGAACTCCCCAAGTCATATAGAATATTTTTACGTTAAAAAATGACACCAATTTTTTTTATCAAAACAGTGTTTTCTGTTTGCGACAGCAAAATTCAATTTTAAATCAAATCTTAAAAATAGCAACTATTTTAAAATATTTATAATAACCTTGGAGAACCCCTTAAATAAAAAGAATACTATAGTCTCAAACAAACATCAAAAGCACCATAACACGCCCCAAAATAATTAAATATGAAAACTACGATTAAAAAGTAAAAAAGTTATATAAATCTGCAGCGACATAAATATTGAATGTCTGAAAGAAAAAACAAAGACCCCAAATAAAATCAGAAGTAAAATAAAAACAAAATCTAAAGTAGACGTAAAATAAGCAATTTAGATCAAAATAAGCAACAAATGCGTACATAAAATCCAAAACAAGCAAAAGAAATACAACAAATATAAAAAGTAAAATATTTAAGAAAAGAAACATTTAAGTTTAGAAAATTCTTTTTAAACGATGGCTGAGACATATGAGATTAGCAGGAGGAGAAAATGCATATAACAAAAAAAATTATTATTAAAGGTGGGATTGAGAAAATTTTCTGAAGTTGAAAACCCAAAGTGTCAAATAAATACCGAAATCTGAAAAAGATTAAAAATATAAAAATTATTTAATTTCAAAGATTTGAAGATTGAAAAGGGTTAGCAAAATTCAAAAAGATTAAAAAGATAAAAGCTACAAATATCAAAAAATAGAAAAATTCAAAAAAATTTCAAAGAAAAAGACAGGAAATCTGAAAAAAGATCTAGCATGAAAATTGTAAAATGTAAAAAGTATGAAATTTGAAAAGAATTAAAAATAAGAAAAAGTAGCGAAAGTATAAAAACTGCTTGTAAATATTAAACAGTTTAAAACAAGAAAATAAATAAAATGTATATAAATATAAATACGACAAAAAGTAAAATAAATCAAATAAGAAAATAGAAGAAACTTTAGATAGAAAAAGATAAAGGCATAAAACAAATAGCACCCTTTGACTTGTGAATAAATACAGTTGATTAAATAGTTAGGTGGCCAACCACATCACAAACAGCGCCCTGACGTAGTTAAAAAAATGATATATTGCGAAAATTTAAGGAGAAAATAAGTTAAAGAATTACACGTAGACATAACAAAAAACGCATAAAAAGTGATGATACATGGGCAGCAATATCACTAAATCTCAAAAAGAGTGATAAGCTAGCCAAAGAGAAGAGAGCAAGAACATAAATAACTCCAACGATGAAAAAAGAAAACCGAAAACAAAAATGAAACAGAAGATCGACTGTTTCAACTAGCAAGTGAAGGAAAACGCATCTACGAATACTACTTAATAAAAATACGAAAATTTTAAAAATTAATTAATTTATTTCCAAACAAAAAAATATTCGAGTAGAAATTATATTTACTTATAATATAGTGAATGAATATAGCATAATGAAATTTTGTTGTTAAACTAAAAGAGATGATGTGTTTCTGGGTGATGTGTGGGTAGGTGAGTAGGTGTACATATTTTGGGAGTCAGTAACTCGCTACGAGTGATGGATGGGTGTATGCTAGGATAGATATGTTTGATGAATCGCTGTACGTAAATACATGTTGTAGTCAGTCGCGTGAGTATAGATTGGTTGATAGGCAGGTATAATGATGTATCTAGATACATGGGTATGTGTAGCAGAATAAGTAGGTACATCGGTGAATGAATAAATGGATGTGTGATTAACTTCAAGACACAACGAGAGCTACCAGATGTTCATAGTCATCGAGGACGGTGTACTAGTAGTTACTGTAGCCGACGACAAGGTCTAGCTGATGCACTCTGTAATTTTTGGTGTTTAGATATAATGGTCGGAGGTATCCAGATGGGTATTATGGTAGCCATTGACGAAATCTAGCTAGTGCGCTGCGTAGTTTTTAATATCTAGTTTTACACACTACTGGTCCGACAAGGTGTCTAGGTAGTATGGTGGCTAATGACGAGATTTTTGTAGGGTAAATGTTTGTATTACTGCAGTTTTCGTGAAAGCCAACTTGAAAGTACTGTATAAGACAAAAAAATGAAGAAAACGAAATATTTATTTTTCTAAACTAAAGTTTGATCTTACATATATTATTAAAAAATACTAAAATGCTGTAAAATGAATACTTACTTTAAAAGAAACGTGTTATAAAAATTTTTTTGCGTGCATTACGGCAGCTATGCGTGTATTACGACGTGTCAGGTACAGCGAAAATCCAAATTACTGCGTGTTTATTACAGCGGATATTTTATAGACACAATAACGTGTTAATGTATGCGCAATTGTTTGTATAGACAAACAATATGCTTACCTACACATTAGAGGGATTGCAAATTCCCAAAAGTTTTCAAATATCACAAGTAAGACTCTAAAAAGTTGGTATTTGTCAAAAAAATAGGTTTCCTGCAAGCTGGGTGCTTAAAGTTAACACTTAAAGGTGGCTACCTCGAATTTAAGGTTATTTAAAGAGTACTTATACAATTTTTCCGTAACATCGCAAATAAAAAAACTAAAACTTAATTACTCAAGCTAAAAAAAGTTTTGGAAATTGATTGTACTACTAGAATTGAAAATCAATTGCGTCCTAGCCAGCTAAAAAAAATTTCTTCGACTTATCAATGGTATAAGTGAAAATTTTTACTTATAACAGGCTATTTTTGAACATTTTTAATAACCACAATTTTTTATGATTGTTCAAAATCCAAAATTATTTTGAATCTTTGTTCCAAACAGTATCAACAGAAAAATTGGTATACCGTAGGATATCAAAATATGGAAGTTATAGCAGTCTCTGTAAATCATCGCATTACTAACATTTTAAATGGGATCTCTTATAGTATGATGTAATTTACTTAAGTTAATATACATCATAGTTACTTGTATGTAATTTTGTGTGAAAGCTGACACGAAGACCTTCAATTTGCATTATCGTAGCACTTTTTAGGGCACTCTGATGAAAAGTTATGTTCAATTGAAATTTATTAAAAAATATTAGGTTGTAAATGGAAGATTGTAAAATATTGAAGGAAGTTAGGCTGGAATTTGCAGTCTCTTATTTACCACCTAATTTTGTTTATAAATTTCAATTGAACATAACCTTGGATCAGAGTATCCTAAAAAGTTTTGCGACAACGAAAATTAAAGGTATTCATGTCAGATTTCACAAAAAATTACATACAAGTACCTATGACGTATATGACCTGAAGCAAATTACATCAAACTATAAGAGATCTCATTTAAAATATTAGTAATGCGATGTATTGCAGAGACTGCTATAACTTTCATATTTTAATATCCTACGGTATACTAATTTTTCTGTTGATACTGTTTGGAACAAAGATTCAAAATAATTTTGGATTTTGAACAATCATCAAAGATTGAGGTTATTAATATCCAAAAATAGCCTGCTTAAAGTCAAAATGTTTACTTATAAGTCTGTTAAGTAAAAGAAAAAATTTTGAGCCTGTTAGGACGCAACTGATTTTCAATTCTAGTAGTATAATTAATTTCCAAAATTTTTTTTGCATAAGTGCTCTTTAAAAAACCTTAAATTCGAGAAAGCCACCTTTCAATATTTACTTTAAGCACCTTACTTACTGAAAACTTATTTGTTTGACAAATACCAGCTTTTTAGAGGCTTACTTTTGATATTTGAAAACTTTTTAGAATTTTGAACCACTCTAGTGGCCCATTACCTGTATAACTACATTATCCTCACCCATCTTATATTTAAAATCTTACAGAAAATTTGAATTCAGTGACCTCCTTTTTTCGACGTATAGCAGCATTATTAGATCCAACATTTTGAATTTTGTAAATCTGACTGCAGATTCGTGATCCACGGTCCCAAAAACATTGGAGTGATCACTTTTAAACAAATTCAGCGTCCTTTTCAGTCATACCTATAATTAAATAATTTGAAGTACAATCGCCATATTTGGTTCGCCATTCTGAATTTTAAAAATCTGATTAAAAATTAGAAATCAGAGACCATAAAAACGATTCATTACTTTTTTTTAACCCAATCAAAGTCATGTTCAGTCACACAGTCTAATTATTTAACGTATTCTATCATATTGGACCCGCCATTTAGAATTTTTCAAATCTGACTGCAGAATCGTAATCATTGACCTCGAAAACCTTTACAAAAATCTTAGATGGCCTAAAAATATGCAGTATGAAATTACTGCATTTTGAAGCGATTTCTTGGGGAAACTTTTGCGCCAGGGGATTAAAGCCTTCCACCTATGAATATTTGCAACTCAGACTCTATACGTTCTTCTTGTAAGACTATATATTTCTATATACTTCTAAGCTTTATGCACTTATATTTCTAAGAAATAAATTTGTCCATTACTGATTTCTTTGTTATTATTTTTAAGTTATTCGTTAAATGCTGAGGATACAGAATCTGAATTAGCAGCAATACCAGAAAGCCCCAAATCTGGCAGTACTTTTCAAGGTAGTAGCAACGATTCGTTAGAAGAGATATATGAAGATGAAGCTTCAAGTGTATGGAATAAAGTAAAGAAAAGTAAATTACAGCAATATTACACCAAAAATGGATCAAAACTTATTCGTTTATTGGATATTAATAATAAAGAGGTATGAAAATAACAAATACATTTTTACTTTAATATTTCTGAAAATAAAGGTTTGTATATACTACAAGAAAATGTTGACGAATAAATAGTACATTTAACAAAGAGAGTGTACGAAGTGCGCGTGGCGAATTTTGATGCGGCTATGAAAGCTGTTTTCTGGTGCCTAAAAATGAACCCCAGCATCCGCCGATGTGGCTAAACGAGTCCTTGTTATCGAAATATAGCTAATTATGCCCCAAATACCCGGCTTTTAGTGAAGAAATGGTACATCTACTTCATATCATAACTCCGCAAATTTTTACTCAAAAATAATCCAAATGTAAGTAAAAGTAGAACGAAATAGCTTCCATTTCCGCTTTATTTCGTATAAAATATCAATCTCTTGCAAAGTCATTAATTGTCTAAGAAAGTGATAAAAAGTACATGAAAAATTGAAGATATTAATTCTATTTTAAATCGCTGATTTTCCATGTATTTCTTATTACTCTTTTTGGTAGTTAATAACTTTCCAAGAGATTAATATTTGTATACAAAACAAAGCAAAAATTAAAGCTCTTTCGTTCTACTTTTACCTACATTTGCATTCTTTTCTCTGAGCATAAGCTTGCGGAGTTACGATCTGAAGTAGAAGTACCATTTTTTCACTAAAAACCAGATATTTGGGGCATAATTAGCTATATTTCGATAACAAGGACTCGTTAGCCAAACCGGCGGGTGGTGGGGTTCATTTTTAGGAACAAGAAAACAGCTCTCAAAGCATCATCAAAATTCGCGACCCGCACTTCGTACACTCTCCTTGTTAGTATAGAACTTAAGTTTAGTATAAAAAGCTAATATAAATCAACTACTTTCAAATAATTGGCACATAAAGAAGGAGACCTGCATCGTCGATTTAGATAAAACATTGAGATTTATTTACTGAAGCATAAAAATGGAGTACAGTATTGGTAGTTTTATTCCATACGTCTTTGTTTCAAGGGGTGAGGTAGCGCCGCACAATCCGAACAAATGCATTTTCTCACTTCAAAATCGTAGAACTTTGGCTAGAACACCTTTGTTATAAAACTTTTTCAAGACTGTAAGTAAATATCTGCAGAATACAAGAAATATACGCATAATGTTGGATACATTTTAATTTTGAAACCTAAATTAGTCCAGCGCCTTAGCATTAATATCACTTAGATTTAATATCATAAGAATTTTGCTAAAATATATTTCTATTGATTACAAAGAATAGAGTAAGTCCGTTCCAGATATTAAGACTATCATATTGCTTTTTCACAGAGAAAGCTTTGTGATTTTGATGAATTTTGATGTTTTCAATTTTTCTGAGTCAGAAATACATATTATTAAAAAATGTCTGTCCGTATGTATGTATGTACGTTTGTATGTAATTGATTAGATTATGGAGATGATTGTATAATAAAAATTACACTTTTTATAAAAATAGTAACTTAAAAGAATTTTAAAATATCTAAAAAAAATTTGTTCTTATTTCTATACATTAAATATGTTGAAAGTATATTCGTTTTCATAAAGTACACGTCGTTTCCTTTCTATTGATATATCTAGCAATTATTTTAAAGTTTCTTTTTGTTAAAGAAAAATAAATATATATATTTTACACAATTTGTAAAAATCAAGAAAAATCTTTTTTGTCTTTTTATACGTCAAACATATTGAAAATATGTACGTTGTGTTAAAATAGACATGATTTTTTTCCAATTTATATATCTAGCATTTACCTGAACGCTATTTCTGTGGAAGAAATAAAATTGAATTTTGAATACTTATGTTTCGAAAATCGGTAATTTTAGTAAATTTAGAAATAGTTTTTTATTCTTATTGACCTCAACAATAAAATGTACTGTTAAAAATTTTTAATGAACAACATTAAGCAAAAATAATGTGTACGTCTCGGAACGCGCAGTAGATGTAGAATACATTCATATATAATGCGAGGATATATGTATGTAATATGAATGCGCGCTTCTATTTTACACAAAAGTTTGATGTATTTACCGTGAAAGTTATTTTATGTGAAAATTACGTTATTCCATTTTTTACATTCATTAAAGAATATTGCAAAATCGAAAACGATTCGATTGTATACAATGCATGAATATTACGTACATTAAGTAGTTCACTCCTGCATAAATATGTACCTTAGATATAATTTATATAATAATTTGTTTTCATATTATAATATAAGAACTGATATAATATAAAAAAGGATACTTTAAGTCATGGAAAAAAATTATTTTTTAGACAAATGTCCATATTGCAAAAGTGATTATCGGCCACGAGAGAAATAATCAACAAATCACTGTAGACTTTTTTCATGTCTTACTTAATTAGTGATTTCAAGGGGATAAATCGATATAAAAATTGGAAAAATTCGATAAACTTGCAAAGTTTTGTCCGATTGTTTATAAAACACATTCTGTAAGGATTCGTAATTTGTTATTATTATTCAATTTAAATATTAAAATGTTATAATACCTTTTATTATAATTTTTAATTATTTATCTTTCCCCGAGGTACCTAAATGATAGAAAGTCATAAGGAAATTATAGGATGAGTAAATATGTGTGTTTGTATAGGTTTATAAATAAAATAATATATATTATTTATATAAAATATCAAGTTCAGGACTCGCATTTATTTAGCTTCACAGTTCCATACCATCAAAACAATTTGCTCTTACTCATATATTCGCCAATAGTAATAAGTAAACTGACGAATATATAAGTTAACTGTCCAAATCATTTTATAAGGGCAGGAAGAGTGAAAGTCCTGCTTGCTAGGCGGCTGTGCGCTGACTGACCGTCTTTCGATCGGCAGCCAGCTCAATCCTTTCAATTTCTCGGCCTCGCGACTTTCTTTGGCGGCTCGGCCTCGCACCGCTAACGTCACCTAGCAATCAGGCTCCCACTTTTCTTACCCTTTCCATCAATCATACCTTACATGGATGTAGACACACATCTTTATTCTCCGCGATTCCTCTTTGTGCGGATATTCGCTTCGAGATGATCATCCTAACGCACAAACGCGATTTTCAATTCATTTACTCATCTTCACTTTATTTATTCTTATCATTCATTCTTTGCATATATCAAGAAAACATTAGTATATAACAGTATTCTAATAAATAAATAATTTAAATATACCCATATTAATACCATACCAATATGGACCGTGACATAGTCCCCCTAAATAAATTTATATTTTTCCACTTTGTGAAGGAAATAGAAATTCATTTAGCTTCCGAAACGTTTATACATTATTTTATATAAAAAATAATTTAATTAAGTATATGCATTTGTAATGTTTTTTATAAAATGTATTTTCATCATATTCCAGAACTACTACACTTCTACATATTTACACCCCACACTATTAATTCGTTTTAGCAACGTTCTTAATCACTCGCGCACTTTACACTAACGTATCTGTAATACTCCACACAATAGCTCGACTGATTACCTCCATGATGTCAGCTGTGGCTTGAATTGACTGAAAACTCGTCGTCGTCTCCTTCTATTGTAGATCTCCTAGGCTAATAATTTATTCCTACTAGAATTCTTTACATTTGCTATAACAAAACTGCGCATGCCAAGCAAAATGTAACTCACGTAGACAAAACTGCGCATGCCTCGTGATTTCTTGACTTCAAAATTAGTAGTTTTTAGTGGTCCGATTCCATTATTTCCTTTCTTCCAGGAATTTTCCTCTATAAAAATTTATAAAAGATGTCACTAATTGATGAATAATAATTTATAATGAATAAAATAAAAAAAATAGGTTAGATGAAATTTTGTCATGACATTTCACCTGAGTTCTTGTGTAATATTTTTCAATAATAATAATATATATATATATATATATATATATATATATATATATATATATATATATAATTATACATTATTTTATGTATACTCAGTCATTATGATGGGAATAATTAAAGGAGTACGACACTTTTAATATCAAAAATAAAAATAATTATTTAATATATATTAATAAATATAAATAATATAGACAAACTACTTTTTTATGATTTAAATAGACAAATTATCTTCATTTTAATAAGTCTACACTTCTATACATGCTTATAATACTTACTTATAGTAGCAAGCCTATTTGGACCCATAAATCATTGACCACAACACTGTAAAATCAACCAATAGACCAAATGAGCTCAAATTTGTAGAAATTCCTTAAAAGTATCTTAGTATTGGTGTAAATATGGGATTTAAATCATAATGTAATTTTTACTATGTATTTAATATCAAATCCTTGTAGTCACACCTAAACTAATGCCATTTCAAATAGTCTTCCCGAATCTGAAATCATTTGGTTTTTTTAACTTACAATTTTACAGTCAAATACCTACGATTGAGAAAAACATTATTTTTTAAATCAGTATTAATCATCCACTTTATATTTGTATACATAATTAAAATAATACTTACCTTGATCATATTTTATTGATCAAATATTATTTCATCAATTATAAATAACATTTTGCAGCATACGGTTGTACCCGGGTACTTATAAAATTTTTTGTTGTAGTGTAGATGCGTCTCTCCATGCTGGAACGCAATAAGTTTGAATTTATGAATTTTATATAAAATTATGTTTATCCATAACAACTTTACAAAACTCTCACTTTATTTTTGTCATAGTCACAAAGCATTTTATACCTCCTGTCTATCATAACCTCAACTGTTATGTTTATAGGGTAGCCATGATAATCCACTTGGTTCAAGATCTTCCAAAAAACAAAAGTCATAAACTTATATAACAAAAGTCCATAAAATCAAACTATTAATAATAAAAGATGTATTGACAAAGATTAATTTTCACTTGTGGTATATATAACATCTTGTAGTAAATAGTGCGTTCCTTCATAATGCTCGTGAGTGTTCTCTTTCCTGTATAAGCAATTTTTTATTTAGCCTCAAGTATTCTACAATCGTATATACTCTAGTGTTTATCACTGACAAACCACAAAATGATGCATACTTAGCATAGTGCACATATAGTAAAACATTTCTCCGGGAAATTTGACACACTTTGACTCTTGGACTTATTTTTTTGTCAGAGTTTATTTTATTTATTTCACTATACTATTAACAGATATTATCAATCCCACATGTAAGACTTTATACGCTTGTTTTGCACAATTGTTCATTGCTGTAACTGATATCACAACACAAAACTTTTCAAATTCTGAATGTAGAATCCTGAGATCCATTATTTTATTATACATAGGAGCAGAAACATATGGAACTGTTGATTTGCAAGGTATACCTTGCTCCTGACGTCGCGAGAAGCGACATATATATTATACAATAATATAATATAATATTAAAATTATATTTTTAATATTAATAATATTTTTTAATATTCTTACCTGCATGTAAGCATGCATGTAAATATGCATATTCATATATACTCTCACATGGAGCTAACCGGCAGACTTCCGGTTCATGTTCGGTTCGCTTTTTGTTCACGTTAGGTTCGCTTTTTGTTCACTTCCAGTTTACTCCCTGTTCACTTCTGGTTCACTCCCAGTTCACTCCCGGTTAACTTCCAGTTTACTTCCGGTACATTTCCAATGTACTCCCGATACACTTCCGGTATACTTTCGTTACACTATCAGTATCGTTCCTATACACTTCTGGTACACTTCCAATAAACTTCCAGTACACTTCCATTTCACTTCCGGTTCGGTTTTGGTACACTTCTGGTTCGCTTTTGGTTCACTTCTAGATTACTCCCTGTTCACTTCTGGTTCACTCCCAGTTCACTCCCGGTTAACTTCCGGTTTACTTCCGGTATATTTCCAACGTACTCCCAATGCACTTCCGGCACACTTCGTTACACTATCAGCATCCTTCCGATACACTTCTGGTAAACTTCCGATAAACTTCCAGTACACTTCGATTTCACTTCCGGTTCGGTTTTGGTACACTTCTGGTTCGCTTTTGGTTCACTTCTAGTTTACTTCCGATTTACTTCCGCTCTACTTCAGGTTTACTTCCGCTCTACTTTCGGTTCACTTCCGCTCTACTTCCGGTCCACTTCCGGTCTACTTCCCGTTCACTTTTGGTCTGCTTCCGGTTCACTTACGGTCCATTTCCGGTCTACTTCCGGTACACCCCAACACACTTCTGATACAACCCCAAGACACTTTCGGTGCACTCTTAACACACTTCCGGTACACTCCCAACACACTTCCGGTACACTCCCAACACACTTCCGGTACACCCGCAACACTCTTCCGATACACTTCCACTCCCTTGCAGTCTATTTCCCGTTCACTTTTGCTCCACTTCCGGTTCACTTACGGTCCATTTCCGGTCTACTTCCGGTGCACTCCCAACACACTTCCCGTACATCCCCAACACACTTCCGGTACACCCGCAACAAACTTACGGTACACCCTCAACCCACTTTCGGTATACCCGCAACACACTTCCGGGACACCCCTAACATACTTCCGGTGCACTCCCGACACACTTCCGGTGCACTCCCGACACACTTCCGGTGCACTCCCAACACACTTTCGGAACACTGCCAAAACACTTCCGATACACCTCCGATACACTTCCGACTCACTCCCTCTACACTCTTGGTACACTCCCAGTATACTTCCGGTCTATTTCCGGTTCACTTTTGTTCTATTTCCGATGCACTTCCTTTCCAGAGAGAGAGAGAGAGAGAGTGAGAGAGAGAGAGAGAGAGAGAGAGAGAGAGATGAAAGTATGGGCGAGCACATGTGCGTGTTTAAATGTAAATACAATTATTAGGATATTTGTAATAAGACTCTAATACTCGTTTCATAGGGTATTTGTAGAAAAAAGATTATATTGACCGCTGCGAGTAAACATTAAAATAAAAAAAAATTATTAATTCCCGAACCTTGAAGGCGAACCGCACTTTTATTGCGGAAATCTAAAACAATCGAGGGGGAATATACAACAAATAATTTAACGGAAAATGATGACTACTGAGGTTAACAACGTGAAAGTGAAATTATATGTTGTATATTCCCCCTCGATTGTTTTAGATTTCCGCAATAAAAGTGCGGTTCGCCTTCTAGGTTCGGGAATTAATAATTTTTTTTTATTTTAATGTTTACTCGCAGCGGTCAATAGAATCTTTTTTCTACAAATTATTAGGATACGTATATATACATATTTATATACAAAAGTTTAATTTTTATTGTATGTATATATACGAGGGTAGTTCAATAAGTCTTTAGAATGACCAACAGATGGCGCGCGAATCGCTCCAAATCATCTGTTTTCAGTCAGCACCACTCCCGACTAGATATATGGTGCAGTCACAGTCCACATCTTCTGAGTTTACGTGTTTTTATAACCAATTGAAAAAAAAAAATTGCTCGTTAAGAAAAATGGAAAAAAACGAGTTCAGAGCGGTAATTAAACATTTTCATTTAAAGGGTTTAACTCCATATGAGATAAAAAATGAATTGGACTCACTCTTCGTTTCAATGGCTAAAATTGAAGAACTAAAATTCGAATTGGTCGAACACCCACCGTATTCACCAGATTTAGCCCCCAGTGACTTTTTCTTATTTCCAAACTTGAAAAAATGGCTCGGTGGACAGAGATTTACGGACAACGAAGACGTCATTGCCTCTGTAAGTGCTTATTTTGAGGAACTTCCGAAAACGCACTTTTCTGAAGGATTAAAAAAACTTAAAAAGCGATTGACCAAGTCTATAGAGCTCCAAGGAGATTATGTTGAATAATAAAAAAAAATTTACCCAAAAAAAATTGTTTTTATACTTTATTCTAAAGACTTATTGAACTACCCTCGTAGCATAAATATTGGACTTAACGATGATCATTTGAAATACATAAATAGATTATTACCCAACATGATGACTGTTAATGTCGTCCTAGAAAAAGTACAACAGCAACAACAAAGTTTTAATTGTGGATTATTTGCAATTGCGAATGCATTATCAATATGCTACAGGATTTGTCCTTGTAATATTGAATATGACGAACTTATGATGAGAAATCATTTAGAAAAGATATTAAAAAATAAACGTCTTGAAATGTTTCCAACTACTAATCATGCCACACGACAATCACATGAAATGGTATTTATCAGTGATCAAAATGAACCAATATTACAGTATAAAGATGTACAAATAATTATGTCATTTGACATGAAGCCTTATCATCAAAAATATGACGAATTATTAACAAATCGTAGTATATTTTCAGAAATTTACGATTTAACTAATGACGACAAATATAATTAAAAAAATATAAACAAAGTTGAATATCCAATGTTAAAAGCTTGTTCTGTTGTTATTACACCATTAAATAATATGAAAGATATAGATCGCGATTCGATCAACAAAATATTACCAGAACAAACACACAAAACTTTGAAAAATAACAACGATTTGACGAATACTGCTGTAAATGATATTGTTGGTACAAATACTAAATTTATTAAAGTACAACAAAAGCGTAAAAATAAAATAAGTAACACGAATATTATTAATAATAAAGAGTCAAAGGAAGATTGTCATCTCAATGATAATAGTAATGATTACAGTATTGCATCAAAAACTTGTGCAAAATCGACAGCACGTGTTGCTCGTCACAGAAATAAGTGGACTCCGGCACAAAAACTCGAATATAACGAAATGCAAAAAAAAAACAATGGAAAGAAAGGAGCGCTGAGTCAAAATTAAATAAAACAGCACGTAAACGTGAATTTAGAAAAACAATGACTGCAGATCATAAATTAAAAGCCGTTACTAGTAGACGTGAAAGAAGAAAGAAAGCAGCTATGAAATTAAAGAATGAGAAAATAGAACAATATAACAATAATGAATTGTTATCTATTAACAGAAAAAGAAAAGGAGGACACATAGATTTCCCAGAAAAAAATAAAGGCTTAATTGCAAACACCGTTTTTGATGAGAATACTATTGAGTTAAATTATATAGGTAAATTAGATAATGAATGTGAGTTTTGCAAAGCAAAACTTTTCAAAGGCGAAATATCATATGATAAAAAATACAATCATTGTTGTCATAAAAATAAGGTTATTCTTAATGATAATACGTTATATCCACAAGATTTGAAAAATCTATTATTTCAAAATGATCCAAAAAGTATTAATTACAAAAAAAATATAAGAGGTTACAATAATTCATTTGCATTTGCTAGTTTTGGGTCCAAATTAGTATATTTTAAAAATCCGGGACCACAAGTATTGAAAATATGTGGACAGGTATATTATAATTCATATTCATTACACCCGAATGAAAACGAAGACCCGAAATATACACAATTGTATATCATTGACAATGAAATTGCAAATAAATATAGAGCAAATGACTATACAATTGATAAACCTGATTTAGGCATATTAGAAATTTTAAATACTTTTTTGTCGTCGAACAATCCTTATGCAAAAGCATATAAAATGATGTATGAAATAGAAAACGAAGAAAGCATGAAGGCTCGAAAAAATAATATTACACCTCGAGAAGTAATAATGTCATTAACACGTGATAATCATACGAAAAATAAATCATATTTCGCAACATGTAATGAAGTGGCTGTCGTTTATATAGGGAATGATGGCGAACCTCCTTATGACCGTGATATACGTATTTATCCAAAATCCGAAAAACCACAGCAAATAAATATGCTCAGTAAACATCTTGACCCAATGACATATCCTTTAATATTTCCTTTTGGTGATGCAGGATGGAATCCTAATATGAAATGTACAAAAAAAGAGTACAAAAATAATAATATATCTACACTACAATTTTATTCATACAGAGTAAGCATTCGTGGCGATTTCAATCCTCATTTGAATTTGAAAAATTTATCACAACAATTCATTGTTGATGTATGGACGAGAATTGAAGGATGTCGATTATATTATTTACACTCATCAAGCACAATTAAGAACTGAAATGTATAAAGGACTAATTGATTACATTTCCAATCGTGCAAATATAGATAATTCACGAATTGGAAAAATGGTAATATTACCATCATCCTATATAGGTAGTCCTAGGGCAATTCAACAGAATTATTTAGATTCGATGACACAACTGCAGGTTAACGGGAAACCAGATATATTTTTAACAATGACATGTAATCCAAATTGGAAAGAAATTCAAGAGAATTTATTACCATATGAAACCACAATAGATCGTCCTGATTTAATATCGAGAGTGTTCCATGAAAAACTTAAAATTTTAAAAACCGAACTACTTAAAAATGACATCTTTGGAAAAGTTAAAGGTTATGTTTACGTAATAGAATTCCAAAAGAGAGGATTACCACACGTTCATATGTTATTATGGTTGCATACAAATGATAAATTTCGAGATACCGATCAAATTGATTCGATCATAAGTGCTGAAATAGCTGATGAAAATGAATACCCAAGATTATACAATATAGTAAAAAATAATATGATACATGGTCCTTGTGGGTCACAAAATAAAAATTGTGTCTGCATGAATGAAGATAAATCACGTTGTACTAAAAATTTCCCCAAGCCTTATGTCAATCAAACTCACTATAATCCTGATGGTTACCCTTCTTACCGACGAAGAAAAAATGATAATAAAATTACGTTTTCAAAACATAGAATTGCAGATAATAGTTTTGTCGTACCATATAATCCGTATTTATTATTATTATTAGAATGTCATGTTAATGTAGAAATATGTAGTACGATAAAAGCTATAAAATATTTATTCAAATATTTTCATAAAGGTCCTGATACGGCTCTTGTGAAATTTACAAAAGAACACGATACGAGTGATGAAAGCAATGCAAATGAAAATAACGATACATATAAATATGATGAAATATCACAGCATCTTTCTACCAGGTATGTATGCGCACCTGAAGCTATATATCGTATTTGGGAATTTGTATTATATGAGCAATCGTATGTAATTACAAGATTAGCGGTTCATGAAGAAGGTGAACAACGTGCGTATTATCTAGAAGGACGTCAACAAGAAATGATTGATAAAAATGTTGATACTACTTTGACATCATGGTTTAAATTAAATGAAGAAGATGAAAATGCAACGCAATATTTATATCACGAGATTCCCTACCATTATGTTTTTGATAAAAAAACAAAAAAGTGGAATATAAGAAAAAGATTTATAAAACCTCTTATAAGTAGAATGTATTTTGTAAATCCAAATAAGCGTGAAATATTTTTTCTACGACTTTTATTATTACATGTTCGTGGTGCGAAATCATTTGCGGATTTACGTACTGTCAATGGAATAGTTTATGATAAATACGAAAATGCTTGTATATCAAGAGGTATTATCAGTACTGATGAGGAATGGAATAAATGTTTGACAGAAGCTGCAGTATTTAAATTTCCAAAATCCATGTGTGAATTATTTGCATACATTATCGTATTTCAAAGACCTATTAATTCATTAGAATTATACAATAAATACAAATGTCACTTCATGGACCCAAAATTACCAGAAATCCAAGCAGAACAAAAGGCTTTGAAAAATATCGATAGTATTTTATCATTACATGGGTTGAGATTAAATGATTTTCATATATCCAATATCGAAAATGATTATGATAATGAAGAATATAATGACGAATTACAAGTATGTGAAGATGGTGAAGATTTAAGAACATTGATCAATTCTTTATCTATTGATCAAAAAAAAATTTATGATCTTATCATTAATGCTACAATTAACAATATGGGAAATAAATATTATTTTATTGATGGTCCGGGCGGTAGTGGTAAAAGTTATTTACATAATGTGATTATTAAACATTTAATTTCAAAAGATATCCCGTTCATTACAATGGCCTGGACTGGAATTGCTGCTAATTTATTAATTAATGGAAAAACTGTCCATAATATTTTCAAACTACCATTAAATATCAATGAACAAACGACGTGTAATATTTGTCCTAATTCAAAATATGGTGAATACATTAAAAATGTAAAAATTATAATTTGGGATGAAATATCGATGGCTTCAAAGCATGCTTTTGAAGCGATTGATAAATGCTTTCGTGACATATGTAAGAATGATCTACCTTTTGGAGGCAAAGTTATTGTAACATCTGGTGACTTTAGACAAACACTACCTATAGTACGACATGGTAACAGAACAAAAATCCTTGAAACGTGTATAAAAAGAAGTTTCCTGTGGTCGAAATTTTCAAGATTATCATTAAGTGGAAATTTACGATTACAAAGTCCAGATAACGAATTCAAGAATTGGTTGCTTGCTATCGGTGAAAATAAAAATATGACTAGATATGAATTACAAAAGAATTTAAAGGAAATACCCAAGCAATTAATTTGTGAAAATGATTTAATTACAGAAATTTTTGGACATAAAATAGATCCTAACGATCCATCATTAAAAAATAAAGTGATATTGTCACCTTTAAATTCTAATGTACTAAAGATCAATGAAAATATTGTTGAAAGAATAGATGGAGACTATTATATATACTACAGTGATGATCGGATCCAAAGTGATGTTGGTGACAAATTGACAGATACAATACCCACACAATTTTTGAATTCATTAACACCTAATGGATTACCACCACACAAATTGACATTAAAAAAAGGTGCAATAATTAGTTGTTTGAGGAATTTAGACATTAATGGTGGTCTTTGTAATGGTACAAGATTGATAATTAAGGATATGAAACAATATGTCCTTACAGCAGAAATTATAACTGGCAAACATTCTGGAAAGCAGGTATTATTGCCTCGTATCGATTTAGCCCCATCACTAGAAGAAATACCATTTGCTATGGTTAGAAGGCAATTCCCAATACGACTCAGCTTTGCCATGACAATAAATAAATCACAAGGGCAATCGTTTGACAAGGTCGGTTTATATTTATCGACCCCTGTATTCAGTCATGGTCAGTTATATGTTGCATTATCAAGAACAACATCGAAAGAGAATTTAAAAATTTTTTTAAATGATGAATCCACATTTAAAAATGATAAAAATATTACAACTAACGAATGTAAGAAAAAAAATTGAATGACGAGGATAAAATTTACACGAAAAATATAGTCTACTCTGAAATATTCGAAAATTAATTATATTAAAGTCATATATAACATTAATGAAATTAAAATAATTTATTAATTGATTGAGTAATTGTATTAATAATTCGTTACTAAAATATAAATTATATAATGATCCGCTAATTTATCACCACTAATGATACATTGCATAAGTTAAAAAATTTATGAATTGGCTGGATAATAGCCACTAATACCCTATTGGAATATCTTACGTGATATCTCACGTGACGTCTCACATAAAATTTTTCAATAGGGTAGTTCATAATGAAAGTATAATCATCAATATAGTTATCCACACGAATGGTAAATGATTAAAATTTGAATACTATTTATTTATTGGCTAAGTAATCGCCACTAATAATTAATTACTTTAGTAAAAATTATATAGTATAATTAGTCAATTCATCACCAGTAATGGTACATTCCAAAATTTCCAATATTTCATTTCTATATCAATGTCCATGATTTATTAAATGGCTGAGTAATCGCCACTAATGACTCATTATAAAAGTACAAATTTATATATTGACGAATAACTGAGTTATCTTCACTAATGGTACATTACATAAATTTCAATAATTCATAAATTGGCTGAATTATCGCCAGGAACAATTAATAATTATAATATAAAAATATTAATTTAAATATTTCAACAATAATTTCATATAGCTGAGTAATCGCCACTAATAATTCATTATTTGAATATATAATATTATATTAGAATATTAGTTGTCTTCACTAATAGTAAATTACAGAAATTGGAATACAATTAATTTATTGGCTGAGTAATAGCCACTAATGATTCATTACTTAAATATAATTTATATAGTGATCAACTGCGTCATCTTCATTGATGATAAATTACCAAAATTGAATACAATTTATTTATTGGCTGAAGAATCGCCACTAACAATCAAGTGGGTAAGCCACCTTTGAAACTTAATAAAAGTTATGAATTATTGAATAACCTTAATAAATATCTACTATATTTCTAAACGTTTTTAAAATGAAAATAGGGTATATTACCTACATTTTAAGATTTTTGCAATTCCTTTTAGGACCAGCCAGGTATTTTAACAGGGTAGTATTGAAATAATTTATACATATGTATCGTATGTTTTTTTAATAATTAATAAGTTTTATCTTTAACTAAATAATTAGCACATAGAATGTAGTAATATTCATATTGAATACTTGATAATATATTGTATAAATATCGACTAAATAATTACCAAATTAATTTTTATACAAAATATAATATTACTAATTATGATGTATACAACTGAATCTAATATTTTATACCAACAATTTGAATTGAATGATAATCCAATATTATCAAAATATCACTTGTAAACACACTATTCGACAATCATTATTATTACACAATTATATATTTTATATCTTGTAAACTTATTTAAACATAATTATTCATAAATAATTTGTAATGCGGACGTTATTATTAGAAATTAATAAATTCTAATAATTAACGACAGTCTCCACCCTGTCAAACGCAAAGAGCAAATTAATTATGATTCAATATAAATAATCATCTACAATGATTTCAGTACCAGGCTTGTATGCAGAAATAGGCTTGGAATCCTCCAAGACTAATGATTCATATTTACAGGTTGAATTCTACAATATTGGAATCCTACTCTCACACAAAGGTTTGGGACAATAATACGAAGATAGTTCTATGGAAACATCAATATATATGGATTTAGAACATTTAACTTGAACAACATTGCGACTAATATCGGTTACTACATATACATATATATATATATATATATATATATATATATATATATATATATATATATATATATATATATATATATATATATATATATATGTATATATGTATACTCGTCGCAAGTTGATTCTTGTCGAACGTTTTTTGAAATGCTCCAATCAGATTGGCTGATTCCAAAACCATAACCAATCAAACTTCACAATTTTAAAAACGTTCGACAAGGATCACCTTTCGACGAGTGTACAATAAGTTCATTACCTATAATATAATTATTTTTATGTTAATTTGCCGCCATTTTGTTCAAAAAAGATTTAAATACTTACAAGGAGATGATCAGGGATCCGGATCACCGATTTCGCTCAATTTTGGAGGAAAGTTTCCAAATGCAGAAATATGAAGAAACCCAAAATTTTAGACGCCAACGAAAAAACCACAAGAAGTTAGAGCTCCTTAAGAATCATATTTAACGTATAACTGTATATCTATATATACGTATTCCATATATATAGATATACAGTTATACATTAAAATAGGATTTTTATGGAGCTCTAACTTCTTGTGGTTTTTTCGTTGGCGTCTAAAGTTTTGGGTTTCTTCATATTTCTGCATTTGCAAACTTTCCTCCAAATTTGAGCGAAATCGGTGATCCGGATCCCTGATCATCTCCTTGTAAGTATTTAAATCTTTTTTGAACAAAATGGCGGCCAATATCAAACAAAACGGGTGATACATGTCTCGTCAGACCCAATAATTATTTTTATTTTCGGATATACTTCATATTTATGTGTCAGTTTGATAAAATATTAAAAAAAAAAAAAAAAAAAAAAAAAAACTTCATGTTTAATATTAGTAAATAAGTAAGAATTGATAAATTAATTAGTAATTGAGTAAAGAAGTAAGAATATTATATTTTATTGATACAATAGTTCGGTATGTTTATTCGCATTCGAATACTTTTTAATTATCAACTTTTTATTTTCAACAAGAAAGCAATGATTTTTTGATATCTCAGGTACAGCTACAGCATTTTCAAATCTTCTATTTAAATGCCTAACCATCTTCTGATAATCTTTGATACTGAAATAGAATGTAGTAATTGTATCGGCAAATTTATTTTTAGACCATTCATAGAGTTTTTGCAGGTTAAAATGGCATCTTTTGGACTGCAAATCAGGCTATATCGTGCCGCTTCTCTCTTGAATACAGCTCCAAGACCGTCCGATGGACCTTTACCTTGTGCCGTTGGAAAATTATGCCATTCAGCTGACATACCAAAATCCGCCACATGCTGCATTAGATATAATAAATTGATTTGCGCTATGAGGATAAAATTTGTATTTTACCGGTTTTGGATTAAAAAACAATATAACTTTGTTTATTTACAAATCAAACCTTAAGCCTTAGAAGCATAGTGGCCCCTTATAGGGACTACCAAAATAGCTTTCTATTTTTATTTATAAAAAACGTATTTACGTATATTTATTCAAGGTGATGGTCTTTACTGATAGGTAAGACGATTCTCTACAATTCTACCGAATGTAATTTGTTATTTTATTTGTTATTAAATTGTTATAAATAAACAATTTGCAAAAAGTGTGTTTTTTTAGAAAAAAAATCATTTTTGAGCTTATGTGCTGTTCGATTTTTATGAAAATTAGTTCCTAGAGGTTTTTGAGGTCGCTGATTAAGAATATGCCATCAGAATCTTGATTTTCCAAATCCAAAATGGCGGATTCCAACCCCTGAGTAATAAGAAAGATACTATACGGCGCTTGTAGAAACATTCAATATTTACCATTCAGGATCTTTGAGAGAGCTGTAGAACTCGAAAAAGTGCCTTTTTTGCCCATTTTATTGAAAAATCAGTTTCGTCACGCGACCAAGGGCACCAATATTTTTAAAAAAATAATAAGCTTAGGAAGAGCATCTCGAAATCATTGATTCAAGCATTTTCGAGACGTGATCATGTCTAAAAAAGTTATTTGTAATCGATTTTGGTGAATTACTACCTATGTCACGTTATTTTGGCCATCATATTGAATTTTATGGTAACAAAAAAATTTTTTTTATACGAATTCCGAAAGTAGATTCCAAGACCTTTCATTTAAGCCACCATAGATCTCAATCGGTTTCATATAGCTGGTTTTATAATCGTTATGGTAAAAAAAGTATGGGTCACGAGCTTCTATCGGCCATATTGGAACTAAAAATGCCACTAAAAATAGCAACTAATATGCTGATAAGGTATACAAATTTAAAAAAATGAAGAATGTCATCGTGAAGAAATCATGGATACATAAATAAACGGCGGGAGTAAAAACCATATCTTATCGGTATATTAGTCGCCATATTGGATCCGCCATTTTAAATTATGCAGATTTGACCTTAAATTCATCATTAGCAACCAGAAAAACCCCCATGTGTGGGCAATTTTCTGTGAGGCCCGACTCCCAGTCGCCACCGTCAGGTGGCACTAGCCGCACGCGCTCTATTGCCCCCTCCGAGCGCCGACCGCTGAGCAACGAGCGTAGCGGCAGGCCAGAGAGTCTCGAGCCCTCCAAGCAAGCGGACGCATCTCTGTTGTCAGCCCGCTGTATCTTGCGACTCTTACAATAAAATAGAAGTACCAGAGTATTTTGGGTGATCTTGGACTGTCTCCCTCACCCACTTCCCTCCGAATCATTGGTCCTCCGAGCCGGACTACGGAACCCAGCGCCACGCAGGTCCATATCCCAACAGGAGGAGGCCGGTGATCGGGAGCGGTCAGACAACCTCGGAGCCGCAGCCATCGCAGCAGTGTGTACGTCAGCCATCCACAAGTTAGCGATAGACTCGCGATCAGGTATGTCAGCGATCATTGCGACGATGCGCGGGTCGGTGCTTCCCACCATTTTCGGTAGTGCGCATCCTTTTCTCTCTGATGCTCGCCGTCGTCCGACGTGCGAGGAAGAGACGCCGCCGAATTCCACCCGCCGCGGGGCTTTCGGTGATCGGTCTCGGCGTTCCGCGATGACAGGCGCGCGTTCAGGCGTTGCGGCGCGATCATTGCGACGATGCGCGGGTCGGTGCTTCCCGCCATTTTCGGCTGTGCGCGTCTTTTCCTCTCTGAGGCTCGCTTTCGTCCGACGTGCGAGGAAGAGACGCCACCGAGGTACACCCGCCGCGGGGTATCGGTGATCGGTCTCGGGGTTCGGCGGTGACAGGCGCGCGTTCAGGCGTCGCGGCGCGATCATTGCGACAATGCGCGGGTCGGTGCTTCCCGCCATTTTCATTTGTGCGCGTCCTGTGCTTTTCTGACGCCGTGTCCCCCCCTCCCCCCCCCCCCCCCCCGGACCGCCAACGACTGAATCGCTTTCAGCTCGACAGGTTGGCTCACATCGGCACGGTCTGTGACCTCAGATCGTTCTCGCATCTCACGTGATGAACTCATTGCCCTGAGGACGTCCCACTGCGCGGGGAACTGAATCAGTCGGTCTCTCGCCGTGTCCCCCCCCCCTTCCCCCCCCCCGGACCGCCAACGACTGAATCGCTTTCAGCTCGACAGGTTGGCTCACATCGGCACGGTCTCTGACCTCAGATCGTTCTCGCATCTCACGTGATAAACTCGTCGCCCTGAGGATGTCCCACTGCTCGGGGGACTGAATCAGTCGGCTCAACCCTTACGACTAGGCACACCGCCACCGCGGCTTGACGTGCCTGAACACAGGTTCTGCTTCGGTCTCGCCTCCCACGGCACTCGAAGGATCGGTCCGCCCCTGGAGAGACTCCACCTCGCATCTAATGCGGCGGATCTGCTCCTTGCGGCTCATGCGACGGTCTAATCTCTTCTTAATGTTGCAGGATGGACATCGCGGCGGCTCAGAGGGCGCTACGTGGCGTGGTGGCACGCACAGCTCAGACAATCAGGACCGCACCTCAGGTTGAGTGGACCGAGGGTCTCGTCCAAAGCCGCCTCGAACAGCTTAAAAGTTACTGGAGCGACTACCAGACCAACCACGTGACACTGCTGCAACGCGACGGTACGGCCGACAACGCAATCAATGAAGGAGAAGAATACTACATCGTGGAAGCCGATTATCTCACAGCACGAGTTCAACTCTACGACGTCCGAGCTCGTCTCAACCCGGGCCATGGATCGGGCGCCAACGCTCAACCGACGTCCTCCCATGGTCACAGCCGTCTTCCGAGGATTACTCTGCCCCGGTTCTCCGGGAATAGGGAAGACTGGGAATCATTCAAGGACATGTTCCGCTCTCGCGTCCACGCGGATGCTATCTTGGAGAACGTTGATAAATACTACTACCTCAAGACGCACATCGACGGGGAGGCCAAACTCGCTTTGGACACTCTTCAAGTAACCGGCGACAACTACTCTATCGCTTGGGCCATCCTCGAGTCTCGATACGATCACAGACGTCTTCTTGTCCGAGACCACTTGCAGGCCATCAAACGCATCCGTCCTCTCAGAGAAGAGTCGGCTACGGGTCTGCAATCCCTTGCGGATACCCTCGAGCGGCACAGAACGCAACTAAAGTTTCTTGACCGACCCGTCGAACATTGGGACGACTGGTTCTTGT
The DNA here is from genome assembly GCA_949152435.1 of Gastracanthus pulcherrimus. Taxonomy (NCBI): domain Eukaryota; kingdom Metazoa; phylum Arthropoda; class Insecta; order Hymenoptera; family Pteromalidae; genus Gastracanthus; species Gastracanthus pulcherrimus. The sequence continues at coordinate 106,558,910 of OX424575.1, read as the reverse complement.
CCTTCGCGACAGACGCCATGGATCCAGCCACGCGTCGTGACTAGGAGGAGGAATTGGAGGAAAGGGACATCGCGGCTGGTGTCCGCCAAGCGAGCCACCCAACCTTCGATCAGCTATCCAGATTCCTGCAGAAAAGATGCAGGACGCTCAAGTCGCTCGTTCCCGAACGCACAACCAAATCGATGTGCGGACCGCCATCGAAGTCGAGTGATTCTGCACTCCCACCGCAACGTTTCAAGGTCGCGGCTGCTACCAACGCCCAACGAGCCATCTGCAGCACATGCCGCGGTCCTCATTACACCGAACATTGTGATGATTTCAAGGGTATGACACCGGGAGAGCGCCGGGATCTCGTCACCCGAGAAGGATTGTGCTACAATTGCCTTCAGAAACATCACTCAGAAACAGAACTTGCAGGGATTGCGGTGAGCACCACCGTACCCTCCTGCATGTCGGCGCAGGCAAATGATCAGGGCTCTCCATCGACTCGGGCATTCCGACTAAATCCCGACGATTAGGAAACTCAACATCAGCATGACCCACTCTACTGCCGACCGCCCGGATCTGCCTGGGGGACCAGAAGGGGCGACGAGTCGAAATCCGAGCACTCTTGGATCCCTGCTCCGAAGTCACCCTCATCGCACTCCAGTTGGTGCGAAAGTTTGGCGATGTGCTGGAACGGATCGAAGTCGGAGTCGCAGGCGTCAACGGACGACCCATGGACTTCGCTCGAGCCCGGTCTCATCTTCATTTATACAATGATAAGCTTCCCGGACCTCTCCGATTCGAAGCCTACGGCCTGCGAGACCTCCGTCTTTCCACCCCCTCCAGTCGTGTAGACCACAGCCTCCGAGAATTGTTCAATGGCATCAAGTTGGCAGATCCGGCGTTCTGCATCCCCAGCCGGGTCGATGCGGTATTAGGAGCTAATATCTACCACCAACTGATGTCTAGCACCATTCACCGAGGCTCGTTTCTTGCTCAACAGACCATATTCGGTTGGACCATCACCGGGGCACAGCCCAACGATCACACGCCTGAACTCAAAGTGTCCTACGTCACTACCCCGGTATCCGCGCCCGCGCCATCACAGGAGCAGCTGATGAGTCTGCTGCAAAAATTCTGGGCTGTGGAAGAGGTGCCCTAAATCACGCGACGCTCTCGGCAAGACATCGACTGCGAACGAATTTTCACGACCAAGCACACCCGAGACGCCACCGGGAGGTATGTCGTTCCACTCTTGAAGAAACCTGACGTTCGCTCGAGCCTTGGAGACAGCTTCAAGAACGCGCGCCAGGCCCTCACCTCCGTTCACCATAGAATGCGTCGAGATAGCCGTTTAAAGAGGGAGTACACAAACTTTATGGAAACCTACCTGCAGCTAGGCCACATGCGGCCTCTTTATCCAGACGAGCTCAACAACGATGAACTGGCCGCACACTACCTCCCTCATCACGCGATCTGGCAGCGCAGCGATGACGGGGATAAGCTCCGGATCGTGTTCAACGCCTCTCGACGAACGAATTCCGGGAAGTGCCTGAACGACGCACTGTTCCCCGGTCCGAAACTCCAAAACCAGCTTGCGGCGGCCATCACCCGCTGGCGACGACACGAGATCGCGTTCTGCGCGGACATTAGGATGATGTTTCGGCAAATCCTCATCTGTCCTGAGGACATACATCTGCAACGGGTCATTTGGAGTGCTTCAGAGGTCGCTCCTGTCACCCACTACGTCTTGCGAACCGTCACCTATGGAGAGGCCTGCGCGCCCTACTTAGCCCTTCGAACCCTCCAGCAGTTATGTAAAGACGAGGGCGCCCCCTACCCCCGAGCTGTGGAGGCTGTCAAGAAGGAATTATACATCGACGATTTTCTGAGTGGCGCCGATGACGTCGAATCCGCGCTGAGCGGCCGAAATCAGCTCATCCGGATGCTCGGGGCGGGCGGCTTCCAATTGAAGAAGTGGGTCACCAATAATTCGAACCTGCTCGAAGACATTCCGGTCGAGGATCGACTCCGTCCCGACTGGATGCACTTCGCCACCGAGGGACCGATTACCGAATTGGGGCTTGCCTGGGACCCAGTAGGCGACAGTTTCCGCTTCGCCGCTCCGACGTTTGATGACACGGCGCCCGCTACGAAACGTCGAGTCTCAGGGGACATCGCTCGACTCTTCGATCCAGTTGGATGAGCCCAATCATCGTAACCGCCAAGGTCTTTTTGCAGGACCTTTGGCGTCTGAAGGTCGACTGGGACGACGAGCTTCCCGCACCGACATCTCATCGATGGACCACCTTCAAAAGGAGCCTCAGCGACCTATCGGGGATCACGCTGCCTCGTTGGATTCAATGTCATTCGTCGAGCGAAGTCCAATTGCACGCGTTTGCTGATGCCAGTAATCGTGCCCTCGCCGCAGCGGTCTATAACAGGGTCATCCCCTCCACTTCAGCAACGAGCAAAATGGACCAGACCTCGAAAGAACTTGGCCATCGGAGATCTCGTCGTGTTCATCGATCCCCCCCTCCTTCGATCGAGCGGCAAGTGGCCCCTTGCTCGCGTCACTGAGGTCCATCCCGGGCGAGATGATCTCGTCCGGGTCGTCACGGTCAAAACGGCCGACAGTAGCTACACCAGACCAATCTCCAAGCTAGTTCGTCTCCCTATCGACGCCTCAACGGATGCCGCACCCGAGGGACTAGCGCCAGTAACTCCAACCTCCCCGTGACGGCGGGCGGTACACCGGACTGCTCCAACTCGGATTATCATTCTCGGAACGAGGCGGGCGGTTTGTGTGGGCAATTTTCTGTGAGGCCCGAATCCCAGTCGCCACCATCAGGTGGCACTAGCCGCACGCGCTCTATTGCCCCCTCCGAGCGCCGACCGCTGAGCAACGAGCGTAGCGGCAGGCCAGAGAGTCTCGAGCCCTCCAAGCAAGCGGACGCATCTCTGTTGTCAGCCCGCTGTATCTTGCGACTCTTACAATAAAATAGAAGTACCAGAGTATCTTGGGTGATCTTGGACTGTCTCCCTCACCCACTTCCCTCCGAATCACCCCATATACCAAATTTGGGCTAATTCGGTTGATTTTTAAAAATATCGACATATTAGCCGCCATATTGGATCCGCCATTTTGGATTTCGTTAACCTACCACGTGATTTTTTGAAGTATGAGTGGTAGCTAAAATTTGAGTCAAAAAAGTCCAACGTGATTATTTTTTTTAATTTTTACGGGCATTTTTATCTGTACTCTTCACGTTTTAGGGGTGCTTAACGCCATTTTGAAGCCGCCATTTTCAAAATGGACAAAAACGCCACTCGACTTTTTGTAGCTCTTGTCAATACGAACATTTTAAGCTATTGATGGTTCTCCTACGCCTCTTCAAATTTTGGGCACGGGGGGCCATTCGTTCACAAAGAATGCCTCATATACATATATATATATATATATATGCTACATACATACAAAATCGTTCAAAAAAATATGATATTTGCAAAAATCATTAGTCGCAGCATCCATCTCATCTGGACCAAATCTCAAGATCATCTCAAATAATCACTTATATTTCTAAAACATACATATGAATGTATGTTACATACCTACAGCATTCATCATTTTATCTTAAAAACCAAAATTTTTAAAAAGTAATATTTGCAAAAATTAATAATCGCAGCATCCATCTGATCTGGACCAAATCTCAAGATCATCTCAAATAATCACTTATATTTCTAAAACATACATATGTATGTTACATACCTACAGCATTCATCATTTTATCTTAAAAACCAAAATTTTTAGAAAAAGTAATATTTGCAAAAATTAATAGTCGCAGCATCCATCTGATCTGGACCAAATCTCAAGATCATCTCGAATGATCACTTATATTTCTAAAACATACATATGTATGTATGTTACATACCTACAACATTCATCATTTTATCTTAAAAACCAAAATTTTTAAAAAGTAATATTTGCAAAAATTAATAATCGCAGCATCCATCTGATCTGGACCAAATCTCAAGATCATCTCAAATAATCACTTATATTTCTAAAACATACATATGTATGTATGTTACATACCTACAGCATTCATCATTTTATCTTCAAAACCAAAATTTTTAGAAAAAGTAATATTTGCAAAAATTAATAGTCGCAGCATCCATCTGATCTGGACCAAATCTCAAGATCATCTCGAATGATCATATATATTTCTAAAACATACATTTGTATCTATGTGACGCATATGATTTTTAAAATAATTACAATCAAAAATATAAATACACATATTCGCTTTATTTTTTAAATAAAAAAATCTTTCACAGCATCCAATACATCTGGACCAATCTTGGTATATGTAGGCGTAAACATTTTTACTAATCAACCGCTAAAAAAAATAACACTAATATGTACGCATATCATTATTTTATACCTATATGTAAATATAACTGATTTATGAAAAATGTTTCATGACCCGGTCACTTTTTGAAAACAGTTTTTTATTAAAAAAAATTAACTGGATCGAGTTTCTTTTTTTTTTCTGGTAGGATGATGTATTTAATTTTTTTTCCCACATGCCCATTATAAAATGATTACCATTCCAGCATGATTCACGAGTTCTAGTGGATTTTTACAGAATTTCTCATTTAAGCGTTTTAATATAGTGTAGATGTAGATTTACATATATAGATTATTACATACGAATTGAAAAGAGCTTTACAATATTACATTCAAATAAAAAACAAAATTAAAATAAATATATATGTTAAAAAATTCAATACTTAAAACTAAATATAAATAAATGTAAGTATGAGTTACATATATTTATTTATAAATGAATTAAATAAAATATAAATTTGAATGTATAAAAAAGCTTAATTAACAAAACAAAAAAACGCGCCAATCTATTTACTTCCCAAGTGGTGTGGAAAAATAGAAAACCTTCATAAACACAAAAAATTTCTTGATGCTTTGGGGGTTGGCGAGCGGAGCGAGCAGGGGGTACCCATTTAGTATATATATCTATATATATATATATATATATATATATATTCGCGAGCGGAACAAGCGGGTTTATATATTCGCACGGAGCTGATACAAAAGACCGAAGTGTCTAAGAACGTAGCTCAGTACGAAGTGAGCGAGTTGTCGCTTCGTTCCCGCGGCGCTACACTCGGATTTCGGTAGTGCGGACCGATCCCGGTTGAGGGCGCAGCGCATGCGTCTGGTGAGGAAGAAAGAGAAGTAAGAAGAAGAAAAGGGCTATGAGTTGAGCTACGTTGCTGCACTTGGGAGACCACACTGCCTCTGCAAACCCTCCAAACCAGGTAAGAGAGATTCAGTTTGATGTGCATGTCTGCTGTAGACTAACTCAGCTTTATGTTTTCTAGGGTGTGTGCTGCAGGCCTCCTTCATATCTAGAGAAGCAGCCGCTCCGCCCAAGGTGGATCCATTCATGACTTTCAAGGCATAAAATCAGGTGGGTATTATTCTAATACCATTTTGAAAGGACGGCAGTAAGGAGAGGAGACACCAGGACATGATCAGCGCACCCCAGCCGAGACCAGCCAGCTCCCACATATGTGAGGCTCTATGGGATTACAGCTGTGCGTCCTCTTGAGCTGCTTCAGGGCATTGGAGAGCTCGCTTGCTCTGTGTCGTCCAGGAGAAGAGTGTATGGGTGTGTGTACGTATATAGTGAGTGAAATGGGTAGGTAGTGTGCTATCGTTTACATAGGCCAGTTCTGTCGAGCATCGGACTTGCACTGAGCAGTTCGTTCGATAGACTGGAAGTTGTGTAACGCACACAAAATGTGGTGTTACAACGTCTGTAAATACAAGTCATAAATTTACTCCCTATGAGCTTGTTTTCGCTTATCCTCCGGGACTACGATCTAGTGAACCTCTAAAAAAATTTGAACAAATATCAACTTTTAATAATTGTATAGAAAACCAAGTTACAAATAAGACAGAAATTGCTGCTTCGGCACAAGAAAATTTAATACTACGAAAAGAAAACTCAAAAAAATATTATGATAGATTCTTAAATCCAGTCGATTTTACAATAGATGATAAAGTTTGGTTAGTAAAAGAACCAAAACCTGGAAAATTGGAAAAAGATCAGAATATTGATCCTTTTGAAATATTAAAAGTTAACGAAAATAGTAACATTGTCATTAACTATAGAGGAAAACCAAAAACAGTTCATACTAACAAGTTAATTTTATATAAATAACAAAATTAACATATTTCTCTGTTTTAGGAACGTCGAAATCACGCTCAACAAAATATTAATTTTTATTACATTATTTAACTTCAATCAAGCAATAATTGGATATAATTGCGGTTCAACTCCAAATATTACAAATTTCTCTTTATTGGATTCTGGAGAGTGCGACTTTCACAACACACCAGTAAACGCATCAAACGTCACAATAGAATTAATACAAGTATCAGATTTTCGAGACATTCATATAATACAATGCAAAATCGAAATTCAGAAAATTCAGAACAGAATATATTTACGATATAAGTCATGAACAATCTTATATTATATTAAAGTGATACCCTTCCAGTTCTCCGGTTCTCCGGGCCCTGAAGTTTCAATCTTTGGATGTTACTAATTTGTTTCTAAATAATCTTATATTATATTAAAGTGATACACTTCCGGTTCTCCAGTTCTCTAGGCTCTGAAGTTTGAATCTTTAGAGGTTGATCTTGTGTCTACTTGGTGTCACTACTCGTAGACGATGTACTGTTGACCTGGGGGTCACCCTGACACCTGGTCATCGTCTACAGGAAGATTTCGGATTTTTCACTAAATCCTATGTCTACCTGGTGCTACTTCACGTAAACAATGTGCCTTTGACCTGGGGGTCACCCTGACATCTGGACATCCTCTACGGCGAGTTTCCGGGTTGTTCCACTAAATCTTATGTCTACCTGGTACCACTACTCGTAGACAATGTGCCGTTGACCTGGGGATCGCTCTCACACCTAGACATTGTCTACAGGAAGATTTTTGGTTTTTCACTAAATCCTATGTCTACCTGGTGCCACTATTCGTAGATGATGTGCGGTCGACCTGGGGGTCACCCTGATACCTGGATATCGTCTGGAGGGAGATTTTAGGTTGTTTACTAAATACTATGTATTCCTGGTGCTACTTCTCGTTGACGATATACTGTCGACATAAGAGTAACCCTGACACCTGAACATCGTTTACAGGGAGATTCCGGGATTTTCACTGAATATAAAAAAAATGAAATACACAGGATTATATAAGCATAATATGTAATATAATCTGCCTATTAAATGTATTCTTTGTATTAATAGAACTATAAAAACGTATATATGTTTTTCACTAAATATAATAAAAATTATATATATATATATTATTTTTACATTTATCATTTTCTATATTTGCATTGTTTAATAATAATAATTTTAAATTTTATTTATTTCCTGTACTTGAAAGAGCAACATATAATGATAGAAAACAGGTGATGGTAAATAAACACCAACATGATTATATAACTATCCTTGAGATTTATTAATTGTCATCGCAAAACCTAGTCGAATTGGAAATTGCTTTCGACGCATATTAAATGGAATTTCTTCTTTAGATGGTGATAAAGCTATTCTTGGTATTAAAACTAATTTTTCAGTATTTATTCCACTCAAAATTTCGGCTTGAATTGAATATTTCATTAATTTTCTTACTAGTAAACTTGTCCCATTGTAAAGTCCTTCGTTTAAATTTAAATTTCTTAATAACATTACAATGGCACCTATTTTTAAATGTAACTTATGAGGCGGAAGTCCATTAGGAGTTAATGTGTTAAGAAATTCTGTTGGTAACATAATATCCAAATTTTCTCCATTATCGTCTTCTGCTGTATCTGTACTTAGATATTCAAACAAATCTCCTTCCATTACTTTCAGTATATCATTGTTAATATTAATTACATCACTGTTTTGAGGAGCTAAAATATTATTCTCATGTATTTTGAGCTCCTAAATCAAATGGTGCTATTGGCTTTTGCCGGTTCAATCGAGAAAACAAGTTTGAAACAAAATTGTCGAAAAACTCGAAAATCATGGTAAAAAGGCCAAACATCGAGTTTGTTACAATGTTACTGATACTAAGTCAATTACTTTATCATGAAAAGTATTGCTGTATAGTTATTTTCTGTTTTAGGTGAGTATCTTCATTTTAAAACAAAGAAAATCCATTTTATAACGGTTGATGTCTAAATAATGATAATTTTTCAGAAACCGAGAAGAAATTTTCACATTTTATTTCCTAGATAATTTTTTTAATCCACTAAAGATTATTAAAAGTTTATTATTTTTTCTGGTTGAACCAATTCAATATATTTATTATTTTTAATGTATATTGAAAGTATTTCCCATTTTTAAATTCTTTGTACTTTTATCTGATAATAGTCACTTACATTTTTAACAATTAATATTTAATAAATTGTTTTTAATCATAATAAAATTAATTCTCATTTTGAAAAATGACTTGATTACAGTCAATTGAAGAAATCTTTAATAATAACAAAATAATTATAACTTTGATCGATACCGAGACAATACTTAGGTATCGATAATTTTTTTAGGTATCGCCTATCCCTAGTCAACACGAAAATATATTCGCTCTATTCGCTCTGAAGTTGGCCTCGTGGCGTGGAGTGATATTTGAACGCCAACACCCTGAAGACTACAGTAAAGGAGTACCAACGTAATGTTTTTTAATACGCCTAAGTAGAACTTCAGGCAGTAGGGAGCGCTGAAATCGTTGGTTTCCTATAAATATAGATATACTAATTGAATACCGATACAATTATGTTCGAAAATATAAATATCTAGTATTAAACGCAAAAAATATCATATAATTAAAAAAAATGAAATATGTTGACTATAATGCATAGTATAGTATGAAAAATTATAAATTTACTTAGCTCTGTATCGATATTAGCACTGGTTTTTTGTTTAAAAACAGTTTATTATAAATGTTTTGTTGACCATTTTTGTCAAATATTATTGTAAGTGCATATAGATTCAATAGGCATATTTGATATATGTTAATACCTTAATAAGCGTAATAACATATATGAAAAAATTAACATTATAAATTTTTTACATAATAGTTGCAATTATTAATCTACCAACGATAAAACAAGTATTAGCTGTTTTATTCTATAACCTACGAAGAGTTTCAAAGTCTTTACGTAAAAGTGCAAACTTAACCATTGAATAGTGTCTCATTATTTTGTAGAGAATATTGTTATTACACAAGTATTCTGCGAATACGTAACTGTCGCCGAAATCGCGGAAGGTTATTAGTTGGCCAAGTTCAACAGAAAACCAACCGTCGATCGGCGTCGGCTGTGTAATGAGATATTGCTTACATTCACCGTCTCGATAATCAGTCGGCGCGGACTCTTTGTTGCTGGGTCCAGTGTGATTTTGGATGTATGCGTTTGTATGAGTATATGTGTGAAAGAATGAATCTTGTGACGACGACGATTATACGCATGTATTTGCGGCGGCGCGGCCGCTTGCGTCGAGGGCATATAATGTGCCTGTAGCCCTGACACGAGAGCTTTTCGGGGTCTACACTCATGCGGAGTGGATCGTCGTGTCTCCGTCATCATCCATTGTTAATTACATTATAATAAATTTACCTGACAATCTTACCATTTAAATATTGTGTTTCCTTTTTTTAATAATCCGGTCATTCCTACAACTCAGAAGTGGGATAAAAAAAACTTTTGTCTTAAATCACTTAAGGAGACAAAACAATATGGATAAGGAAATGTTGATGTTGCGGTTTGTTGTCCATTAACTATCAGCAAAAGCTTGAAGTCTGCAAACAAATTTGAAAGAGATATCATTAAGTTGGGTTAAGTCAAATAAAAGCTTAATATTTGCGTGAGTTTCTTTTATTCCAGGAACCACACACAACAATAGCAACCTATTTACACTAGATAGCTTACCTTTTTTGCTTAGACGACCTCCTTCAGAGTAGAGCATTCTTTTCTTGGAATTATTATAGTTAACTAAATCTTCCAGATCTTTTTCAGTATCATAATTTTTCTGCATGGAATTTTCTTCTTGTTTGGGTGAATAATTATCAGGCATAAACTAATTTTAAACAAATTTTGCCCTCCATCAGCCATAACTTTGATGCAACAGTCGCCTACTAAATTTCTACTTTCGATAACTTGTTCTACAAGTTCTTCAGCATTGGCATAGACAACAGGACGTAATTGCTTTTCTGCATTTTTCGATTACCGATTTCCATGCACCACCTAGCGGTATTAAAATAAACTTTTAATTGTGTCATATATTTATAAAACACCAACTCTATAAAAATTAGATGATGCATTTTGAGATACGTCGTAAAAACGACGAAACAACTGAAATACGGCTTTGTTTATTAAGCCATTATATCAACATTTTAATAAATAATATTTAAATTATCAAAAAACAATAATACTCTCAACAATAAGTAATGAATACATACTCAATTTCTTTTATTCGGAGTGAGAAAACGAATTATACGTGTGTACTCAAATGCTCTACTTGGCTATTCATGAATGCGCATAGCGTAACACAAAAGCGTCCATAACTTGGGAAACCGATCACTTAGGATTTTCAATTTTACATTTTTTTCATCTAAAAACAATATAGAAACTTTCTGCATTATCTATTTTTGGATCCATTTTCGGACCACTTTTGCATGCTTGAGGAACACTGTGTTCACTTCAGCTGAATTTCGTAATTTTATGGAAAGCGAAAAAATCGCGCATGTACTCGTGGCTGTTCGTACGCCGCGTGCGAACGGTCAAGTTGAGCGTTTCAATCGTGACATCACACCGATGCTCGCAAAGATAAGCGCGGCTCCCAATAAATAGGATCAAGTGTTACATTGCGCCGAGTTTGCATTGAACAATGCAGTATCGAGATCGACTGGCGAAACGCCGAGTAAATTATTGTTCGGAGTTAGTCAAGTAGGAGAAATTAATGATTGCCTGCGATTAATATTAAATGCAAGTGATGAGAGAGATTTAGAAACATTACGTGAAAACGCGGCCGAAAATATTGCGAAAAACCAAGCAGTGAATGAGAAAAGTTATAACAAAAAGCGAAAAAATGCGACTCTTTATGATGTTGGCGATTACGTCATGATCGACAATGTAGATACGACGGTGGGTGTTAATAAAAAATTAATCCCAGAATTTAAAGGTCCATATGTTGTCAGAAAAGTACTAGATTGCGATCGATATGTAGTCAGCGACATCGACGGGTTTCAGGTTACACAAATTCCGTATGAAGGCATAATAGCGCCAGATCACATGATACCGTATGTAAAAAACTAATTAAAATTTGTAGTAAGTGTTAATGTTAAGTAAAAGTTATAAGTGCTATTTTAAGAAAAGTTATAAGTGTTAATTTTAAGAAATGTATATGTGTAACAATTCGAAAAATGAAAAATTTTTATTTATACTTAGAGTCTGAAAATTGATGTGTATTAGCCGAGACGGCTAAAATGGCAGGATGGCCGAGTTGTAGAGAATATTGTTATTACACAAGTATTCTGCGAATACGTAACTGTCGCCGAAATCGCGGAAGGTAATCAGTTGGCCAAGTTCAACAGAAAACCAACCGTCGATCGGCGTCGGCTGTGGAATGAGATATTGCTTACATTCGCCGTCTCGATAATCAGTCGGCGCGGACTCTTTGTTGCTGGGTCCAGTGTGATTTTGGATGTATGCGTTTGTATGAGTATATGTGTGAAAGAATGAATCTTGTGACGACGACGATTATACGCATGTATTTGCGGCGGCGCGGCCGCTTGCGTCGAGGGCATATAATGTGCCTGTAGCCCTGACACGAGAGCTTTTCGGGGTCTACACTCATGCGGAGTGGATCGTCGTGTCTCCGTCATCATCCATTGTTAATTACATTATAATAAATTCACCTGACAATCTTACCATTTAAATATTGTGTTTCCTTTTTTTAATAATCCGGTCATTCCTACAACTCAGAAGTGGGATAAAAAAAACTGTTTTTTAAATTAAATGCATTACGTTATTTTTACAAACATTGAACATTTTATAAACATTTTGTTGAATCTTCGGGACTCGGGACACGACACAGTAAATTGTTCTAAATTTTGAATAGAAAAGAAAACTAGTGGAAATTTCCTATAGTGTTGGAAAACAAGTGAAATTTTGTTTGTATAAATTATGCAGTGAAATCAAAGTTCAAACAGTGACAATTTTGCGCTTCAAGTGGAAGGCAAAATTTATTGTGAACTTTGTTAGTTAAAATTGACACAAACAAAATGACAGCGCTGACACCAACAGCATTTATTGTTACCGAGCTGAAGGAAGCTTTAAAGGAGAGAGGTCTGGTTACCAGTGGGACCAAAGCTGAATTGATTCAGAGGCTGGACGACTATGACCCTGAAGTGTGGCTTGCGCTAACAAAAAAACGAGAGGCCGCTGAAGAAGCCGCGCGGTTGGCTCAAGTGCAGCGGGACGAGCAAATGGCGCAAGAAACTGCTCAAAGACAGCAAGAAGCTCTCGACGAGTAGGAGCGACAAGCGAATCGACAAAGGTTAGCAAATCTTCGAATCGCAGAGGACGACCAAACGCGCGAGCTCGAGTTACTTCGCCGCGAAAGAGACCTCGCACGTCGCGAGCTAGAGCTTCTGCAGCGTGAGGGGAGCACAAGCAGGCCAAGCAGTGTTAGTGGGCCGAGTATTGGAAGTGCATGCTCTGCAAGTGTTAGTATCAGATCGATCAGTGAATTACTTAATGTTTTTGATGCGACTGATAATTCTTTTTGGCGCTGGAAAAAGCAAGTGATTTATTACGCACGACTTATCAACTTGATGAAAATTCAACGAGAGTTCTTATTAGCACAAGGTTGAAAGGTCGCGCGCACACGTGGTTCCATTCTAAATCGGAACACTTATCATCTAGTGTTGATGATTTGTTAAAAGAAATGTAAACAATGTTTGACCATCGTCCAGGAAAATTGGCACAGAGGCGTGAATTTGAAGAAAGAACGTGGAAAAATAGTGAAAAGTTTGCTGATTATTTTCATGATAAAAAAATTCTCGCAAATAGAGTGCCAATCTCCGAAGATGAAATAGTAGACTATTTAGTGGACGGTATTCCAGATGAGCGACTTCAAGATCAAGCTCGAATTCAGTGCTTCAAAGAAAAAGCAGATCTGTTGAAAGCTTTCGAAAAAATTTCGATAAGCTCAAAAAAATCGAGTGAAGTGAAAGCAAAAAAAGAGGTAAAAGTAAATACTCCATTTTCACAAGAAACGTCGACTGTAAGGTGTTTCAATTGCTCGGGCACAGGGCACATGTTGTCAAAATGCCCAAAGCCGAAGAGAACACCTGGTGCATGCTTTGAATGCAATTCGACGCAGCATCAACTGAAGGACTGCCCGAAACGAGCTTCAAGCAGACGACCGCCAAGCAGTGGGAAGCAGACTCCCAGCCCGACGACGTCGACAAATGTCGTGCAGCAGGCGCCGCTGGCAGCTCCGTATGTGGTAGCGTTAAAATATTCGATCTCGGACGAATGCGGAAATATTTGTAAGTACAGTGTAAGCGCAATGCTAGATTCAGGCTCTCCGATAAGCTTGATTAAAAAATCTTGTGTTCCATCTTACACGACGACACCCATCGATAGTGATCGCGAATTTCAGGGGATTAATGGGTCACGCATAAATATATTGAACATATTTTATCGAGATGTAGAAGTAGAGGGAATTGAATTAAAAATTAAGTTTCATGTAGTACCGGATGACACTATGGCATTTATGGCCATAGTAGGTAGAAACTTTTCATCTCACCCGTTAGTGATGCTTACAGTTGACGGCGACTTAAAAATTACGAGAAAAGAGGTAGTGAAAGCGCCAGTCGAAAGCTTGATAGGCGTGGTGAATGAAATTTTAAATATTGAGTACGTTGATGAGCCGGAAAAAGTGAATGAGGAATTAAAAATAAATTCAGACATTGGCATAGTAAATGTTGAAAAAATAAAAACATTATATGATTTCGATTATGTGCGAAAAAAATAAATTAGTAAAAAAGAGTCCGATTTTAAAATGATTATTTCATTAAAACACGAGCAACCGATAAGTTTTAGGTCAAGACGTCTTTCTTTTGCCGACAAAGAAAAACTAAGTGTAATTTTAGAGGACCTCATCGCGCGCAACATCATCCGGCCGAGTAACTCGCCGTACGCGAGTCCGATTGTTTTGACTCGAAAAAAGTCGGGAGAAATTCGTTTGTGTGTCGATTATAGGGAGCTAAATAAAATCACCGTGAAGGATAACTTTCCAAGCCAATTAATTGACGAAAATTTGGATGAATTAAAAGATAAGGAGTTTTTCACATCATTAGATTTAAAAGATGGGTATCATCACGTAAAGATGGACGAAAATTCGATTCCGTATACTGCGTTTGTTACGCCGTTAGGTTTATTTGAGTATCTTGTTTGTCCGATTGGTTTAACAAATGCTCCTAAAGTTTTTGTCCGTTTCTTAGTGCAGATATTTAAAGATTTGATAAAACAGAGAAAAATTATATTATATTCAGATGATATGTTGATTGCAACAAAAACTTTAGGAGATCACATCGACATTTTGCGTGAAGTTTTTAGAATTTCGGCGGAAAATAATTTAAATTTTAGAATTGATAAATGTTTTTTCGCACAACGCGAAATTAATTATTTAGGATACCGTGTAAATGTACATGGAATCTCTCCAAGTAATGAGCACATTGAAAGTGTTACGAATTATCCCGTTCCGCGAAATCAAAAAGAGGTACTGAGATTTGTATGTCTTGGAAGTTATTTTAGGCGTTTCATACCTGCATTTTCTGTTGTTGCTAAGCCGCTTTACGATCTAGTGAAAAAATATGCTAAATTCACGTTCGGCGAAAAAGAAAATGCAGCATTTGAAAAGCTTAAAGAGTTGTTATCGACTAGTCCTATTTTGTCGATTTATTCCCCAAAGCTTGAAACAGAATTACATTGTGACGCAAGCTCGTCAAGGTAGGGGTCAATACTCTTGCAGAAACAAGTAGATGGGAAATTTAAACCTGTTTCCTATTTTAGCCAAAGAATCACTCAAGCTGAATCGCGTTATCACAGTTTTGAATTGGAGTGTCTAGCGGTTGTATATGCAGTAAAAAGATTTCATGTTTATTTGTCGGGTATACAGTTTAAAATCATAACTGATTGTGACAGTTTTAGACTTACTCTAAGTAAAAAGAATATTAATCCGAGAATTTCCAGATGGGCCATGTTTCTGCAGGACTATGACTATGAAGTGCAGCATCGACCTGGCACGCGCATGAGTCATGTCGATGCTCTGAGTAGGTGCCACAGCGTGCTAGTAGTTGAGGGCAATACGTTCGAGCAAACGTTAGCTTTATGTCAAGAAGGGGACGAAGAAATTCTAATTATCCGCGGGCAGTTAGAAAAATCAGAGTTGAAATTTTACGAACTGCGTGATGGTTTAGTGTACAGAAAGGATAAAAATAAAAAGTTGCTTTTTTATGTTCCTCGCTCAATGGAACAGAATGTTATTCGTACCTGTCATGACGACTTAGAGCACCTTGGGCTCGAAAAGGTGTTTAATAATATAATAAAAATTTACTGGTTTCCGCAGATGCGTGAAAAAATTCGTAATTATATTTCAAATTGCTTGCGATGTATAGAATTTTCTCCATTAAGTGGGAAAAAAGAAGGATTTTTGCATAGCATAAAGAAAGAAAATGTGCCTTTTCACACGTTGCATGCAGATCATTTAGGGCCGTTAGATATGACTAGCAAGGGTTTTAAATATCTCCTTGTCGTTGTAGATGCGTTTACTAAATATGTAAAATTATTTGCAAGTAAAACAACTAAGTCGAATGAGACAATTAAATATTTGAAAGAATACTTTAGAATGTATAGTCAACCGCAACGTTTAATTACTGATCGAGGAACTGCGTTCGCACACTGTTCCTCAAGCATTCAAAAGTGGTCCGAAAATGGATCCAAAAACAGCTAATTCAGAAATTTTCTATATTATTTTTAGATGAAAAAAATGTAAAATTGAAAATCCTAAGTGATCGGTTTCTCAAGTTATGGACGCTTTTGTGTTACGCTATGCGCATTCATGAATAGCCAAGTAGAGCAATTTGAGTACACACGTATAATTCTTTTAGTAATTCCGTGTAAAAAAATTGAGTATGTATTGATGATTATTTATTGTTGATATCATTATTGCTAAAAATTTTTTTGATTGAAAAATTGAATGAAATCATTTAAAAATCATAATTTCCAGAACAAGTTTACTGAAATCACTTTTAGCGTAACCCATGATCAACGACGAGGACGTAGTGGTTA
Source organism: Gastracanthus pulcherrimus (assembly GCA_949152435.1). Lineage (NCBI taxonomy): Eukaryota > Metazoa > Arthropoda > Insecta > Hymenoptera > Pteromalidae > Gastracanthus > Gastracanthus pulcherrimus. The sequence goes on along the minus strand of OX424575.1, from coordinate 106,542,479 downwards.
ACTGATCACTTTTTTTGTTTTTTTGTTGTTTTTTTGTTTTTATGTTTTTTTGTTTTTTTGTTTTTTTTTTGTTTTTTTTTGTTTTTTGTTTTTTTGTTTTTTTTTGTCCGTTTTTTATTTTTTTTATAGGTGTAGCGATTAGAATTCTACGACAGCTTTCAGTAAATTTGGTAAATAAGTCTCACGATAATAACCGTTTACTTTATAACGTTCCCAAAACTTCAAGAAATCACGATGAATCGACTCACCACTCTGCTCTCTGAAAGTTTTTCAAGACTTTTTAAATCTTCTTTCAGTTCTTTAATATAATTATCAAGTGAAGGTCCTACTTTTCCAAAGGTGAAACAACAATTTACCACCTTGTCCATTGCTTTGAAAGCTGCAATGTACGGTATAATTTTAAAAATACCTACATCTTTATATATTTCTGGATCTTTTAGCCTATCTGACTCTTTCAGCAATTTCCTACACGCATTGCCTTCAAAAGCACCACCATGATAGTTTTTCGAAACTAGATTGAGCTTGCGTGGCCACAATATAGCTTTCTCTAGACCTAACAGGGGAACCAAGCCTTGCCAAAATACATGATTTACAAAGCCTTGCAGGACATGTAATTCAGGTATCACACATTTCTGTAAAACGTAGACATCATCATCTTCATCGAAAATAGGAAGATTGATAGTGCTGTGACACTTTCTACTACATTCCTTTTCTTCTCCTTGGTTTCTTAGGAGGCGGTATCTTTCATAATCTCTTCTCAAGTCGCCATAAGTTTTCAAATTTGTACAATTTTCCATTTCTGCACTATCAGATACCCTTGTAGTAGCATTATCATTCGAACTGGTTTCAGAACTCAATTTTTGTCTTAAATCACTTAAGGAGACAAAACAATATGGATAAGGAAATGTTGATGTTGCGGTTTGTTGTCCATTAACTATCAGCAAAAGCTTGAAGTCTGCAACAAATTTGAAAGAGATATCATTAAGTTGGGTTAAGTCAAATAAAAGCTTAATATTTGCGTGAGTTTCTTTTATTCCAGGAACCACACACAACAATAGCAACCTATTTACACTAGATAGCTTACCTTTTTTGCTTAGACGACCTCCTTCAGAGTAGAGCATTCTTTTCTTGGAATTATTATAGTTAACTAAATCTTCCAGATCTTTTTCAGTATCATAATTTTTCTGCATGGAATTTTCTTCTTGTTTGGGTGAATAATTATCAGGCATAAACTAATTTTAAACAAATTTTGCCCTCCATCAGCCATAACTTTGATGCAACAGTCGCCTACTAAATTTCTACTTTCGATAACTTGTTCTACAAGTTCTTCAGCATTGGCATAGACAACAGGACGTAATTGCTTTTCTGCATTTTTCGATTACCGATTTCCATGCACCACCTAGCGGTATTAAAATAAACTTTTAATTGTGTCATATATTTATAAAACACCAACTCTATAAAAATTAGATGATGCATTTTGAGATACGTCGTAAAAACGACGAAACAACTGAAATACGGCTTTGTTTATTAAGCCATTATATCAACATTTTAATAAATAATATTTAAATTATCAAAAAACAATAATACTCTCAACAATAAGTAATGAATACATACTCAATTTCTTTTATTCGGAGTGAGAAAACGAATTATACGTGTGTACTCAAATGCTCTACTTGGCTATTCATGAATGCGCATAGCGTAACACAAAAGCGTCCATAACTTGGGAAACCGATCACTTAGGATTTTCAATTTTACATTTTTTTCATCTAAAAACAATATAGAAACTTTCTGCATTATCTATTTTTGGATCCATTTTCGGACCACTTTTGCATGCTTGAGGAACACTGTGTTCACTTCAGCTGAATTTCGTAATTTTATGGAAAGCGAAAAAATCGCGCATGTACTCGTGGCTGTTCGTACGCCGCGTGCGAACGGTCAAGTTGAGCGTTTCAATCGTGACATCACACCGATGCTCGCAAAGATAAGCGCGGCTCCCAATAAATAGGATCAAGTGTTACATTGCGCCGAGTTTGCATTGAACAATGCAGTATCGAGATCGACTGGCGAAACGCCGAGTAAATTATTGTTCGGAGTTAGTCAAGTAGGAGAAATTAATGATTGCCTGCGATTAATATTAAATGCAAGTGATGAGAGAGATTTAGAAACATTACGTGAAAACGCGGCCGAAAATATTGCGAAAAACCAAGCAGTGAATGAGAAAAGTTATAACAAAAAGCGAAAAAATGCGACTCTTTATGATGTTGGCGATTACGTCATGATCGACAATGTAGATACGACGGTGGGTGTTAATAAAAAATTAATCCCAGAATTTAAAGGTCCATATGTTGTCAGAAAAGTACTAGATTGCGATCGATATGTAGTCAGCGACATCGACGGGTTTCAGGTTACACAAATTCCGTATGAAGGCATAATAGCGCCAGATCACATGATACCGTATGTAAAAAACTAATTAAAATTTGTAGTAAGTGTTAATGTTAAGTAAAAGTTATAAGTGCTATTTTAAGAAAAGTTATAAGTGTTAATTTTAAGAAATGTATATGTGTAACAATTCGAAAAATGAAAAATTTTTATTTATACTTAGAGTCTGAAAATTGATGTGTATTAGCCGAGACGGCTAAAATGGCAGGATGGCCGAGTTGTAGAGAATATTGTTATTACACAAGTATTCTGCGAATACGTAACTGTCGCCGAAATCGCGGAAGGTAATCAGTTGGCCAAGTTCAACAGAAAACCAACCGTCGATCGGCGTCGGCTGTGGAATGAGATATTGCTTACATTCGCCGTCTCGATAATCAGTCGGCGCGGACTCTTTGTTGCTGGGTCCAGTGTGATTTTGGATGTATGCGTTTGTATGAGTATATGTGTGAAAGAATGAATCTTGTGACGACGACGATTATACGCATGTATTTGCGGCGACGCGGCCGCTTGCGTCGAGGGCATATAATGTGCCTGTAGCCCTGACACGAGAGCTTTTCGGGGTCTACACTCATGCGGAGTGGATCGTCGTGTCTCCGTCATCATCCATTGTTAATTACATTATAATAAATTCACCTGACAATCTTACCATTTAAATATTGTGTTTCCTTTTTTTAATAATCCGGTCATTCCTACAATTTAGAAAAAAGGTCGAATTCCTACGCAAGGAGATAAAAATGTGTTATTAAACTAGAAGCTGAATATGAAAGATAAAGAAAAATACAAAAAAATACTTCACACACTCAAAAATCAGACACTCAAAAAAAATGAACAAGCATATGAAGAAAGCATAAACAAATTATTTGACATTGCTGGCGCAGATGTACTGAACAAGATAGAAGACGAATCTGATAAACAGTTTTTACTTGATCAGAGAGATAATTTTGTTTGGTTTTTGAATATTTAATTATGACACTGATGATTAGGAGGTGGAGTTTTATCTCGCATACCTGTTTCACGGTATTTTATCGCACGAAAATCTCAAAATATCGGGTTACCAGTACATACCTTTAATTATAACTCTTTTATAGATAATAAAATATTATTTCTTTAAGTTACTGAATTTATTTTTTTAGCTCTGCCAAGAACTGAAACTCTTAGCTCCAGTACCTTAACAACTTGTACAGACAAAAGTAAGTCATCGCCAATGGAAGTGGTCTGTGAAAATTTCAATATTGAAAAGAAAAAAATTTCGGTTACCATCGAGCAGGACAAGTTAGTCGATGCTTCATCAAAATTGCAAAAGGACGATCCTCTTAAAATGGCGACAAAGGTTTGCATTTTTTAATAGCCAGTTGATATCAGTTTTTACTAATGGAGAAAAAATGTATTAATAGCCTAATTTTTTTTTTATTAAGCTTTAATTTAAAATCTTCTTTAATTTTATTTACAGAATATTTACATGAATTGCTTGGATCTGAATCTAAATCTCCATATTTTTAAAGTACACCTCCTGTAAAAAGGCGAGCTACTGAACCAATTATGACTACGAAAGTGGCAACAGTATGAGATAAATGTAAAATTAGTAAAAGAGACGTGATGCATTTTTTGATGGCCGCTGCGAAAGCATTTGGCATTGATACGCGCAATTTAGTATTAAATACTATATCTATTCATGAGGCTCGTCAAAAATTTCGCAAAGGATATGAGGCCATTAAAAAACTTGCTCCATCACTTTTTTCTACTTTACCGAGCACCATTCACTTGGATGGAAAGTTGCTCCCAGGATATTTACGAAGAGAAACTACAGATATACTAGCTATTATTATTACAAGTGATGGAATGGAACAACTCTTGGGTGTTCCAAAGATCTCTTCTAGTAGTGGAATAAATCAAGCTCAAGCAGTGTTCAATACTTTGAATGAGCTTGTGTGATATTAGGAAGATTAATCGATAAAGATCTTCTTTATTTTATCTGCAGGTATCATATTTACAAGCTTGTACTGAGATGTAGTTTTGGAATAAAATTTGTTAAGACTACTGGCCCGGAGATACAATTGTTTAAAAATTTTGGAGTATTTTGGGAATCTGTTGAAAGAAATGCGAATCAGGAATAAGTGATGGTTTTGTAAATGAATCTCTGCAAGATGTAGTATTTAAAAAAGAATTTATTCAGAAGTGATTTCAAAGAATTTTTGGAACTAGTCATCATTTTTCTAGGCGGAAAATTACCTAGCGGTATAACTTTTCATCCACCTGGAGCTATTCACCATGCTAGATGGATGGCAAAAGCAATATATTGTTTGAAAATATTCATCTTTCGGAAACAATATTTGCTAGACAAAAAGGATGTTGAAGTAAAATTTAGAGACGTTTGCATTTTTATAGTAAGAGTCTACGTTTAAGCCTGGTTTTGTGATCCGTTTGCTGCTCAAGCACCAAGTCAAGATTTAAAGTTTTTGACATGTCTGTACGAATACAAAAGAATTGATGGAAGTATATCTGACTGTGCTGTTAGAAAATGTATTAATCACTTGTGGTATTTAGTTCTGCAGTCAAATTCTAGTGCCTTTGTTTATGAAAAACGAATTATGGCTAATGAAAAAAATTTGAACGAAATAGTAAATTCAAGTATTAGTGATTTTATTTGCAAAGACTCTTACGAAACTACAGTTAAGTCATGGCTTGGAAGTTATTAAAAACCTTAAAGTCGTGAATGATTCCGACGAAAGAGAAGTAAAATTGGTGACTGAATTCAACAAACTTTTGACTAAAGATGACGAGCAATCGAAGTACCTACTACTTGTGATAAAAGATTATCGAAGCTTGTTTCCAGATAGCAACAAGGAAACGTTGATGCAGCCATATGAATAAATATTTTTTTTTTTTTTTTTTTTTATATTATTTAACGTCGCCATGTTTGTGCTTCCATGTGGTGCTAATCGGCGACGGGGGTCTGCGGTGTGTTTGTAAACAAAGCACATGTAATTTTTACAGAGGTGCTTGTATCAATCGGCAGAGACTAGGATTCGAACCCGGGTCACCGGCGTGGGAATCCGACACTCTACCGACTGAGCCGCCGCAGGCCCGATTTTTTGTAAATATTTTGTTTGAATATGTGATTAGAACATTTGATTGACTAAATATGTAAGCAAGCGTTACTTATAGAAAAGAAAATTGGACATTTTTTTAAATATGATTTACAGCTAATGAAATAAAAAAAGAAACAAAAAACTTAAAATTTTTTTGTTTGTGTTTTTCTAACTATTGAGTTGTTTTTTAATTTTTACCTTGAGAATCTTGCTTCAAAAGATCGTTGTTCCCAATCTCAGCTTATAAATCTTCTTCTATTTTTTCATATTGGTAAGAGCATCTGATTCTATTCAATTCAGTAGTTCAAATTATACGAAAATATTACAAATCAGCTTTTTGTCCTTCTTACCGCGATTTTTCCAAGTTATTCAACGATTTCGGCCTAATAACTAGTAATAGAAAAAGAATTTACTGATTATATGCGTTAGAAGTCAATTTTTTATGCGATTTTTCGAGATTTTCGACTATTTTGCCTTATAACTTTTTTATTTCACTATTCTGGCAAAATCTAATAGCACCGTTCGATTCAGCGGCTCAAAATAGATGGGAAAATATATCTCTGAAGTGAAAATTCCACAATTTTCACTGGTTTTCTAGAGGATAAACGTTTCGGCCCGTTTTTACATGTGGAATCCATAAGAAACTTCGGGTGCTGTGAGGCACGGGAAAAGTGGAGGCTATGGGTTTAAAATCTATGCGCGCATGATTTTTGAGGTCTCTAGAAGCAACTTTTACCCGGCCCGAGTGAAAATAAAAAGAAAAAAAATTAACGTCCGGACTAATGTAGTTTTTCCATTTTTTAATAAATTTGCTGCTATGCCTATCCAACCTACACATAAAAATGGTATATTTGAAAATAATAAGTAATCTATTAAAATGTTTAGTAAATAACTTTTCCCGTTACCATCTGGTCCATCGATAAAAATGCGATTTTTTGTTTGCATTGTAAACATTTTAAAATAACATCATATATCTGTCTTTGTTTAGCTTGCAATGATTCCACTTTAATTTGTAATTCATTTTACATGTTTTGTTTTTCAAACAATGTTGACATATCATCATATTCATTTATATATGAAGTAATATTAGGTAAATTAAACTCACTCAAGGAATATCCATTTCATTATAAAGTATTATTAATTGTATTCAATGCAATGTTTTCACCTACATTTTTTCGTACTTAGGGTGGTAAAAAAATTGTTTGTATTTTTCATATAAATCTCAGGATTATGATAAATGCATATAAAAGTAAATAATTCACAAAGTGCAGTAGGAAATCGTATTTGCGTTTTTCATTCTTCATCTACATTAATCAACTGTTTAGCTATAGCAGCTTCATAAAATGTATGATACAACACACTATTAACAATACGTAAATCTTTAAATGAAGTTGCTCCTCGGACATGTAATAATTATAATCTAATGAAATATCTTTCTCGATCTTTTGGGTTCACTAAATACATTCTACTTAATATGGGTTTCTTCATTTTTTTCTTTTATTCCAGTTCTTCGGTTTTTCATCAAATACTCTTCAAAATATACATCTTGTGCATCTTCTTCATGTATAGCTAATCTTTTGATTGTATGTGATATTTCATTTAAAAGTTATTCCAACAATCTGTGCATAGCTTTTGGAGGACATAGATATCTTGTATTAATATATTGCCGAATTTCGTCGTATTCGTACTCATTATAGTCATTATCTTCATTTTGATTGTTGCTATTGTTTTCCTTGTGATGTATATATGCATTACGTATCGCAATAAATGTACAATCATGTCCTTTATAACAATATTTATATAAGTATTTGATACATTGTACAGTTGAACATACTTCTACGTTAATGTGACAATTCAATTTTGACAACAAAAATGGATTATATGGAACAACAAATCTATTATCAGCTTCTTTATTACAATTTTGATCTTTATAATTAATCTTTCTGCCGTCATTTCTTCGTTTATAAACTGGATATCCTAACAGTTTGAAAATTTATTTGGTCATTCAATTTTTTTGGAAAATTTTTTGTACATTTGTGTGTACTTTTATCCATACAAGGTGAATTTATATTTTGACTTCCGCAGGGACCATGAATCATAAACTGTTTTACAATATTATATAAATTTGGATAAATATCTTTATTTGCTATTTCTGCACTTATTAAATGATCAATTTTTTCAGGGGTATCGAGTTTATCATTTTTGTCTAAAAATAATAACATGTGAATATGAGGAAGTCCTCGCTTTTGAAATTCTATAGCGTATACATAAGCTATACTTTTTCCCAAAACTTCTCGCTTAATTACTATATCTTTAAATTCTTTAACTTTTTGCTGAAATACTTTAACAACAATATCTGGTCTATAAATTGCATTTTTATATTTTTCCAAATTTTCAGTTATTTCTTTCCAATTTTGATTGCATGTAATAGTTGTAAATAAGTGTGGTTTCCCGTAATAATTAACAATAGCCATCGAATCAATATAATTTTGTTTTAAGAATCGTGGACTTCCAGTAAAATCTGAAGGTAAAATAATCGTTTTTCCGATTTTCATATCCTCACATTCTTTTTTGTTATGTAAATAATCCATTACGCCCTTATAACAATCACTTCGCAAAATACTTTTCATAAACGCATAGATTATTGCCTGTTGAGAAATTTTTCCTAAATTAAGATATGGATTAAATCCATTTCTTACATTTAATCTATATTTATAAAATGGCAAATTAGAAATATTAGAATTGCCAAATTTAGATTTCATATTAGGCATCCATCCATATCCTCCGTTTCGATAAATAAGAGGATATATCATTGGATCGGTATGTTTACTTATTATAGGAATACTAATCGGTTTATCATGTCTTGAGTATATTACAATATCGCGTTCCTTAGAAAGTTTATCATCTTTTCCAACAAAAACTATCGCAACTTCATTGCATTTTGCTTCATTATATCTATTTTGATCTATATTATCATTCCGTTTTATTGACATAACAACTGTTCTTGGTAGGCAGCCATTTTAAGCGCATTTTTCTAATTCTTCTTGTTCTACCTCATGCATCATTTTATAAACCTTAGCATAAGGATTAATATTTCTAAATAAACTATCCAATTGACTTAATAATTTCGATTTTATACTAGATTCATTTGTATGGTTTTTTCATTGAGCTGTAGCCATTTCATTATCTAACACATATAATTGACCAAATTTTCTTGCTTCATTTTCATTTGGGTGTAAAACATAAACATTGTGATATATTTGACCACAAATTCTAATGTTTTGTGGTCCTTTTTTAGAGATTTTGTCAAAATTTGCACCAAAATTTGCAAAAGCTAAGGCATTGTTGAATAATCGAATATTTTTGCGGTAGTTAATACTACCGCAAAAATAATAATACTACCCTCTGATTGACTCGTAGCCAATTGTTTTAATTTGTTCAGATAAGAAGGATTTTTCGACAATTCTACTTCTCCCTTTTAACAACAACTCGAAAATTCTTTTTTTCTATCATATTCAAATGAAAAATGTTTAGAATCACAATGTTTACACATTTCAGTCACGGAGCCTAAATAGCTTTCAGGAATTAAATTTTTATTAAACTCAATTTTCTATTGGTCCTATGATCTTTGAATTGCCTATTTGTTTTAAATTCTCTTCGGTTTTACATAGAATTGATTTTTTTATTACAATTGGTTTTTTGTTATTATCTGTGACCAGCGTTTCATCTTCATTATAATATTTTCTGCTATCATCAATTTTTAATTTTTTATATACAATAACAAGCTTCTTTAATTGAATTCGTGATGACTTTATATCAGCTTTTCTTTTACGGCATGCTTCTTTTTTACGTTTTTCTTTTAATTCATCAATATTCATTTTCTGCAATTTTTCAAGATTGTTTTTCTAACTTTTCATTTTCTTCTCATTTACTATTTGTTCATAATTACCTTTACTCTTCATATAAGTTTTCCTTTTACGTGATGCTTCTTTTTCGCGTTCCTTTTTCAATTCATCACCGTTCTATCTTTGCAATTTTTGCAATTTGTATTGTTTTCTTTTTAATATTTTTTCTTCAATTTTATTACAGTCCCCAATTTAATTTTTATAAACCTTTTTTACGTAATGCTTCTTTTTGAAGATTTTCTTCTTATTTTTTTTCGTCTGTTTTACGGTCATGATTAATTTTATTTTTATAGTAAGCGACTTTTTTACACAATGCTTCTTTCTTTCTTTCTTCTTTTATTTCGTCACTATTCATTCTTTGCCTTTTTTGCATTGTATAACGTTTTCGCTTTAACTTTTTTCTTCAAGTTTATTATATTGTTCCGTCTTATTTTTCCAATACAATTGTTTTTTACGTAAAGCTTCTTTCTTTTTAAGCAATTTATTATTCTTTAATTGTTTTTTTTCATAATTTTTTACTATTGCAGTTTGTTTCTTTACAAGGAAGTATCTCTTCGACACATGTATCTGTCAATACGTTATCATCATTGCATGTAAATTTCATCACATTTTGTTTATTTAAATCAATCTTTTCCAAATCTACTGTATTAATAGTTCTGTGTAAAGATTCGAAAGTCGGCTTATCGTCAATTTCGATTGGCTCTACGTAATCAGTATTGATTTTATTAGGTTTACTACAAATTTAATATTTTCTATTGTTGAAGCTGTAATTGGTTTTTATAATTTTTTTTCTATTAATTTAAGAAGCTCAGTATTAAAATTCAATGGAAAAGTATTAAAATTTAATATATGATAAATATTTTTGCGTATTGGTATTTCAGAAAAATCATGATTTTCGCCTTCATAAGCATAATTTTGTAAAATTGGAAAGATTGTTATGTTTCGAATTTCGTATATACTTAATAAATGTGAAAGCATTTGAGAAATATCAAAATTAACAGTACATGGACATACATTAAAATGAATAGAAATGGCAAAAACTATTGCAAAAGTTGTTTTTAAATCTAAAGTATTTGGAAATAACCTATGAATATAAATTTTATACTCATCAAGTAAGGATTTTGCATTGAAACTGTAGTAAATATGTATGGTTTTATTTTTATAGTACATGCAAATCCAGTGACCTTTTTCAGAATTTCCAGAATGTAGTAATCTCTAAAAAAAAATTAACTTTAAAAAAGTGAAAGGTTAGTCGAGTTTGATGTATTCCGCCATATTATCATGGAGCAATACAATAATCCATTTGATAAGGTAAGCCATAGATTAAAAAAGTAATGAGATCAATGGAAAATAGTCAAGTTTTAAATACATAAATAATTATAAATAATTTATCAACGAACTTACAGATAAAAAAGAACTGAGATCAATCAAACAAAGTCAAGTTTATTATATATAATCATAATAAAACAAAAATATTGTTGTGTTCAATCAAGGGCTTACTTAACTTAAAGTTACGTTATATAATGATCAATTACGAAAAACTCTCAAGATACTTACTACGTAACTTGCCATGCCCGTTTCATTTTGTTTATTGGTGAACAACTAAAATTTTCTTTTCATATGTTAGAACGTGATATATATATAATTCATTAATATTTTAACTTTTTCGCACATTATATTGGTACTTATACATAGTTTTTGAATATACAAAAATAGATATAAATCTTTTAAAAATTAATTGTCTTTACATATTTACTTATTTTAAAATGAATAAAATTTTCATAACTTATGTGTAACTTCTATAATTTGTTTAGACATTAGGAAAATTAATATGAAATTAAATCGCGTTCGCCTCTGGTTTTGGTCAATACTTTTGTAATTTACCTGGGTGTCGAGGCTTTAGCAAAAGCAGGATAGCGATGATGATATTCAATATGATAGTAGTGAAAATAGGAAGTGCGAGTTTACAATAGGATTACAAAGGCTTAGCAAGGTATTTTGGGGCTTACGTTGTGTGAGTGTGTAGGCCTTGGTTCCTTGTAGGCGGGCCGGTTGACCTGCGCTGCGCTGCGGGCGGTGTCATCCTCGAGATGATGGCGGGAGATATGAATGGGACCGCTGGTCCAGTGAATAAATAAGCGCGAGCAAATAAGTTTAAGAGCAGATTTATTATGTTAGAAGTACAAAGTTAAATATAAGGGCGTGTCCCTTTTACAAGTGAGAAGTCAAATAACAAACTGGTGCGTACGTGCTTACGGCTCAAAGTTCGAATGCAGAAGGCTCTATGCTGAAGGCTAAAGTGTGAGGGCAAATGGCAAGGAGCCATGGAGAGCTATGCCTTTTATAATCACGCGAGGGTCGCATGCTTAGCCTAAACTAGGAATTGATTATGCGTACTCGAGGAGGGGGCTACAAAGGTATAGAGTCGCGGAAGGTATTTCGGGAAATATTGGGGTGGATGAGTATGCCATCGTAGAGTATGAGGTAGACAAGGTAGGATACACGTTATATAGCGTAGGTGGATAAGTAGGATTCAGTATGGTAAGATACATATAGCTTGACGACGAGAAGGTGTATGTTAGGCTATGATCTAGACGTAACAGGCTCGCCCCTGCAGACACGCGTTGCCGGTGCGATGCAATTCAAATCACAGCCTACTCGCTCCTGCGAGTGCAGATTTCGAGGTTTTTCTTAACTCGAGCTGTTCTGCCGTTGAGTGGTCAGTGCGTGCCGGCTGTTGAGATACCTTTTTAGCCTGTTTGAGTCTTGGCGTTGCAAATATCTGCTGCGAATCCAGCTTTCTTGATGCAATTTTTGTCTCATTATGATATATATATAACATTTGATTGACATTATATCATAAAATTGCTACATATGTATATAGATATGGCATTCTCTTTCTTTTTTGCCTTTACAATTGGATATTCTCGGTAACGAAGATTTTTCATACATTTTCTTATGAACTCCAGTAATATGCAGACTGGTCAGATGTAGTGGATATGAAGTTAGGGTTCTTCTGGGAGGAATTTTTATTTCAAGGAAAAGATTAGGTGTAATTCGAAGGATATGTTGGATTATAGGTTAAACATACGGTTATTAAATTTAGGATGATAGTTATTACAATTTTTCTTTGAGTAGACCCAGTTTGCTACGTAACATTGTGCTTAATTTAAATATCGATACATTAATAAACCATTTGTACTAAGGGAGTGATTAGTCATAGTTCACGTTTACGTTTGAATTGGCTCCTTTAGTACATTACATATTGACAGATTATAATTTATTAAAATTTTTCTAATCGAAGTACATAAAGTTTTTCGTATTAATTTATGTGAATTTCGTTGCCTTCTTGTTGCGTTGTTCTTTTGATATTCGTCTCGTCTTTTCTTGATAGGAAGTTTTTAGAAGTCGGCCTTGTGTCTCTGCGGCACCTCCTCTTCTTTCTTCGGAATTAGGACTTTTGATGTTCGTGGTTTACTTTTGTATTTCCAGTTAGTAGAGTTCGTCTTGTGCATCCCTTAAAGATCGGTTCAATGGATAGCCTCTGTGAACAGTGCTTGTAGTAGGAGTGAATCTTCCTTAGTCGCTCTCTCGTGGCGTCTTGGTAGTACCTCTGTTGTGTTGCTGTACCTCGCATTATATCTAGTTCTACAATGATTTTTTTTTCAAATGACACAATCCGTTATATGGTAATTGCGTTCCCTTAAATTAATAAATACGAAAAAGTAGCCTTGTTTACATACTTATCACTTAATTCTGTTAACCTTTATGTATATAGTGTAAGTTGTTTAAATTGTTCACATGCACATGTCATATATTTCATTTAATTTACTTGTTCGCATTTTTACAAGGTTGTTTATAGTTCGGTATGATTATTAAGGGAATATCACTCGGTTACCTATGGCTAAATTAACGATTTGATTCTATTCAATCAATTACATGATTTCAATTTATTTACTATCTTTCATCACTCTTATTTAAATATTAATAAATATTTATATATTTGAATAATCAATGAAATTGTTAAAAAATTAACAATAGCGATATTGCTGGAAAACCTTATTACAACTTCATTCGTACATTACATATTTTATTATGCATTCGAGGTGTTATAATAGTTTGTCAAAGTTCCTTGAGATACAAAATTTTATAACTAAGATTATTATAACTTATTTATTATTTAACGAGATATTATAGTTATTTTTTGCTTCTGTGGAGACGGTCATTTGTCGTAAAATGGACCCTTTTGTATGTGTGTGGAAATTGTCAAAATTGGCATTACTCGATGTGTTTACTTAAAAATATTCAACCTTTAAAATTTACATTTATTATCAGTACGAAAAAGGCTTTTATTGCACCGATTACATTTATGGTGCTAGTCCATTTATTGATTGATAGCTATAATTCTACTATAATATACTATGATATAATAGAATGCTATAAGGACTGTACGTATTCTATAGCTTTGTTCGTACCTTACATACAAAATTTTTGCGAATATAAATCGATATACTAATATATTTAATCTGCAGTATTTCTTTCAATCGTTTTTACGGTAGTAGTGATTGTCAATCACAATAATCGATTACGTTTACTTAGAGTATATCTTTACATTTGTTTTGGTTTTCAATCACTGACTAGATATTTTGCATTGCTAAAATGCTAATGGTATTTTAATACAACTGACACTTTCGACTGTTATACTACTTTATATTGACTGATATATATCTGCAAAACTGACTTATTTGTTATGTTGCTATGAGACGGTTATTCTAAACATTATAATACATAACACATGAATTTATTTTTTTATTTATTTTTTTTTTTTTTTTTTAATTAGTCATATCATTAACTAAATGACTTAAGTCATAAACACGTTATAAAATACGTTGATTTGAAGTTATAAAGTGAAATTAACATTTACAAATTTATTCATTTTCTATTTATTTCTACATACGCAAGAATAAATTGATGTTGATGATCATATATCTATTAGTTGTTTTTATTAGTTGTTTTTTTTTTATGTATTCATAACACTACCTATTTTGCTTAAATAAGTTATTTCGTTTGTATTTTCTCATTTTGTATTCTTATATGATCACGTATAAGATTGTCTACTGAATAGAGTTAGATCAGATTAAATGTTCTTTATTTGTTTTCGAGATTTTTTTATCCATTTGTAAAAATGCTGAATAAAATTTTCAGTCATTCTCTTTCACTTTGAGTTTGTGATGCTTTAATTATTAACAATTTTCCTTTATTTTAAAATTGTATGGAAAAAAAACCTCGTATTTTGCTATTACTCTTGGTCTAGTATCTGAAACAAAGGTTTACATATTATAATTAGTTAAATAAATTTTGAGATAAACTGCTTGTTTTTGAAGGTCGCGTGTAGATTTTATCTGAAATCACTGAATTGTATATTGTTATTTGGTAATATTATTTTGGTTGAATGTGTGAAAAGCATAGGCGGTTCATATTGTTTTGAACTACTTTGTTTTATTCTCTTTCAACTGTATTTTTACATTTTAATTTTCCCAAATATATAACACTAAATAAGGACCAGTATACGGGTCGTCGAATTTATGCGGCTTGGGTCCCTTTTGCAACCAAACGTAATCGCCTACCTTGATTTCTACGTGATTAGCCTTTAAATCGTAATATCGTTTCGCTCTTTCCTTAGCTAGGGAAATTCTTTCGGCAGCTATTTCACTCAAGGCGCTTAAGCGGGAGATAAGATCTTGCATGTAGTCGGCGTACGCAGGTAAAAGGTCGAAGACGCCCAAACACGAGCTCGTAAGGTGTGAAAATGGTCGATTCATTTCGCCCGGAGTTATGGTTAAGCATTGCTAATTCGACCCATTCGTCCCATTCGGCTTCTTTAGAAATAAACATCTTGAGAAATTCACTTAACGGCGCGTGCGCTCGTTCGAGAGAGCCGTTCGACTGTGGGTGAAATGCGGTAGTTTTTATTTGCTTGATTTTGAATCTCTTGGCTACGCGCGTCATTAATTTGCTTAGAAAATTTGTTCCTTGATCCGTTAATATAGCTTGGGGAGCTCCGAAAATACAAATTAACCTTTTAATAAATGCATCAGCTACTGAGATGGCTGTCTGGTCGGGAAGGGGAACGAAAATTATGAATTTCGAAAATTGATCTTGCATGCTAAGTATGTATTCATTACCCATTTTAGTTTTAGGCAATGGTCCGACTATATTAAGAGCTACTTTAGCAAACGGTATTGCTGGATAATCAGTAATAATTAAGTTTTGCTTAGTTTTGACTCTAACTAATTTTTTTAATTGACATTGCTTGCATTTTTGAATGAATTGTTGTACTTCCTGCTTAAGATTTTCCCAATTATATTTATGTCTAATTCTATTGTAGGTTTTATTGACGCCTTTATGCCCATCAATCGTAAAACTATGCATTTCTTCGATAATTTTTGCACGTACAGACAAGGGAGGGTGTTGTATATGGCCAAGACATATAATGATTTTGATGTTTGTTGAATGTAATTCTCTTTTAATACTGTTTAATATTAAATTGAATTCAACGTTTTCAATATTTTTACTTTTTGCTACGCTAAAAGTATTAATATCCTTTTCAATTAAGATGAAACTCAATTTATTAAGTAAAATTTTCAAAATATTCATGATATTTACTAAACTTTCTCGTTGCTCGCTTCTCAGTGGTAATATTATATGGAATCTAGTATTGACTTTGGTTAATTTAGGTTCACCAACGATTAAATTATCAAGACGTGGTAGCTTATTGATTTCATATAATTGCTTTGCTACTTCATCTAGTGGTTGGCCTATGGAATTGACGAAATATAAATAGTTGTCTTTTCGCATAAATAATTTTTCTCTGCAATGAATGATATTTCTACTGGGGAGTTCGTTTGTGTGTGAGTCACTATGTGTGAGCTCCGAATTGAGTAGTTCGTTAGACTCGCTTGAATTTTCATTTAGCAGAGTAGTTGCATTAAGATCTATATCAAATTCCGCAGTGTTATCGGCAGCTGTAGTGACCGGGCTGCGTGCGCGACTTTTCTGCCTTTCTTCAGGTTGCGTGCTTTCACCGTCCCCCTCTTGAAAATTTCCGCGCTGTGCGGCTGCGAGTGAGGCCGTTTCTACTATCTCTATAGCTTCAGTGTCCGTGTCATGTGTCACCGGCCTCTCTTCGTCAAACATTTTACGACCTCCGGCTGTTCTCTTTCGTGGTGCGAGGGTTTGGATGGCTGCCGCGTACCGTGTGCTTGGCTGCTTGCCTGCACGTAAACGGGTCATCATGCCTGATGGATCGGCGGCGTTTGGTCTTGCCTGCCTTTCCGATGCTTGGTTATTCATTTCTGTGTCTAGCTCACTCTGGTTATTAGCTTGCTCATGCTCACTTGCTAACAAATTGCTATTCGTGGTATCGCTGATGATTAATATTTGTGATTCTACTGGATTTCGTGAAAGTGCGTCGGCATTAGTATTTATTATGCCAGGTTTATATTTAATTTCGAAGTTGTAATCTGCCAATTTTAATCCCCATCTAGTTACTCTAGAGCTTGGATCTTTGTGCGAATTTAGCCAGACTAATGGTCTATGGTCTGTAATAAGAGTGAATTTTCTGCCATATAAGTATGGTCTGAAGTGAGTTATACAAAATACTATAGCTAAAGCTTCTTTCGAAAAAGTGCAATAATTTACTTCAGCTGGGGTGAGGCCTCGTGACACAAAAGCTATGGGAAATTCTTGTTGCGAAATCACTCCACCGATAGCGTAGCCGCTGGCATCGGTCGTAACAGTAAATTCTTTATCAAAATTAGGATGTATTAAGATTGGCGGTTCACATAATCGATTTCTCAAATTTTCGAAAGCTTCTTGAGAATTTTTCTCCCAGATAAATGGTTGATTTTTCTTTAGTAGAAGATTCAAGGGTCTGGCTATTTTTGCAAAACCAGGTATAAAACGTCTATAGTAATTGGCGAGTCCCAGGAATTGTTTAATATTTTTTGCTGTTTTGGGCACTGGAAATTTTTTCACTGCTTCTATTTTTTTTGGATCGGGCTTTAAGCCATTACTGCTTATGATATGCCCAAGATAATTAATTTCTTCCTTTAAAAATTCGCATTTGTCAGGTTGTAATGTCAGGTTAGCTTTTATTAATCTATTTAATAGCTCAGCCACTATTTTCCAATGTTCTTCGATGGTTTCAGAAAAAATACAAATATCATCAAAAAATGCTACTACACCTTTCATGCCTGCGATTAGCGCCGTGATAAGAGGGAGGAAAACTGATGCACTTGTTTTTAGTCCAAACGGGCTCCTGCGGAAATGAAAAGCGCCTAAATTACAATGAAAAGCTGTTTTGTGTCTATCTTCTTTTTTTATAAAAATTTGATGGTAACCGGAAGCTAAATCGAATACCGAAAAATACTTTGCGCGCCCCAATTTATCTAAAATATCGGTTATATTGGGTACCGGATGATTGAAATCAGGTATAATTGCATTAAGCATTCTGAAATCTACCACCATTCTATAACGTTTATTGCCTTTCGAATCGGGCTTTTTATCGACGCAAAATACTGGTGCTGAGTAAGAGCTGATCGAGAGCTCGATTATATCGTTATCTAATAATTCTTGAACTTGCTTATTTATTTCCTCATTTAATACAGGAGGGTGGCGGAATTGTTTGATACGAATGGGTACGTTACTATTAAGGGGGATTTCGTGCTCAAGCACAGTTGTTGCCGGCAACTTATCTCCCGTTAGATAAAATCTATCTGCATATTGGTCTATTAACCGCTCTACCGAAGCTCTCTGTTTGCCGGTCAGATGGTCGAGACGCAAGAGTGCTTTTACCTTGCGTGCTCTGCTGTCGTTACCCTTCGTATTCTTATCGGAAATGGTCATTATCTTACTTTTCCTAATTTCATTTGTATTTTTTATGATTTTCTTTCCTTTTATGTGACTTTTGGCTGCGTTAATTGTATTGCTTAAAAGCAAAAATGAGTAATCGCAGCTGTTATTTTTAGACCTTGCGTGTACCGTATACATAACTAGTTTTTTCAGCTGCATAATTAATTTGTCGAATTGTTCTGGTAAGAATTTGTTTATTTGTTGACTTTCTTCAATAACTTTCAATAAGTAATTTAATTTTTCTAAAAGTTCGTTTTCAAGCTCACTTTTATCGCAATTTTTAATTTCATCATACGCAAGTTTATTTTCTTCCAAAAATACGTTGTCATTAATTCCTGAGTTCGGTTTTTTGTTTCCTTCTAATAGTGATGTTGTATCAGCTTTTTGAAGCGATTTTTCATTGGTTTTTAACAGCGCTATTTTTGTTTTTCTGAAACAAGAGCTAAAAATATTATTTTTTGCTCTTTTATTTTCTAATTTCGGAGTGCGGGTTTTCGTAGATTTTTGCGGTAGTTTGCTAGGAATGGCCTGTTCCTGCTTCTGCCACGATTTCGATTTTCGAAATTCGGATTTCGGTTGGTTTTCTAATTTCGAATTATTATGATTTCAGTTTTGTGCGTTTAATTTACTATTTTCGAATTTTGGATCTCGATTTTCGGGACTTCGAATCTCGGTTTTAGAAGTAAAATTTTCGTTTTTCGGATATCGGATTTCGGATTACGTATTGGAAGTGTTTTGCGTACATGACATTTGATTTTGCGAATTTCGATGTTCTAAGCTTGAATTTGGCAAATGTTCGGATTTTGATTGCACGTGCTGTTCTGCGTTTTTGGTAAAAGTAGCGGTTAAAAACTTGTGAACTTTTTCATTTTTTATTGATGGTAATTTTAGAGGCAATTTATGAATATCAATTATAAAATATTTTTCTCTATAATTGATGTCTGCATCATAATTAATAAATATTTCACTGCCGAGCAGACCGTCTTCCTCAATAGGAAAATCATCTGGTACTAAGTGAAAATAAAATGTTATATCATGAAATTGCATTGGAATTTTGCCATAAGTATTTATGCTACTTTTTGTTATACCGGTTAGTTCTAAAATTTCGTTAGTATCGACTCGAACATTACGCGGTTTTTTTGAAATTTTTAAAAGTGCTGGTCCAGCGCACGGTGTCTAGCATTAGTGACAACGGTTGCGGGCAGCAATTTGTTTTTAGCATAATAGTTGGTGAACAATTATTAATGCTTAGTAGAACAATCTCTTTTATTAATTGTATTGTTGATTGTTTCTCGTATAATTTTGACGCTGGGGTTGTGGGATTTCCCTGGTTGCGTCGTTCTCCGGGAACCCGTTTTCGTTTCCCTGATGCGTTTCTCGCATTTTGTTATTATATGCAAGTTTTCTACATTCGCTCTTCCAATGACCGGCCTTTTTGCAATAGTTACATGCTTTAGTGATATCATTTTGGACTTGGTTTGTCTGATGTAAATTGGTCGCGGGGACATAGTTGGAGTATTGATTTTTATTTTCGTGTGTTTTCCATGATTGCGTGACACGTTGCGGCCGCCCCTGCGAGTTGGAAGGTATTGATTTTTCACGATCGGGCGTGGCCCAGGTGCTTTTTTGGGGAGAGGTCGGCGTCTTCGGAGCGTCGGCGCCATTGGTACGGTACCGGCAGTTAGGCGCTGTGTGGCCCGATTTGTGACATATTTGACACGCTTCTACCCTTTTGCTATCGACTAAATAACTATGTGCCGATTCTTTTTCGTTAATTTTATGATGTGTAGGAGGCTGTGGTATTTTGATTTGTTCATCCGTGTTCTGGCATGCATAATCGCGCTCTATGTCGATTGCTTGGTCGATCGCGGCATCTAGAGATTCGTGTTTGCTCATTCGCCCTTTTATGACCCATTGCAAACCGCGAATGAAATATGCTACACTATCATTTTCTAATTCTAATTTGAGATCTGGTCTGTGCCTCTTTTCACGCAACGCGGCATCGTATGCTTCTTGTGCGGCAGATTTTTGTCTATTCGAAAATGAAATGACGTTTTCATCGTATCTTTGTTTCATTTGCTGCTAATTCGCCCAGTAATTCGTGAAAACGTTTTGCGGACCCGTATGTGCGATCAAAATACGTTATGATCTCCTCCATATTAAGAAAAATTCTTTGTTGTGCACTTTTTAATGCTTGTCCGGACAACCGCATTTTTATCAATCTTGCTAAATCAGGCTCGTTACACGGTGGTATCATACTTCGCGCTTCTCTACATCCGTCCAAAAAAATTCTAAGTGGGATATTATAACCGTTAAATTTTGGAATCATTTCGACTGCGTCTTTAATTGATAGATTGCGAACCGGGGTGAGAGTGTTGTTTTGAAAAGTTTGCAAAGTGTTGTACGGTTGTCTACGATAATTATTTGTTTGGTTTGTATGATACGGTGTGCTGTATATATTTGGAGTAGCAAAAAGTGGAGATGTTTTTGTAACGTCAATTTTTTGGGTGTGGTCATTATTTTGTAGTGGAAATTTAGGATCTGTTTTGGGTGCGTTTCTAGAAGTATTTCTATCATTAATTCATCCTGACACGCGTCGTGCACGTTTGATATGTCAACGCTATCTTGTAAAAATTCGCAAATTTTATTTACGTCGTCCGCGCGTTCCGGAATCTGTTCGTTCGCGACTTGATATCGTTGTTGTAAAAATGCTAATAATTCTCCTAAATTTGTTTCGCGATTGCCCGCTGCAAAATTTGGGTCAGCTGCCGTTACATATTTTTTTATAATGTCGGTGGCCTCTTCGTTTCTTAATTTCTTTTCCGATTCTATGTTGGCCATGTTTGAATTTCGAAAAAAAATTTGCTATCCGCGCTAATTGCTATTAGAATATCCCGGAGAGTGGGCCCCCAATTGTTACGTCGTGCGTAAGCAATAAATGGTGCGAAGTTAATATGAAATTAAATCGCGTTCGCCTCTGGTTTTGGTCAATACTTTCGTAATTTACCTGGGAGTCGAGGCTTTAGCAAAAGCACGATAGCGAAGATGATATTCAATATGATGGTAGTGAAAATAGGAAATGCGAGTTTACAATAGGATTACAAAGGCTTAGCAAGGTATTTTGGGGCTTACGTTGTGTGAGTGTGTAGGCCTTGGTTCCTTGTAGGCGGGCCGGTTGACCTGCGCTGCGCTGCGGGCGGTGTCGTCCTCGAGATGATGGCGGGAGATATGAATGGGACCGCAGGTCCAGTGAATAAATAAGCGCGAGCAAATAAGTTTAAGAGCAGATTTATTATGTTAGAAGTACAAAGTTAAATATAAGGGCGTGTCCCTTTTACAAGTGAGAAGTCAAATAACAAACTGGTGCGTACGTGCTTACGGCTCAAAGTTCGAATGCAGAAGGCTCTATGCTGAAGGCAAAAGTATGAGGGCAAATGGCAAGGAGACATGGAGAGCTATGCCTTTTATAATCACGCGGGGGTCGCATGCTTAGCCTAAACTAGGAATTGATTATGCGTACTCGAGGAGGGGGCGACAAAGGTATAGAGTCGCGGAAGGTATTTCGGGAAATATTTGGGGTGGATGAGTATGCCATCGTAGAGTATGAGGTAGACAAGGTAGGATAGACGTTATATAGCGTAGGTCGATAAGTAGGATTCAGTATGGTAAGATACATATAGCTTGACGACGAGAAGGTGTATGTTAGGCTATGATCTAGACGTAACAATATCAAAAAAACATTTTTATAAGTTTACGTACGCAAATAAGTTTGTAGAAAGTTACTGATGGACAACACCATAAACAAAATAAAACGGGCATGGCAAGTTACGTAGTAAGTATCTTGAGAGTTTTTTTGTAATTGATCATTATATAACGTAACTTTAAGTTAAGTAAGTCCTTGATTGAACACAACAATATTTTTGCTTTATTATGATTAAATATAATAAACTTGACTTTGTTTGATTGATCTCAGTTCTTATTTATCTGTAAGTTCGTTGATAAATTATTTCTAATTATTTATATATTTAAAACTTGACTATTTTCCATTGATCTCATTACTTTTTTAATCTATGGCTTACCTTATCAAATAGATTATTGTATTGCTCCATGATAATTTTGCGGAATACATCAAAATCGCCTAACCTTTCACTTTTTTAAAGTTAATTTTTTTTAGAGATTTCAGTTCTTTTTAGTAAATTTTTTCGAGTGTTTCATATTTGTTCTAATAATAAAATATAAGCATTTTTAGCACCTTTCAGCCATGGCTTTTTTTGTAACATATATATCACTAACATGAAACCACTGATTGTTCTGTCGCAAGATATTAGTATAATAGAATATATTGTACAATTTGAAAGTATACATTATCTATAAAAAATACCTTTCTAAAAAGTAAAATCTTGGCAAGTATAAGTTTCATTATTACCCACAATATAAATTTAAAGAAATATATTATTACCAAAATAAGACGTTCAATTATGAATTTTATTCATAAACTCAAATTAAAATAGTAAAATTAAACTAATATTATATTTAAAAAATAATATAGTTCAAAATATTTCCATTTTTTACTAATTCTTATAGTCTCAAATGAACGTTAAAGAAATTCATGAATTCGATTAATATATTGGCAAGTATTGTATTTTTATTTGTATATCAATTTCCTTCTTTTATTAATTAGTATGAAGTATACAAACTATTTAAAAAATATTATACTTTAAAATATTTCTATTTTTTACTAATTCATGTTGATAAGAAATAGGTCAAAAAGTCGAACCTCAAACACTGATCTATAATACTCTCGCTACATTACACTCGCGTTATATGTAGTGCTCATATGGCAATTCATGTCTATTATAGGTAAGCTAACTGATACTTTTTGGAAACAAGACAATATAATATTACGGACAAACAGTTTATACATTATCTAGGGCTCTGACTAGCTGCCGTCGTTAATTGCTACGAACCTTAGGTAACTCCGGCACTGTTCGAGGTTACTTTTCCCAAACTCGAACAATGTTCCAGGTTTAACTGTAGTTCAATATAAAATATAGTGTATTAACGGTCTCTTTAATTTCGACATATAACTATGTCCGTATAACTGTTTGTCCGTAATACTATATTGGCTTGTTTTCAAAAAGTATCAGTTAGCTTACTTATAATAGACATTAATTGCCATATGAGCACTACATATAATGCGAGTGTAATGTAGCGAGAGTATTATAGATCAGTGTTTGAGGTTCGACTTTTTGACCTATTTCTTATCAACGTGTATTTATGTCAAATTTAATGTCTTACAATATTAAATTTGAAAGGTATTATTAATTTGTATACTTCATACTAATGCATAAAAAAATGACATTGATTTACAAATAAAAATATAATACTTGCCAATTTATTAATCGATTTAATTAATTTCTTTAACGTTTATTTCAGATTATCTGAATTAGTAAAAAATAGAAATATTTTAAACTATAATATTTTTTAAATAGTTTGTATACTTCATACTAATTAATAAAAGAAGGAAATTGATATACAAATAAAAATACAATATTTGCCAATATATTAATCGAATTCTTTAATTTCTTTAGCGTTCATTTGAGACTATAAGAATTAGTAAAAAATGGAAATATTTTGAACTATATTATTTTTTAAATATAATATTAGTTTAATTTTACTATTTTAATTTGAGTTTATAAATAAAATTCATAATTGAACGTCTTAATTTGGTAATAATACATTTCTTTAAATTTATATTGTGGGTAATAATGAAACTTATACTTGCCAAGATTTTACTTTTTAGAAAGGTATTTTTTATAGATTTCACAACATTCCCAGAGACGGACATTTATTAATATTTTAAAAATAGAATATTAGTTTATGTTTACTATTTTAATTGTAGCGTATTTCTTTTAATTTATATTGTGGGTAATAACGAAACTTATACTTGCCAAGATTTTACTTTTCAGAAAGTTATGTGTTACTTTCAAATAAATAAATGTTTGTGTATGGGTAACTTGAAAGTTTCATTGACTCCATTTTCTTTTAAACTACTTGAAGTAATCTTTTGCAATTTTACCTAAACCATTACGTAGCACTATTTGATTATAAAAATTCACTTAAAATAAATTTTAAAAAAATTCCTTCGAAAGAACCTTATAATATTCTCATGTTTTATTCAGATATCAAGTCAACGGTGAGTGAAAAGAGTCTTTTTAATGTAATTATAAACCTGAGCTTGCAAACATTTGATTAATTATAGTTTTATAATTTCATTAAAATGACCCTTCTGAGCCAGCGTTGACTTTATATCTGGATAGAACATGAGTATATTATGTGTTACTTTCAAATAAATAAATGTTTGTGTATGGGTAACTTGACAGTTTGATTGACTCCATTTTATTTTAAACTACTTGAAGTAATCTTTTGCAATTTTACCTAAACCATTATGTAGCCATATTTGATTATGAAAATTAACTTAAAATAAATTTTAAAAAAATTTCTTCGATAGAACCTCATAATATTCTCATGATTTATTCAGATATCAAGTCACGCTGGGTGAAAAGAGTCTTTTTAATGCAATTATAAACCTGAGCTTGCAAACATTTGATTAATTATAGTTTTATAATTTCATTAAAATGACCCTTCTGAGCCAGCGTTGACTTTATATCTGGATAGAACATGAGTATATTATGTGTTACTTTCAAATAAATAAATGTTTGTGTATGGGTAACTTAATAGTTTCATTGACTCAATTTTCTTTTAAACTACTTGAAGTAATTTTTTTGCAATTTTACCTAAACCATTATGTAGCCCAATTTGATTATGTTAATTCACTTAAAATAAATTTTAAAAAAATTCCTTCGAAAGAACCTTATAATATTCTCATGTTTTATTCAGATATCAAGTCAACGGTGAGTGAAAAGAGTCTTTTTAATGTAATTATAAACCTGAGCTTGCAAACATTTGATTAATTATAGTTTTATAATTTCATTAAAATGACCCTTCTGAGCCAGCGTTGACTTTATATCTGGATAGAACATGAGTATATTATGTGTTACTTTCAAATAAATAAATGTTTGTGTATGGGTAACTTGACAGTTTGATTGACTCAATTTTCTTTTAAACTACTTGAAGTAATTTTTTGCAATTTTACCTAAACCATTATGTAGCCCTATTTGATTATGTTAATTCACTTAAAATAAATTTTAAAAAAATTTCTTCGATAGAACCTAATAATAGTCTCATGTTTTATTCAGATATCAAGTCAACGCTGGGTGAAAAGAGTCTTTTTAAAGCAATTATAAACATGAGCTTACAAACATTGTATTAATTATAGTTTTATAACTATATTAAAATGACCCTTCTGAGCCAGCGTTGACTTTATATCTGGATAAAACATGAGTATATTATACGTTACTTTCAAATAAATAAATATTTGTGTATGGGTAATTTGAAAGTTTGATTGACTCCATTTTCTTTTAAACTACTTGAAGTAATCTTTTGCAATTTTACCTAAAACATTACGTAGCCCTATTTGATTATGAAAATTCACTTAAAATAAATTTAAATTAAATTCCTACGAAAGAACCTTATAGTATTCTCATGTTTTATTCAGATATCTAGTTAACGCTGGGTGAAAAGAGTCTTTTTAATGTAATTATAAACCTGAGCTTGCAAACATTTGATTAATTATAGTTTTGTAATTTCATTAACATGACCCTTCTGAGCCAGCATTGACTTTATATCTGGATAGAACATGAGTATATTATGTGTTACTTTCAAATAATCCTTTAAACACAAGAAGCACTTACACGAGTACAAAGATTCACAAAGACCCTTGTCAATATCAAAAATTTGGGTTAAAAAACAGTACATCTATTGGAGTATTAAATATTTAACAGATGCTTCTGCGACGCACCAACTTTATTAGAGAACTTGATTTGTATTATATTTACATCATGACAACATCAGAGCGGATATTCAATTACTGCATCCCCATGATTGTGTGGTATTTTTCTTGTGCATAGTGGCTTTTGCCCTGTATGCTTATGGTCAATCAGCAGATGACTTTGTATATCCCCGATGATGATTATGCACGAGCGCATAAATACTTGTTACTAAGAAGTAGCACACCACAAGTATAACAAATTTATTGAACAACTAAGAAATCGTTGTCGATATACCTACAAAGAAACTAATTACTTTATTGTTTTATCTAATAACACAGCCCCACAAAAAAAAAATTGTAAGTCCCAAAAACTTGACCACGGTACTTATATGTTTTTAGGATCGCTGAATCCGAATCCAGGGTTAGTTTAACCCCATCAGATCTTTCTCAAGGTCAGTTGAAGGTCAAATTATTGAAATACATGAAAAATACACTAAAACCATGGTATCTTGGGGTTTTTGGGGTCGCTGAATCCGAATCCGGGGTCAGTTTAACCCCATCAGTACTTTCTCAAGGTCAGTTGAAGGTCAAATTATCGAAATACATGAAAAATACACTAAAACCATGGTATCTTGGTTTTTTTTGGGGCGCTGTATCTGAATCCGGGCTTATTACAACCCTATCAGGTCATGGTCAAGGTCAGTTGAAGGTCAAATCATAAAGATTCATAAAAAGTAGAGTCAAACCATGACATTTAGGGGTTTTTGGGGTCGCTGAATCCGAATCCAGGGTCAGTATAGTCCCATAAGGTTATATTTATGGTCAGTTCAAGGTTAGTTCAAGGTCATGGAGTGAAAAAATTAGTTATAAACTGAAACAATGCAAAAGGTAATGTAAACCATAAAGCAAAGAACAATGTATATGCAAGTACAATCGTATCCTTTAAAACTATATCATAGTTTGCTGCTCCTTCATTTACTTTAAATTTGTTAGAAGTATATGCAATTCAATAAAATACCCGTAAAAAATATTAAGCCCATTACTCTTTTTTATGGTAACGAACTAATTTATTGTCAAATGATCTACGAAGTGGATTACGCTTCCGCTTCTCCGATGTTGATGGTAGATCTCTTTTTAACGACCAACAGTAATCTGCTAACATATTTACGTCCCATCTTCCTTGGTACCTGCGCTCCATTTCCTTGATATCTTGGTGAAATCTCTCTCCCTGCTCTTCGCTGTAATCACCTAGGTTTTCTGGAAATTCATCAACATGCGAATTTAAAAAGTGTAATTTTAGATTCATTAGGCAGCCTTGATTTTTGTAACTATTTACTAAATTTAAAACTATTTGTTGGTAATTTGGGCTCTCATGATTTCCAAGAAAGTTTTTAATTACGTCCTTGAAACATAACCATGCTTCTCTCTCTGTATGATTCATTATCGTAACAAAAATTTCATCATTTATCATCTTACGAATCTGAGGGCCATCGAAAATTCCTTCATTTACTTTAGCATCACTTAATTTGGGAAACTGATTTCGCAGATACTTAAAGCAGCTACCATCTTTGTCTAAAGATTTTACCCATTGTTTCATAAGTCCCAATTTAATGTGCAGAGGTGGTATAAGAATTTTTGATGGATCAACAAGTGGCTTATCTTTTATATTCTTAGAACCCGGTTCGAACTTTTGTCTAAGGGGCCAGACACTCTTTATGTAATGATTCTTTCTATCCCTACTATCCCATTCACATAAATAGCAAGGATATTTTGTGAATCCCGATTGTTGCCCCAGAAGTATTGTTATGATTTTAAGATCCCCACATATTTGCCATTTATGATCATTGTATTTTATTCGGTCTAATATTACTTTCATGTTACAGTACTCTTCATTCAGTATCACCAAATATCCTATGGGAATGGCTGCATAAACATTTGTATTGTGTAACAGAACGGCTTTTAAACTTCTCGTTGACGAATCGATGAACAATCTCCACTCGTTAGGGTTGTAACATCCATGTTTAAAGCAATTCATCAACCCAACTATATCTTTGCAGTAAACTAAGGAAAATTCTTCATCTTTAGCGAAATAATCACGATATTTCTTATGGATCTTGAGGAAAGGATTTCACCAAGATATCAAGGAAATGGAGCGCAGGTACCAAGGAAGATGGGACGTAAATATGTTAGCAGATTACTGTTGGTCGTTAAAAAGAGATCTACCATCAACATCGGAGAAGCGGAAGCGTAATCCACTTCGTAGATCATTTGACAATAAATTAGTTCGTTACCATAAAAAAGAGTAATGGGCTTAATATTTTTTACGGGTATTTTATTGAATTGCATATACTTCTAACAAATTTAAAGTAAATGAAGGAGCAGCAAACTATGATATAGTTTTAAAGGATACGATTGTACTTGCATATACATTGTTCTTTGCTTTATGGTTTACATTACCTTTTGCATTGTTTCAGTTTATAACTAATTTTTTCACTCTCTTTACGTCCATGACCTTGAACTAACCTTGAACTGACCATAAATATAACCTTATGGGACTATACTGACCCTGGATTCGGATTCAGCGACCCCAAAAACCCCTAAATGTCATGGTTTGACTCTACTTTTTATGAATCTTTATGATTTGACCTTCAACTGACCTTGACCATGACCTGATAGGGTTGTAATAAGTCCGGATTCAGATACAGCGCCCCAAAAAAACCCAAGATACCATGGTTTTAGTGTATTTTTCATGTATTTCGATAATTTGACCTTCAACTGACCTTGAGAAAGATCTGATTGTTTAATCTGACCCCGGATTCGGATTCAGCGACCCCAAAAACCCCAAGATACCATGGTTTTAGTGTATTTTTCATGTATTTCGATAATTTGACCTTCAACTGACCTTGAGAAAGTTCTGATGGGGTTAAACTGACCCCAGATTCGGATTCAGCGACCCCAAAAACCCCAAGATACCATGGTTTTAGTGTATTTTTCATGTATTTCGATAATTTGACCTTCAACTGACCTTGAGAAAGATCTGATGGGGTTAAACTAACCCTGGATTCGGATTCAGCGATCCCAAAAACATATAAGTACCGTGGTCAAGTTTTTGGGACTTACAATTTTTTTTTGTGGGGCTGTGTTATTTATGTAACGATTGCAATCCCTCCAACTTCGAGTGCATTGCCAATCTGAAAACTAAAACATATATATATACTAGGGGGGCTGCGCCGCCTGCTCGTTCCGCTCACCACCCCCACATCTTACAACAATAGTTAAAATTATTTGTTTGCTTGACATTATTAATTCCTATAAGGAAATAATATAATTATTTTTTCTATTTTTTCCACACCACCTATGAGGTAAATAGAAAGGTGCGTTGATTTTTTTATTTTGTTTAATTTCCTAATAATCATATTTAATAATGTACTGATAAATAAATGTGATTTATTGACATGATAAGCTCACATATATTTTTCATGATTATCATTTAATTATCAGAATCCCTTTCCCCCCTCTATTGAAAAAGATTAACTTAAAAATTATTACGATAACCTGTATAATAATTAACGTAGATAATTCTATATTATATTTATCATTCAAGTATTTGTTATAATTTTTAATTTATTAATTTGCAATAGAGATTACACATCTGTCTCCTTCCTATCTCCAGTGTGTATACCCAATAAAATAAAATTTTATAGAACACTATTTAACTTGTAAAATACATCTATATATACCACTTGTGTATATTTAGATCTATTGAAGGCATCGATTCTAAAACGTCCTTAGCGCTCGACTCGGGTTGCCGCTATATACAAATTGACGTCATGGTGACCAATTTTTAAATTTGCGGAAATGAATTTTTAAAAATAGCATCGTATAGAGGATAAAAAATGGCAACATTTTATATATATACTTTGTTTGTACAATGTTTAGTATTTGAAAAAAGAAAAATAAAAACGGCAAAATTTTAAATCTTATTTGCACCACGTTTTTTAAACTTAACTCACTGCAGCTCCGACAAATATGAACGGATCTTGCTCATTTTTCTAGCGCTGCTGATGAACTCATAGATAGTTAAATATTAAATATTTTTCTTTCAACAATTTAATTGCAAACCAGTGAGTTACCTTGTATATGGTTAAGTATATTCAACGAAAAAAAGTATCGAGGGAAGTTTAAGACTCAGTGAACTTTCAACGAGACATTTGTTTTTTAACATTTGAAGAAGTTTCTCAGAAAATTACAGATCAATTGGATGAAAAGTGGCAAAGATAGAGCAATTTTGCCAAACTTGCACGCTCCGCGCGAACATTAGCGGGTCTGCGCGATACATGACGCTCGCAGCGTATGTCAGTCATATAATGCCGTTTACTTGAAGATTTGCTGTCCTTTTCTTTTAAAAATACATACTTAATCAAATCATACTATTTAATACTGTCGATTTATAGTGTTGAAGTTAAGAAAAATAAGTATCTGATGAAACAATGAGAAATTAAATAAACAAAGCAAAGGCAAAATCAAACGGCAGTTATTCATAAAGTTGTTGAATTTTTAAATCTTTGTACGAAAGTTTTAGAAATTATTGTTAATTCTAAATGTTATATACACTAGATAATAAATGGTTATAATAAAGCGTTCAAATGAAATTCACACAGATTAAAAAGAATATTGCAGCGTAAATGAATTGAATAGTAAATTACAATCTTTAAAAATATAAATTTCTGGGAAACATATAAATTTCACAGATTTTTGACATTGTTCAGTAAATTAGAAACTTCAAATAACTCATACTTATATTTATTTATATTTCTACATTAAGATTTATTTACAATTTAGTCGCAATACATACAACGCGTTTCAAAAACATATTACTTTTTTTTTCCTTTTATTGTTTTTGTTTTCTTTTCTTTTTTATTAATTTTTAATTCTAATTTTTGCTTTTGTTCGTCGCTTACTTTTCTTCTTTTTGTTGAGACAACTTCCGTTTTTCGAACTTTTTTGTTACCATGTTCTTCTTTCACATTCTTTGTTTTACTGACAACAGTTTTAGTAGAAGTTGTTGTTAAAAATTTTTCACCAAAATGTTGCCCATTAGTAGTACAAAATTGCAATAAATGTTTAAAATCCTTTTCTTTTTCTTTCGTTATTCCTACCTTTTTAGCTAATAATACTTTCGACAAATCTACTTCACTGCTGTTTCTTAGTTTAATTGTAATTGGATTGCCATCATAATCGTAATACAAATCAATTTGTCCGTTAGGAAAATATACAATTCTAACAACTTTGCTTATTTTAATTACATTTTTCTGCAAGTCTTCGTCTTTCGCAAACAGTTTTTCATAATCTTTTACTTCGCACTGTGAAATAGCAACCATTTCGAATGGAGGATTTCTAATTATTTTACGTCCTATATTGATCGACATTATGCTTATAATTTATTTAGCAAGTAAAACGTTTTTTAAAAAGATTAAAGAAATTAACAAATTTGTGAATAAATGCAGCTTGTAAACGAACAAGAAAATCAGTGTGATTTCAATGCGAAACGAGTTCGACTTTGTTTTGTTTAATTCAGGATAACTTTTATCATGTTTCTTAAATTATTTCTTATTCTATGACTGACATACACTGAGCGTCATGTATCGCGCAGACCCGCTAATGTTCGCGCGCATCGTGCAAGTTTGGCAAAATCGCTCTATCTTTGCCACTTTTCATCCAATTCATCTGAAATTTTCTGAGAAACTTCTTCAAATGTTAACAAACAAATGTCTCGTTGAAAGTTAGTTGAGTCTTAAACTTCCCTCGATACTTTTTTTCGTTGAACATACTTAACCATATAAAAGGTAGCTCACTGGTTTGCAATTAAATTGTTGAATGAAAAATATTTAATATTTAACTATCTATGAGTTTATTAGCAGCGCTAGACTATTTTACGAGTCTATGCAAAAAATAAGCAAGATCCGTTCATATTTGTCGGAGCTGCAACGAGCTAAGTTTAAAAAACGTGGTGCAAATAAGATTTAAAATTTTGCCGTTTTTATTTTTTTTTTCAAATAGTAAACATTGTACAAACAAAGTATATATATAAAAAGTTTCCATTTTTGATCCTCTGCACGATACTATTTTTTAAAATTCATTTCCGTAAAATTGCAAATTTTGGTCACCATGACGTCAATTTTGATATAACGGCAGCCGGGCCAAACGCTAAGGACGTTTTAGAATCAATGCCTTCTATTTATCAATTTAAAATTAATATGTTCTACTTAATTTTTTTCTAATGGGTATAAAAAAGTAATCATATAAATATACTCTTAAAAGGAAAAAAACTTGTTGAATTGAAAAATATTACAATTACAAAAACATATAATAAAAATTTTTAATAAAATAAAATGAAATGCTTTCTTACCTAATAAGGTTGTGCTTATAAAATACTACTACACCATGTCTTGAAATAATATTAAATAATCACGTTATTAATTATATGATTACTTTTATGATTGGCTAATGTGCTTTGAATATTTTATTAATTTTTCTTTATTTGAATAATTAGTTATAATAAATGAATATATGAAACATTAAAAATTTGAAGTGGAAATTTGACGTATTCGAAATAAATAAATGATTAACTCAATTTTATAACCTATACAATACAGGCAATATCTGTAACGTATTTATAATACTTTTCCAAACTTTCTGAAAGATAATAATTTAAAATTGGATCATTGTTTTCTACCTTTAACATTAAAATTTCAGAGACCTGCAACCGTATATAACAGGGTACGTTTTCCCAATTTTTGAAAATTTCTAAATCACCATCTTTCGCAACAAAATTGTCTATTTCATTATTTAATTTAGTGTAATATAAATTTTTATCTACAGAATGTAAATAATTTTCATATTCTTCTTCCTGTTCTAAATAGTCATGAATTTGTTCGTTAAAATCTTGTAAATTTTGCAAATCTTCGGCATTTTGTAAATCCTCTAACGTAACGTAACAATTTTGAATTGGATCCCACTCCATGCTATCGTCAATTTGTTCATCTAAAGCCTCTAAAGATTCTAAGTTTCGTAAATTTTCCATTCCTTCGTTATGATCTTGATTTAATTTCCGTTCCATGTTATCCATCATTATAATTTTCGAATATATATTAAAAATGTAATGAGAACTATTTTTTCAATAGTTTATTTTATTTTTATTTATTTATAGATATATTTTAATTATATTTTAAAAGATGATGTTAATTTTCAAAAATTTTGCCATACTACATTAGCAATGTCTGTTAAATTTTCAGACTCATTTTGAATACATACTTTTTCTGGGTCTTTACATCTAGATAAAAGAACATATAATTGGCCATGAGAAAAGAAAGGTATTTTTATAAATATTCCTATCTCATTAAAACTTTGACCTTCGGATTTATGTATAGTCATTGCGAATGCTAATAAAAGAGGAAATTGTTTTCTATAAAGAATAAACGGTAATGATGATGATTCTCCAGTATTTAAGGTTATTCGTGGAATGAATACCCTATCTCCAATTTTTTCTCCTGTTATTATTTCTGCTTCAATATTATATTTAAATAATTTTATTATTTTTAATCTTGTACCGTTACATAAACCATCAGTAATACTTAAATTTCTAATCAACATATGAAATTAAACAAAACAAAAGAATCAACATCTATTTACCTCCTGGGTTGTGTGGAAAAAATAGAAGAAACTTTTATTTAAATGTTATTTTACAAAAAAATTGGATTGATAATTGAAAACTTTATCAATAAAAAATTGTCTTGAAATCCTAAAACAATTTAACTGAATTTAATTTAAGTTTTTAAATGTTTTTCAAATAATGTAACCACTTCATATAACACATAAAAATGCAGCTATCTATTTATCGATTTCTCTATTTACCTGAAAGATCTTTTCTATCTATTTATAAGTCTGGATATTTTCCTTTTAATCATTATGAGAGATTTTTTAAAAACATTATATAAAACTAAATACAATGAGGGGGGAGAGGGGGGCGGAGGGGGGCACGAGGAGGGGAAAGAGGAGGTGAAGAGGGGGAAGGGGGGTCAAATGAGGGGGGGGGTGAGGGGGGTCTATGTGGAAGTCTACAAAAGTGAAAAATAACGTAAAAAGGAAAATTTCACGCTTTTTTTGTGGAGATATCGTAAGAGGAGGGGTTAAGGGGGGGGGGGGTCCAGGTGGGTCGAGGGGAGGGGGCGAGGGGGATGAGGGGGAGCTAGGTGGTAGAGTTAACGAATTAACTATATATATATATATATATATATTTAAGATTATATATACTAACATAAAATTGGAAAGTATAATTACACAAATTCGTTACTACATCTTCGGGCCAAAATTCGTTCGTGACGGAATCTTAATGTTTCAATAAAACATTAACCTTTCAAGCCCCAAAGTATCATAAATAAGACAAAAATAGTACATTATAAAACAAGGAAATAAAGTCGAAGATTATTCCCGAGGGTGGATTTACTACTCGAGCGAATCGAGGATTACTTGGTGTAAATTCCCGAGGAAATAGTCGACTTTCCGTGTTGCATATAGAAGTTTATTTTCGACTTAACTGTGGCCCCTTTATTGATTTGAATAGTGGGAGCGACGAAAAGAGAACGAGGTAGCTCAATAGCTCAATAGGTAGAATTTCCATTTTTTTAGCTTTTCGTACAGCTCGGAGGTGTTGCCAATCAGCGAACTAGAAAATAAATAATTAAAAAAAAAATGTTATAATAACAATATAATATTATAATATTATAATAGCAAAATAATATTATATTAGCAGAATTTGTTCATTTCGTGCACTTACGTTCTCGTATTTCCTGAGAGGATAGTTATTATTACGTTGAACCATTGTTATTTTGTATTTTTTGTCTTTTTCGATTGTGAATAGTAAACTCTTTTTCATCCCCATACTATAAATTATAGGAAGGAAGAGTCTCCGAAGAGACTGTGTAAGAAAGCTTAGCCAAAGGGAAATGCAGCTTACTCACATAGCAGCTTCTATCCTGATCGCATCGTTCTGAAATTTATTACCAAAAATGAATCGTGAAATAGTCTTAACCGATTGTACTCGAGCTTTATCGCGTATACTAGGTTTTTTGCTCAATTTTTAAAGCACAATTGCGCAAAAGATACAATGCCCGATTTTTTGAGGATTTAAATAATATGTCGCATAGTGTAGGTGGTGAAGTGTTAATGGACGTTATAAGAATCTTGCATAAAGATCACGTCATATTCGTTTATCGTATGTTTTTATATTTAAGTTGTCTAGCTACCTTGCTTTCTGGGGATATCTTAAACATACGTGGTTTTCGAAAGTATAGGGTACTCAAAGGTTTGTTTTAACATTATGATAGACTCTGTGAGTATTAAAAGTGTTCTAAATAAATAACTAAACTTTAAGATAGACAAATAAATTATTAATAATTAATATTTGCTTTTTGTTATAGTAAAGCTACCCAAAACTAGCGTTGTATCAAGATTGTATGCTGACATACGACCGGCTAATGAGCAAATGAATGTAACGTTGCATATGCACAGTCAAGTTGCAGAACCAGCTGTGTTACAGTTTACAACTCGTTTAGGGCTTCGGTAAGAATTGTCAAAACTAAAAGCTATGGAGATAGACGATGACGCTATGTCATTATTTCGGATGGAAAAATGATTACACGATCACCTTAATGAAGAGGAAATGGAAAAGTTGTTCCATTTGGATTACAACGATTTTCGAGATGACGGTGAAGGCGTACCTGAACTTGGAGGAAAACTGTACGTACCTGGGCGCGACGAATCTAGCTCCAACATTTCATTCAACGGAGACGATGTACCTCTTCATATGAATAATGATTGTGCAATAAGTGAAATATCCACTGTTCGTAAGCAGTGATGATTTTGTATTTTTTATTTTTTGTCAAAATAAAATTTTAATCTATCACTAATCTCGTTTTAATTTTAGCTGTCCAACGGTTTAAAGATACCGTTATTTATTTGTTAACTGCTTGGAGTATTGCACAGTGGATCAGAGAAGAATACAAAGAGTCGCTAGAATCATATCTAGCGCCGAGGTTATTCTTTGCGTTTTCAACTTTTGCAGACTGTTCCCCGAGCCTTAGTATTTAACTTATTTATAGAAGATTAAAATATAGTAACTATAAAATATAAATTTCGAGAGTAAATTAATAAATCTCTCTTGAATAATGTATTTAAACCACTTGTTTATTCGGTCAGGTCATTTTATACATTTTATACATATTTATTTATTTACTTTTTGTATATAATGCTTTTAAAATTATTCTTCAAATTATTTAAAAGATAATATTTTTCACAATCTATGTGAATAATACAGTTTTTATTGAATGGTATTTCGATGGCCTATTTTATAAAAATAGGTGCGTTACACAGCTAGATTTTAAATAACAAGAAAGATGTATTATTAATTATTTTCAATAATTATTTTTCTACCCTCTTCCCCTTTCACATTTTTATTGCTATTAAGTTTTATACATGTTTTATATTTAACATTTTTATCAAAATATTTTGCTCGTCATATTTAGTCTTTTAAACAGAATATTCTTTTATTCTTAAAAGAAAATCGTCTATTTTACGTACGCTTCACGTGGGTCAATACAACTCTGTTCAGTGATATTAAGAAAATGAAGAAGATGTAGAACCTTTTGTTCGTTTTATTTGGTAGACGGACTCTTTTCTTAAAATCGCACGCGATGGCTGTACTTGACAATCCATACATAAAAAGGGTCGGCGGTGTGACTCACGTCAAGTATAGAATCGCTTCCTTCGAGATATTCCTCCGCTCCGCTGCGCGCTTGAACCATCATCGCCTTTGTTTACGGGTATCCGTGTGTGTATGAGAGTGCAGCAATCTGTGATGTCAACGAATCCACAACAACACGACACGACAGCGAGACAGCGGCGGTCGCGCATGAGAGAAAGGGAGAGAGAGATAGAGAGCGAGAGGAAGAGCGACGAGTAGCGCCATCGATTCCAACAGAGTCGCGCTCGGTACCTCAATCTTCGATGATGATGCTCGACATAGAGGTAAGGGCTAGCCCAGGGGAAAATCACGGATGAGTTAAGGGGTATGCTACGAATAGCGTAGCCGTCGCCTGAGATTGAGCAGCCACAAATTGCTGGCGAGAAGGAGATCCGTTCGCATGATCGATAACGCTGACTCTACGGCATGCTCGGCGACGGCCGCGTTGAACATGCAGCGACGCTCGACCTACGCGTTTTTATCTTATAATTAAACATTGTTACTGTTAAAATCATCGTTGTAAATATTATTTCTTTGTCTCGCAATATATGATAAATTGTTATTTTTTAAATAATTTCATAACTCTTACTCAACCAACCTATTCCACGAAATGAGTTAGGTCGGGGATCGAAAATTAATACCTCTCGCGTTGCAGTAAATTAATTTTCGGGTTTTCGCGCTCCTATGAGGCCGCGAAAACCAGTACTTTAAGGAAACTCTGCACAAAGTCAAGTTCACGAGAACTCGACGTGAACGAGGGAAACCAACGCAGTTGTACCAAGTCGAGGCGGTAGCGGTGTTGCACCGCCGGCCAGGCTCAGATATGCAAGGCAATAAATCGCTTGCCCGGAAACGCGGCGTATGCCAACAGGTTATACTTTAGGGTTAATTGTTTATTTAACAGTTAAAGTATCCCGTTACAATATATATATATATATATATATATATATATATATATATATATATATGAACCATATTTAATAAAAGCATGTTTTTAAAAAAAAAGTTTTATTAATTGTATTTTTTACTTTTTAGTTAAATTTTGTTACCGATTTTTAGAAAAACGTGTTTTAAAAATAAAATTTTTGTCTCATTTTCCCTGAGCTGAGAGACGCGCTGACGCTTTTTTACCAAGCGTATTACATGTTGATCCAATTTAAGTCTCTTTACGTGATTATCTTCTTTCGACTTTTTTGCCTTGTACTGTTGACGTGCCTTTTCCAGACGTCTCTTTCGTTGTGTTGCTGTTTCTCTTCTTATTGTTCGTATTCAGATGTAAACGTTGATAAGATTTTACAGTCAAAACTAATTTTTTTTTTTCACATACTATTTTTCTCCCTTATGAGCATTATAATAACTATTTTACCTGCTTGTGCTGTTGACACAACGCCACCTAACGGTACTTCGTAATAGTCTATTACTATAATAGTATAATTTTTATGTAGAACTTTTTGTACAAAATATTCAGAATTTATCAACATTATCAAAAGTTTTAAAAATTTAAAAAATTTTTCAAAATTTCCGTATTTAAAAATTTTCCTAAACTTTCCAAAATTTTTCATAATTATCAAAAATTTTCATATATTTTGAAATTTTTTAAATTGCTCAAAATTTTTGAGATACTGTATTGTCACTCGAAATGAGTATCTGGGCCAATTTTTATCCCTCTACATGCAGAAGTTGGTTAAATTCGTTTTGCAATATATGAAAAAACATTTAATTTTAGTTAAATGATCCCCACATAAGACCCCGTATACGGTGACCTGGATGTCTGGATCCCAATATTATGACGGAACATTGTATTGTCATCCAAGATGAGTATCTGTGCCAATATTCAGCCCTCTGCGACATGGGGAAGTGGGTTAAATTCATTGTGCATGATTTGAAAAATACGGGTACAAACATACGTGTTCTTGAGTTATATATAGCTTAAAAAGACATACATTTTGAGAAAAATTAAAGAAATGCAGATAATAAAGTTTTGCAGTTAGACATAAATACTGAACCAATAGAGGTAGTGGTTCGAAACATTTTTTACATATTTTGGGTATGTAACACACCATTTTCTTAAAGTTTCAGAATTTTAACATTCTTTACTTGCTCACTTGACGTGGAATCATGCACATATATATAGATTATAAAACATTCACATGCATTCTACATACTAAGAGGAACAATTTGACAGAAGAAAAAGAAATATTTCTCTTTTTCTTCTGTAAAAATGTTTCTCTTAGTATGTAGAATGTATGTGAATTTTTTCAGATTTTTTGAAACCCTTAGGTTCAAACTTGATCAGGGCTAAATATGAGCATGTAGTAATTTTTTACACTTTTTAACAAATTTCAACCTCCATTTATTCAACAAAATTAAATCTTTGAAAAAAAACCGCTGCTGAATACCTTAGCAGAATACTTTCTCAAAGAGAGGTCTTGATTAATCGACTTATAGAATCTTATATTGTAATTAGCATTAAATAAATTAATGTTAATTTGAATTTATGATTTCACGGCACAGAGTGTCCTTAAAAAATTCGCGTTTGAATAATTTATGTCTAACTTTTATATATCTTCAATACAAACTACCTTAAAAGAATATTTTTTCTAGTTTGTTCTTAAAAATAGCTCATTACAGTTTTAAAACACATAAATAAAATGGAATGTAAAATACATAAATAAAACGGAAGAATCAACAAGATTTCAGAATTTATGTCTATTTTTTAAATATCTTCAATACAAAACGAAAGAAAATCCTGCGCAATTAAAGTATGTATGCCTGTCTATTATATATCTTTAATATAAACGACCGAAAAAATTATTTTATTTCATAAAAAGCTACTTTTTGAAAGTAATTTAAATTCTAGATTTTTCTTAAATATAGCTTAAAAATAATTTTAAAATACATACATAAAGCAAATTCGCACGTATTTTAAGAATTTATGTCTATCTTTTAAAATATTTATTATAAGTTTTCGAAAAAAAATATTTTTGATTTTATAATATAGCTACTTTTTGAAAAGTCTTTAAATTCACGTTTAATTCTTAAAAATAACTTAAGAATATTTTTAAAAGTAATAAATCGAAAGGAGATCACGCGCACTTTAAGAATTTCTATATATCTTTTACATATCTTCAATATAAACTCCCTAAAAAATCATTTTTAAGTTGATAATATAGCAACACTGCTGAATATCATCACGTGCTAGAACAAGTATAGAGGCACGTGCAAAATCAGGCGCAGAATCACGTTTAAAAGCATGTGTCAAATCACGTATCATAGCACATATAAAAGCACGGGCCAAATCATACACAGGATCATGTAAAAAGGCACGTGATGAAATGAACCCATTTAATCACGTATTTCGCACGCGATTCAGCATGTGCTTCAGAACGAGAGAACAAAAATATGAAATGTAAAAAAAGTTGCCCTGACCGGGGCTTGAACCAACGATCTTACAGTTAGTAGCCGCTTACCTTGACCACTCCGCTAATCAGACTCTTGAATTTCATTGACGTATAGGCAATATATAAGCCGTAATAGAAACAATATATTGTTGTTATATGAAATATGAAAAATTAATTTTGATAAGACAGCAACAACAAGCAACATTTTTATTATTTAACAATAAAGGGGATATTAAATACCAATCCGATTTCTACCTCACCGGCGTTTTACTTTTTTTATCTAATCTTTGTGTTCGTAATGCGTGATTGTAACTTTAAAATACTTGTAATATTCAACAAACAAATATTTCCATTATAGTCATTCAAAAACCATTTTTTACAGGTCTTTTAAACAAATAATTTGTTCTTTGATAAAATAGATTTCAATTTATTAAAAATAACAAGAAAACAAAAACCGCAAGTAACATATGATGTAGAATTTATTTTTACCTAAAAATATATAACCATTTGTTTTTAATTTTTCAGTGGCTTAGGTGCGCTTCAGATTTTAGTGCATTTTTTAGAAGGATATGAAAGGCAAGAGAAGATATCCATATTATCGAACAAATTTTTAATTTTTTAATATATTTTTTTTTAAATTTTATAGAAAAGACGATACATACGGATTTTTCTTTTTTAATGAAAACTAACCGAAATTTTTTCAAGCTATTCCATTTATTTAATTGCTACGAGGTTAACGTTACAGATATCAAATACGGTTTTTTATAACGGGAAACTTAAAGTTTCTAGTAATAAAATGAATAGAATTACTTGAAAGAAATTCCGAACCTTATTTATTAATAAAGAAAGGTCCT
Source organism: Gastracanthus pulcherrimus (assembly GCA_949152435.1). NCBI lineage: Eukaryota > Metazoa > Arthropoda > Insecta > Hymenoptera > Pteromalidae > Gastracanthus > Gastracanthus pulcherrimus. The sequence goes on along the minus strand of OX424575.1, from coordinate 106,501,186 downwards.
ATGGCGTTCGGCTTTTTCTATAATAATATTTAAACAATTACTGCACATGATTTAGCTCGTGCTTTTATATATGCTACGATACGTGATTTGACACATGCATTTACACGCGATTCTACACATGATTTTGGATGTGCAATAAGTGTTTTAGCACATGATGATTTTCAGTAAGGATACCTTGTGAAAAATCATTAAATTCACGTATGTTTCTTAAAAATAGCTTAAGAATAGTTTTACAAGATATAAATATATATACATATATATGTATTTTTATAAATATTTATCAATTTTTTTACATTCTCTGTGTACACATACCAACATTATTGTACAGTTTCAGACATTTTTATCTTTCGACATGCATATAATATATATATATGATGGTTCCATGTCAAGTGAGCATGTCGAAAAATAAAAATGTTTGAAACTCTACAAAAATATATATATATATATATATATATATACCATCGTGCTCACCGTAGTTAGTTTAATTGCGTAAATAATTCTATGTATCGGTAGAACACTTGTAAAATCGTAACTGCGAATTCGCACAACTGGCGCTCAACAACTTGTATATAAATTGAATAAACCACAAGTCTTCGTAATTTTACCCTAAATTCCTGTGTGAAATTTATTTAAAGTCTCGAATAAGAATAATGTTAAAGCCTGCATGTGCGGCGCAATAATCTTGGCTAGTATATGTATATAAAATATATATAGTATATATATATAAAATATATATATACATAAAAATTCTGCAAAAACTATATTCAGATTGAGACAATATTCTAACTAGTTTTGAATTAAAGGACATGTGAAGAACTAAATTTTAAGATTTTTTATTTTGAAAAAAATTGTGGCGGTTTTTCGCAATCTTAGAATCACAATATATCAGAATGCATGAGATCAAAAAATATCACAATAGGATATAATACAATTTTTTTTAGATTTCTTACCTTATTTTGAACAAAAAGTGATGGTACGCTTTATCAGAAAAGTTCCTAGTTTTTGAGTTAAAATCAAACAATGTTAGCAAAGTAATATCTCAAAGTATTAAAAGAGACGCATTTTTCAACCTTTAATTGCCCTTGATATATAACACCTTAGGGTCTGAATTTTTTTTGTACGTACTCTGGGTACACATACCAACATTTTTGTGGAGTTTCAGACATTTTTATTTTTGGATATGCTCACTTGACATGGAACCATCCATTTCTATATACATATATATATATATATATATATATATATATATATATATATATATATATATATATATATATATATATATATATATATATATGTATATAGAAATTATGGTTATATATATATAGATATATATATATATATATATATATATATATATATATATATATATACATATATGGGTCAATCCATGCCAAAACGCACACGGCTCTGCCCAAAAATGATAAAGACTTAGAAAAACTTGTATAGGGTCAAAATTTAGGGTTTTTTATGTAGAATCAATACTTATGTGGCGCTTTTCAAAATTTTCAAAATGGCGCTCCAAAAAACCCGATTTTCTGACCAGTTTTCTGAAAATTTTCCGATTAATCGTTCATAAAAATATAGATAAAAGACGAAAATTGTGAGTAAAGGTCATTTTATATGTTTTCGGGTACGCTGAATCCGAATCCGCTGACCGTTTAATCTTATCACTCCAGGATTTGCTGTAACCTCAAAAAATACCTCAATACCTGTTGCAATCCGTTAAAATTGGTAGCTCACATAGGCAAATCATTACGACCACTACCAGCTAGGCTTTGCAGACATTTCGGGCTTTCTTCTGCAGAGAATATGATTTGCAGTGGATGTAGGAAAATATCATATACTAGTAATGATACTCATAATGACGACGTAAACCACAATTCCAACAATGATGATACTCATGATGAAAACGTGAATGAAAATTTGAACAATACTTCTGTATCTAACAGTCCAAATGAAGATAGCCTAGAGAAGAATGTGCAATTAGATCTTGACAGTTCGACTTCTTCAAATGCTGAGGAAAACCTCCATGAAATCATCGAAGATTTAAGAGAAAAAATTTCATCGATGTCAGAGCACGATCCCGACAGGATAGATATTCTAACCATACTGCCATCAAAATGGTCAATAGAGAAGATTTCTTCTCTATTCAATACTACGACTTACTCCATTAGAAAAGCTAAAGAATTGAACGCCACGAATGGCTCTTTTTCTAGACCACCCCCAAAAATAGGTAAATCGCTGCCACAAACTACGGTTAATAGAGTGAAACAATTCTATGAATGTGATTCTAACAGCAGAATTCTCCCAGCATATAGAAATAAAAAATCTGTTGAGATTGATGGAGAAAAAGTCATCAAATAGAAAAGACTGACATTGTTTAGCTTAAAAGAATTATATTTCAAATTCTGTGGATAGCATCCAGATACTAATATAGGTCTTTCAAAATTTTGCCAATTACGACCTCAAAATTGTGTTTTACCCGGAAGTAATGGTACTCATATTGTTTGCGTATGTGTGATTCATGAGAATGTCAAGCTTTTGCTCGATACCATCAATTTATCTGACCTGATGGCTAAATCGGAATTCCCATTAAAAAACTATACCGATTGTCTTAATCTCATGGTATGTCGTAACTCAAATAGAGAATGTTTTCTTAACGAAAAACTGCCCTAATTACGATAAGCTCAAATCCCAGCTTGAATCAGGTTTGGAAAAAGCAGACGTAAAGGATATAACTTTTAGCTCTTGGCATTCGACACAACTACTGAAAATTTCCTCGAACTTCTTGGTCATCGGTTAAAATCATTAAAACCTCATGATTATATTAACAAACAACATATATATATATATATATATATATATATATATATATATATATATATATATATATATATATATATATATATATATATATTAAAACAAATTAATTTTATTAATATATATATATATATATATATTAACAAAACAAATTAATTTTATTTATATATATATATATATATATATATATATATATATATATATATATAAATAAAATTATTTTGTTTTATAACTCTCTGGGAAATCGAAAACAAAATAATTTTATTTTTAATTCGAGAAAGAATATTCCTTTTAGTATGTAGAAAGCTTGTAAATTTTTCCATATTTTTTTAAGCCCATGTATTTAAAGTTATTTGGAGCTAAATATGACCGTATTTCTATATGTATATATGTGTGGATGATTCTCTGGGAAATAGAGAAGAAAAAAAAGAGAAATTTATATCGGGAAAAATGGTCCTTTTAGTATGTAAAATAGATGTGTATTTTTTCTGATTTTTATAAGCTCATATATTTAAATTTGTTTCAAGCTAAATATGACTTTATTGGTACAATGTGTATTTTAATAATTTTTTTAACATTATTTCATGTTATTTTGATTCTTTTTATATAAATATTGCACTTCTGCCTTTTATTTTATTTAATATTTTGAGACTTTGCCAACATTGTTTACTTTTTAAATAAAAAACTACAGAGCAAGTAGTGTAACAACATTTTTCGTTCAAAATGAGGTAAGGAATCTAAACAAAATTTTATTAGACCCTACTGTGATATTTTGTGAACCCAGGTGTTTTGACGTGACGGGCTAACTTGCCCTAGGTGGCAAGAAAGCGACTATAATTTAATTAATATTAAAGAATGTGTCAATTGATTTTAACGTTTATTTTAATCGAATTTAATATTTATGTTTTTTAACACTAACATTTGAAAGATTAAGAATAAAGCACTAAGAATGGAAAGATTAAGAATAAAGCACTAAGAATGGAAAGATTAAGAATAAAACACGTGGTTGTGGGAAAAAGCCGTATCGGCATAAAAAAACCCTGATTTATTACTTCACAAAAAAATACTACATTGAACAAATTGAAGATTTATAAAGAACGGTAAGAGCGAGTGACGCGGCACGCACACACAAAGCACTGAACACACACGCACGGAAATACAAACGCACGGAAATAATTTCGACGTTAATTACCACTAAGGCGTTAATGTTAATGCCAAGAAGGCGTTCGAGTCACGTTGTGACAGAGAATCGTTGATTCCCGTTCGTTGTTCGCTCAGCTGCACGGTTTTAGTCGCGACGCAGATCTGCCCGCTGCCGTGGTCGTTGAGAAAAGTGCGCGCCCTTCATCCCTATTCGCGTAAGTCCACGATAGCGGGCGAGAGCTCGGCGACCCGTGCCGCCATCTCTCGCTGTTTTCACGCATACTCGCACCACACATTCCACCCGCTCATGCGCACGCGCGTTACAGACGTGTGAGGACAGAACAGCAGGCATTGTGATATATTCTGATATTAAGATTCTAGAAAATCGCCATAAGCTTTTTCAAAATAAAGAATCTGCGAGAAGGTATTTTGTAGGATGAATAAATAATATTATCTCCCACTTCCCGAACCTCTACATAAACTATTTTATTAAGATTTATTAAAATCTCGTAGGAGATTCCGCCAAATACTTCAATCGGGAAAATAAAAGTATTTATTTAACTGAAACTGCCACCTGACACTCTATTATTTATATCAAATTCTAATTAAATCTCTTCTATATAAAAATGTTGAATAAATAAATATTATTATAATATCAAAACAGAAAATAATTAAACGCCAATCTTAAGTTTCAACTTGCTCCCACGAGCTTATATTATAACCAATTTTTTTATACAATGAGTCTAATTATACTGAACAACGTGATTGATATCTCGATCAATCATTTACTTTACCTCTCACTACATTACTCTAACTCCGCTACTCTATCTACATATTCATACATTCATGTACAACCATAGGGACGTACACATTCATTACCATAGAGCTCTTCATCTGACTCACACACTCCACTACCATAACGCACCCGGCAATGTCGACAGGCTTCGCCCCGATCGCATATACGGCTCGCTTACAGCGCGGCGCACGCAGAGTCTATAGACGTGCCGTTCTATAATCCTATACACTCGCTCGAAACGCGGCGTACGTAGAGTCTATAGACGGACTGTTCTATGCCCCCTCCGCTCACCCGCTCGCACACTGTAACTCCCTAGTCGCAGCGCTCGGCGAAGTTACTATACCCGCGCACTCTCTCTCTCTCTCTCTCTCTCTCTCTCTCTCTCTCTCTCTCTCTCTCTCTCTCTCTCTCTTTCTCTCCCTTTCTCTCCCTTTCTCTCTCTCGCTCTATTCGCTCCCTCCCTCACTCTCTCGCTTCTCCACGCAGCGTTCGACTCACTTCTCAGAATCTACCTACGTCATGCACGCTTTCTTATATTTTTACACCCGCGATTTTTCGACGTTTTCCCATCGAACTTTCCTCTCTTACTTATAATATTTTGTACATATCCACCAAATTCTTTCCCCACGTTCTCTACTATCAGACTAATTTTTCCTACACATATGATATACTCACTCACACACTTCTATCTTTCAGGGCGGATAAAGGCGGTCGCACGTGCAATCTACCGATCCGCTAAGAAAACCTTAGAACACGAAAACTTCACAATTTATGTACGTTACCGACACTTATTTTCGCTTAACCTATTCGAAATTTCCCAGAACCGATGCGAAGAATTTATTCTAACGCGTGCACTGGAATATCTCCGAAACAAAACCCGACCGCACGCGTATACTCGCCTTCCGCGGAGAATCTTCTCGACGTGAATACCCCAACGAGGTTTTACGTCACCGTCACGGCACTTCCAGGAGAATTCTCGAATCGACGCGGAGATTTTACTCAAACACGCACCCCGAAAATATTCCGCAAATACCCGCTGCTTTTTATAATTCGCGACATACTCACTATCGATCTACGAAACTGAACTTTTACATTTGAATTATATAAACTTACTCGCAATCTTCTTGAAATCTCTCGACTTTTTCTCTCCCTCTCTAAGATTTTGTCTTCTGACGAATAAAAAGTATATCTATCTATCTATCTATCTCTCTCTCTCTCACTTTCTACTACCACTGCTGAGACGTGTGCACCTTGACGATGATGAAGCTGCTCCCTCAAGCCGGCCAACCAGTCGCCGCTGTACTCGTACGTCCTCTGCTGTTTCGATCTCTTCTTTTCTTCTCTCGAGCCTCGAACATGCGACGTCCTCGAGCCGATCGCTGTCCGCGTCGTGCACGTTTTCCCGTCTCCCTGCTTCCCTTCTCTCTCTCTCTCTCTCTCTCTCTCTCTCTCTCCCTCTCTCTCTCTCTCTCTACTACTACTCACAATTATGTTTCATGATACACTACGACTCTAATTTTCCCTCACTACGACCTTCCCTTATACCCAATAATCAAAAGAAACAAAATCACAACAATTACTAAAAAAACCCCAAGAAACTCACGATACTTTCTTTTTTTTGTGTGTGCGCTGCACGGCGATCAGGACACGAATAACGGGCGAAAGTCTTCACTGTCAAAACCGATACCACCGCGCCCTCTTTACGTATATATATATATATATATATATATATATATATATATATATATATATATATATATATATATATATATATATATATATACACGTACACGTACACTCCTCTACTACCGCCGCAGTATCACAATATTACGCGCTTCAAAAAACTTCTTCTTGTTCAAAGTTACTTTTCTTCTGCACTCCCACAATTCTTTACTTCTCTGCTATTCCACTCAACACTGTAAGGATTCGTGATTGTTATTATTATTCAATTTAAATGTTATAATCTTCTATTATTTTATTTAATAATTTATCTTTCTGCGAGGTACCTAAATGATGGAAAGGAATAAGGAAAATTCTAGGATGAGTATATGTGAGGGTTTGTATAGGTTTATAAATAAAATGCTATATATTATTTATATAAAATGTCAAGCTCCAAGACTCGCATTTATTCAGCTTCACAGTTCCATACCATCAAAATAATTTGCGCTTAAATCCGATACTTCCAATAATAATAAGTAAACTGGAAGTAGCTGAATTAAGCTGACAAAATTATTTTATAAGAGAAGGAGGAGTGAAGGTTCTGCTTGCTAGGCGGCTGTGCGCTGACTGACGATCCTCCGATCGGCAACCAGCTCAATTCTATCGGTTGCTCGGTCTCGCGACTTCGTCGGCGGCTCGGCCTCGCACCGCTAACGTCGCCTAGCAACCAGGATCCCACTTTTCTTACCCTCTCCATCAGTCATATCTCACATGGATGTAGGCACACATTCTAATTCTCCACTATTCCTCATTGTGCGGATATTCGCTTCGCGACGATCAGCCTAACGCACAAACGCGATTTTCAATTCATTTACTCATCGTCACTTTATTTATTCTTATCATTCATTCTTTGCATATGTCAATAAAACATTAGTATATAAAAGTATTCTAATAAATAAATAATTAAAATATACCCATATTAATACCATACCAATATGGACCGTTACATAGTTCCCCTAATCAATTGTATTTTTGTTTTTACTTGTGCAATTTCGGAATTTATCCTCCTAGAGCCTAGAGCCTATCAATTGTATTTTTGTTTTTACTTGTGCAATTTCGGAATTTATCCTCAATTTCCTGCCCAGTTATATTGTAAGGGTCTTCTTTCCCTGAGAATTCTCATTCATCGAATTACCCCCTTTTTGGGTGATATATTCATTCCTGAATATTTCTGGTAGCGGTTCGAAACGGTTTGCGTCGAATTTCGGTACACAATCCCCCTCCACCTCGCTCTAATTATAAAATCTTCAACATAGTTATCCTCTATGGATTCTATATATCTATATCCAAGTTCACGTAGGCTCAAAATACTTTTTTTATATGAAAGTTTTTCAATAATTTCATTTTCTTCTTGTAAATAAATTTTCTCCCCTATTATATCAATAAAATCCGAGCTCTATTTGAGCATCAATACCCAAAATACAGTCCCTTATTTTATTCTCAAATTTATTGTAGGTTTATTATTTAATTAATACCTTTATTTATTAATTCATTTTTCAAATTGGTTTATTTATATAACTGAATTGTTTTATTACACTTATTTGTGTTTAATTAAACTTTATTTTTAGTGCTAAAATTCATTTTGCTGTATCTCTTATATAAACATTATATTTTTTATTAATTCATCCTCTAAAATTTTAATCATTTTGCCCAACACGATTAACGTCGATATTCCCTTTTAGCTTTGATACTTTTAATAATAATTAAAAAACTATCAAGACAGAAAGTCGAAATTAACACACGTTGTTCTCTCCGGTATTTAATTTTTAATTTATGTTATTTATTTTTATAAATATAACTTATCTGTTGTACTGGTCCTATGTAATAAATTACGGAACTAGCAAAAACAAATAATAAAATCTTCATTTTTAAAAGGAATATTTACATATTTGCACATTTTTCATACATCACTTGTTTCTTCTTATATTGACCTCGCGTTCTGAGGTTATCAGTAAATTATTTTTTATCATTAATTTACTATTAATTAACAATAAATTATTATTAAGAAACCCACTGCTAATACCCTCCACAAACAATGTACCCGCCGCGTAACTTCACGCGAGCTAAGCGTGTCTCTCCCACTTTGCGCGGGAACTCGCGGCTTCCCTGTCAGAAAACGCGCGAACATTTTTCCAACGCTTCGACTCTCCGAATTTTCCTTCATACTCAGTTTTTTATCATTAGGTTTTTTTTTATTTAAACCTCGAGTCCCTTTTCGAGCGCCATTTTAAGGATTCGTGATTGTTATTATTATTCAATTTAAATATTATAACCTTTTATTATTTTATTTAATTATTGATCTTTCTGCGAGGTACCTAAATGATAGAAAAGAATAAGGAAAATTATATGATGAATATATATGTGTGTTTGTATAGGTTTATAAATATATTGCTATATATTATTTATATAAAATGTCAATTTCCGAGACTCGCATTTATTCAGCTTCACAGTTCCGTATCATCAAAACAATTTGCGCTTAAATCCGATACTTCCAATAATAATAAGTAAACTGGAAGTAGCTGAATTAAGCTGACTAAATCATTTTATAAGAGCAGGAGGAGTGAAGGTCCTGCTTGCTAGGCAGCTGTGCGCTGACTGACGATCCTCCGAGGCTCGGCCTCGCACCGCTAACGTTGCCTAGCAACCATGCTCCCACTTTTATTACCCTTTCCATCAGTCATATCTCACATGGATGTAGGCACATATCCTTATTCTCCGCGATTCCTCTTTGTGCGGATATTCGCTTCGCGACGATCAGACTAACGCACAAACGCGATTTTAAATTCATTTACTCATCTTCACTTATTTATTCTTATCGTTCAATCTTTGCATATGTCAGTAAAACAGTATATAAAAGTATTCTAATAAATAAATAATTAAAATATACCCATATTCTAATATACCAATATGGACCGTTACAACACATATGACGTATTTTTCGATGAAACAAATAAGCATTTCTGAACTGTGATTATCCCGAATCATTATTATTTGACTATGTGGCGGCGGCGATATATTCAGAAGGGTCCAAACGTATATCAACCCTCGTAATTATTAAAAAGATTACACACACACACACATACATATATATATATATATATATATATATATATATATATATATATATATATATATATATATATATATATATATATATATATATATATATATATATATATATATATATATATATATATATATATATATATATATATATATATATATATATATATATATGCAGCTTCCTACACTGCATTCCTCAACTGCCGCTGTTATCAGGTGAGATTAGTGTTTTGCATATCACTGTAATCTCCCCTTGCTAATGCTATGTTCCTTATAAGTGTTTGTCGAGTGCTTCGGAGGCTGCTGCTGCTGCTGCTGTTATGGAGGAGCGGGCTATGAGTTGAGCTACGAGCTACCATACTGCCTCTGCAAATCCTCCAAACCAGGTAAGAGAGTTTCAGTTTGATGTGCATGTCTGTTGTAGACTAACTCAGCTTTATGTTTTCTAGGGTGTATGTATCTAGAGAAGCAGTATCTAGAGAAGCAGCCGCTCCCCCTTAAGGTGGATCCATTCATGCCTTTCAAGGCATAAAAATCAGGTGGGTATTATTCTAATACCATTTTGCTTATATTCTTCCTTTCTAATCTCTAGGACATGCTCAGCGCACCCCAGCCGAGACCAGCCAGCTCCCACCTATGCGAGGCTCTATGGGATGGCAGCTGTGCGTCCTCTTCAGCTGCTTCAGGGTATTGGAGAGCTCGCTTGCTCTCTGTCGTCCAAGGAAATAGTGTGTGTGTGTGTGTGTATGTGTATAGTGAGTGAATTGGGTGAGTAGTGTGCTATCGGTTATATAGGCCAGTTCTGTCGAGCATCGGACTTGCACTGAGCAGTTCGTTCGACAGACTGGAAGTTTGTGTAATCCACACAAAATGTGGTGTTACAATATATATATATATATTTGCAACACTATGTTCTGTCAGCGAACGATCTGTCTCGTCCGTCGGCGACAATTATCGGGTGTCACCCATCGAGTTTTTAGGGGTCCAACGAGGTAAATGTCAAGTTTGTTTTGACGCTCTAGGGTGTTTCAATACCTACTTACACTATTTAAATCCTAAAGACAAATAAAATATTTCTCGTTTAATTTCGAAGTGAAAATTCTTTCCTTCCAAGATATCCATATTTTTTACTTAATCAATATGAATATAAATAATTAGAAAATTGTCATTTAAATATTCTTTAACTAATTTTTTACAGTAACAGAATAGAAATACATTTTTGTAATACATTTTAAAAATTTTTTTTAATGTTTTTTGTTTTAATGAAATCTTAATTATTGACGTTCCAGCAGAAGTCCAGTATCATTGAAGACGTTAAACATTCATCGTACTCGGAAGAATCTACAGTTGGAATATGCTTTAAAGGCGAACAGAATGTACAACAATATTCTAAACATATCGATATTAATCGACATGAACAAAGTAAAGGTGCTAATGCTTTATGTAAATTTGATCGACAATTCATTAAAAAACAAAGGTAAGAATTTCGTTTAATTGTAGTACACCGGATGTAGTTCTCGCGTTTGCGCAACAGGCGTCTACTTGTGTATGCTTGATAGCTCAAGCGTCTCTGCCGAGTAATTGAGACAACAATTGACTGCCTGATGATGCCTGTAACAGCTGATACCATTAGTACATGTTATATTTGAGAGAGAGAGAGAGAGAGAGAGAGAGAGAGAGAGAGAGAGAGAGAGTATGTGACGAGGTGCCATTGCCCCATAAAAGAAAAATGTGATAAATCAAAATTCAAAAAGAAAATAATAATTGTTAAAAAAAAATTTTAGACTAATAATTATTTTACTGTCAAAGAAAGGTAGTATAAATAAAAGTACAAAAAAGGTCTCTTTTCCTCTCTTTTTTATTTTAGGACAGGGGGATTTCCATGGCGGTTCGCACATCCTCCCTGCTTCCCGATGTTTGCATTTTCGCAAGCTCATCTCCGCGGCACAAAACCCGGGTGATTGCTACGGTTGGGACACTCGCGGCTGCGACTGACTTCTCTCAAGCCGCATTGATGGCAGAGGCGCGGTCTATCCAGCTGTACTGACTATGCTAGGGCTCCTACTTCCCGGCCCTGGGCCATCGTTTGATTCAGCTGCCGCTGAAGGTCGTCGGCCTCTCGGCACGTCCTCTCCTGGAATGCCGCGATCCTCGCCTGCGCATCCTCCACCTATCGCTCCATGCGTCACCTCTCCCGCTCCCTCTCTGGGAGACACTGATCCGCCGCGGTCCTAGCCGCCTTAGCGTGGGCGACTTTAACCCTATAATCTCGCCCGAGGCGGCGACCTTCTTCACCTGCTTCAACACCTCGAAGTCGTCGCACGCTGCTTGGTGTCGGCGACGGTGGTCGAGAAACTTTCGCCTCGAGGAGAGGAGTCCTTGGGGAACCTCTTCCCACTGCTTTAGGGCCGTGGCGCGGGTCACCTCTTCCTCTTCCGCCGTTCTTTCTTCTGCGGTTGTCGCTTCCGCTGGTTCCGATTCCTGGGCGGTCTCGATAATCGTGATGGCATCCTCCCGTCATCGCTCTCGGACTCGCTGGACTCTGTTTATGTAATAATCGGTCCTTGGCAGATAGCGGCTATCGCACGTTGGATCATGAGAGCAGGCGGGTCTCCGGAGTTATTTTCTGCCATTGTGGGAATCTCCTGGATGGTTAATTCCTGGGAAGAGTTTCTAGGCAGAACGGGCTGCCTCGGGCCTGTCAGCCTCACCACGAGGTGAACGGCGAATGTTGCATTGTCGTCCGCAGATCCTAGATCCCGTCTGGGGTCCATTTTCTTCCTAGGAAGGGAAAGAGAGGTTTAGATGGGAATTCTCAGGTGCCCAAGGGCGCATTTATAGTAGATGATAAGTAGGACGAACATGTATAAATAACTTGCGAGAAGGTCGAGGTTTCAATTTTATGTCTTCCGTTTTAGATCGCGTGCGTCGAGGAGATACGTCACGTTGAGGCGCTAGGGATTTTGTGGGCTCCTTTGATCTCCCTCGACCTCTTATAGGTATATCTTTCGCGATTTCCGCGGACGATATGTTGCGTTCAACGTTTATCTCACCTACTGTAGTCGGTTGCGTTCCTACCCTATCACTAACAATTTTTGCTTTACGCTGGACATCTACACTTGTTTGACGCAGCCTACCATGCATTTTCCCTACTACTAAGGGCGCATCGCTCGCACGCGACTCGTCTGACTGAAGCTCGAGGTTGTTCGGCAAACACTAGCTCGGGAATACGTAAATCCCAAGTATTATGGTTTGTCTCAATATACGACGGGATCATGGTCTTAAAAGTGCGGTTTACTCGCTCCACGGGATTTCCTTGGGAATGATACGGTGGTATTGTAATGTCGACCACTCCATGTTCTTCGAGAAATCGATCCACTATCTTGTTCTTAAATTCCGTTCCATTATCAGAGTGGAACGTCTCCGGCACTCCGAAGCGTAGGAGGATCTTCTCTTTGAGTTACCATTAATCGTTTTTGCATTTGCCTTGCGAATGGAGATACACTCCACCCAGTGCGTGAAAAGGTCCATAAATACTAGCAGGTAGTTATGACCGCGCGGTGTACGAGAGTTGGAGCTCATAATATCTCCAGCTACTAGCTCCCATGGCCTCGTTACAATACGCCGGCCCATAAGTCCCGCGGGTGCTACTTGGACAGCTTTGCATTGCTGGCATACTGCGCAACGACGCACGTAATTTGCTATGTCCTTATAGATTAACAGCCAACAATACAGCAATGCGATACGCTCATATGTTTCTGCGCGTCCCAAATGTCCTGACGCTGTCGACTCGTCATACCCTTCATGTAGGACTTGCATCCGCTTTTCTTTTGGAAGGATTAGCTTCCAAGCAACCTGGTCCTCTAAAATATCTTCAATCGAAGGATCTGATCGATAGTAATACAGTCTGTTGCCAACTATTTTCCAATATGGATGCTCCGTAGGATTGGCGCGAACTTTCGTTTTCATCGTCAGATACCACGCATCACTAGTATCTTCGTCTAAGCAACTAACTGACGAAACTGGTACCTCTGACTCATCCTCGTACATGCGAGATAATGCGTCAAGCATCCAGTTTTTAATGCCTTACCTATACTCAACCTCGAAGTCATAGGTAAGCATTTCGAGAGCCCACCGCGTCAAGCGTCCAGTGGGGTTCTGAATTCCTTGTAACCATTTCATACTGATATGGTCCATAATAACCTTGAAGTTGTAACCTTCCACATAAGATCGGAACTTTCTTATGGTCCACAGCACTGCGAGACACTCTCGTTCAGTTGGGGAGTAGTTCCTTCCATCTGATGTCAACGTGCGGCTAGCAAAGCACAACACGTGTTTAACCCCATCAAGAATTTGTATGAGCACCGCTCTCAAACCAGTGGAGCTAGCATCAGTCTGTATAACGAACTGATGGTCAAAAGAGGGACTATGCAACACTGAAGCAGATGCGATCAGCGCTTTTATTTATTCAAATGCCATCTGTTGCCCATCACCCCATACGTACTTGACATTTGATCTAGTCAGATGGGTAAGCGGGTCCGCAATCGTGGCGAAATCATTCAAAATTTCCGATACCACGATGCCATTCCTAGGAAACTCGCTTTTGTCAAGGTTGATGGTGAGACCTACATCGATAATTCTGCGGAGAACATACTCAGGCCATATGCAGTGTTCTTCAAAAGTCTCTGTTGTTATAATCATATCATCCATATATGAATAGGCGCGTGACTCAAGCTTAGAGCCGATAATTTTGTCACTCAATTCCTTGAACGTGGCGGGCCCGCCCGATACGCCATACGGGAGGGAACAGAATTCAAAAAGGTCAAGGTCTGGCACTGTAAATGCAGTCAAGTGTCGTGATTCTGCGTTTAACGGCACCTGCTGATATGCACTGCTTAGGTTAATACTGGACATATAGCGTGCTTTCTGTATCTTTCACAGGATAGAATCCATTTAAGGAAGCGGATACGCAGGTACCTTAGTCACTCCGTTAAACTTCCTGCAGTCACTCGCCATAACAGCGTCGTGCTGCCTCGAAAAAGTCTTGACATGTGTGTCAATTCTTCCTTGATTGACGATACCATTGGAGTGCTGCTCCCTTCAGCAACTCCATTATGGCATTCAAGAGGTCCTCGTTCTCTATGCGGGCCAGTGTGCGGCACTCATTGACGCGTAGCAAAAGTTCTTTAACACTGCGACCGTCTTTTTCTCCGGAAAACTTGATGTTCCAGGATCGAACCGTTTTTCCAATATCATTAACACGATGACTAGAAAATGTACTATTTTGTGATTATTGCGTTGTCTCAGAATACTGAGGCATTCCCCTCCCCCTAGACTGTGACCGGGTTGAGAGTGCCTGAGCACGCTGGCGAACTATCGCTGTTTCTCTCTCTTTCGTTTTTTGAAGGAGTGATATAAAACTTGGGGTGTTTGCATTAAATTGCGAACCACCTACTCTTGCAGCTTCTTCCTCTTGAATCCTTGTATCGTCATTTAGCTGATAATCATCCTCATATCGTAGGTAGAGTGTGTCTTGAAAGGCGACACCTCTGTTGCTTTTAGGATTTGCTCATAGCCCCTGATGCGTATTCTTTTACTTGAGTACTGTATTCTTTTATCAATGCCTGTGTGCTTACCATTTCGTGTGCTACGGCTCTTGGAACGGGGTATGACGTGCCATTCGATAACGCCATCATGACCTTATTTGGATTTGCAATCGTATTCACAGATTGTCTTGTACCCGTCGAATATACTATAGTCGGGTTACTTGCTTTACCTGATCCCCCTAAGCCAGTTGCTGTAGCAGTTGTCGTTGTTGTTTTGGTACTCGTTACTGCCAGCGTACTCGGTGGTGCCGTAGTACTAATGGGCTCGATTCCCCAGAATAATACTGGCATTGGTGGTGGTGGTGGTTTTGCAAGCGTTTGCATAGGTGGATCATACGTTGGTGGTGTGGTTACGTCAACCAGTGGCGTGTTGTCGTAACCACTGTCACTGCCGCCGCCACTCCTGCTCCCGCATTATGGTGTACTCCACTCATGTTCCCGAGTCCATTTCCTTGGCATTCAGTTAAGAACATATTTGTTGAACTCATCAGAGTTGAGCTGAATACCGCTGGAGCGAAGTCGCTCGGTAGTCCCGTTCTTGTTCGGTGGTTTGCCAAATATTGCTGCCTTCCTAATATTTCGGTCTGCGTTCTGTCGCTGAATTTTGCGTCGTTCAATACCTCGTCGAGCTTCTCTTCTTGACGAGTTTTCTGCTCTTCGTTGTTTGAGTTATCTAGACTATCGACGAAATCTTTCACTGCGTAGTCGCCCTGCAAACGTCTATATATTATATCGCTTTTCGCAAATTGCGTGCCATCGCTTTTCAATTCGAGCCTATTTAAAAAAATATCTAACTTTTGTCCATCTAAACGCAGAACCCACGCTTGGATCTCGGTTCCTACCGTTCCAAGGTCACGTCATATTGATCCGCCATTTTCTTGTGTGATAATTATATTTTTGCTTTGCGTAGGATCAAAAAAAATATTTTTTAATACAAGTTATTAATTCAAACTTTCAACACTAAAGTAAAGTTTAATTATTTTTATCAAGTAGCTTGATGTATCCGAAAACCCCACTTATTATCACACAAAACAACAAAGAAAATAACAATGCTTCTTTCAATGTATTTTATCAATACTAGATTGCGTAAATCGCTTATACAGTATCTATTATTTAGTAACTATCACTCATAAATACTAATCCAATATACAAGCATTAACTCTGAAAGAATACTGTTTTTATCCGATCTCGATTTAAATGAACTAACTTGCATAAATCGCTATAAAAAAGCATTCAAAAATCCTATTTAATTTCCCCAGAAAAATGAAAATAAAATGTTCTTCGAAGAAACGCCAAAAAAAATTTTCAATAATTAATTAATTAAATAGTTAATTAAATAATAATATTATTTTATCACAATAAGTAAATAATAATAATTATCAATCAACCCAATAATAATTGTTTATTATTAAAACAAACAATTATTCCAATAACAATAATATTATTTTACCGAAATAATTAAATAATAATATTAATCATTACTTAAATCAACAACAATTGTTTATTAAAGTAATTAATTAATTAAGTAATTAATTACCTCCCAATATTATTTCTCAAAAGAAAGTAAATAATTAATACCATCCCTAATTACGTTACTAAATTCTTGTATATATATATAGAATCACCATAATATTATTATTAATTAATTAACTAAGCTATCTAAATTTTATGGCCATGTAATAATTCGGCGGTTGCGTCGCAGTTGTATTACATATACTACACTGCGACTACACAGACTCGCACCCACACAACTATCTATAGTCTATACAGTACAGTCACTGTATACACTCTCAGTATCGACACTACGTATGTTAAATTTTCAATACACGCTGCTGTAGTATCATCACACTACCGGCATGTATTTTCCATACTCGAATATACGGTCAGATAACAAGCTGATCGAATAAACGAGCAAATATAATAAATTAGCCTGTTACCGAGCAAGTGGTCAAACGTATATTTGTTTACTACATTATTTATTTGAACATAAATTAATTTTACAACCATATTAGCACCACGTAACTATGTGCTTCTTATACAATAAATTTGATCTTACACTCATTTGCTCGCGCTTATTTATTCATTGTTCCTGTGCTCTATTCATATCTCCCGCCACCATGTCGAGCACGAGACCATCCGCAGCACAGCGCAGCCCAGCTGAGTCGACTACAGGGAACCAAGACTTACGCACACATACAACGTAAGTCCCTAAATACTTTACTAGCGTCTCCTATCCTGTCGTAAACTCGCACTTCCTATTTCTAGCGCTAACATATTAAATGTCATTTTCGCTATCTTGCTTTTGCTAATGCCTCGACTCTCAGGTAAATTACACAAGTATTGATCGAAACTAGAGGCGAATGCGATTTAATTTCATATTAACTTCGCGCAATTTATTACCTACGTGCGACGTAACAAAACCTTCAAAACTCCAAACACCAATCAACATAAACATCAAAAAACGTAAAATTGAGAATATCAAAAAAAGAAATCTTATAGATCTCCTCTCCCAAATAAAGAACTTTATAGCAAAAACACGGACCGATTTATTGTAGATTACAACCGCTTTAAAAATGTAGTTAACAAAACATACAAGAATCCACTACCTACTCAAGTAATATAAGAACGCACAAACACGCCAGAAAAACTATCCAGCATGATTAGGGAATTATATCCTAATCTAAATGACAGATGCATACAAAGTAAATTCACTAGGCTAATAAATAGAATCGAACCGATGAAGATCTATAAACCGATGTGGATACAAATGAGATCAAAGAGTAAAATAATAAACGCTTCGTAAGTATTAATACTTCACTATAAACAACTACATACCCTACTCTATTCTCCAATGGAACCTCAACGGATGTGACACTATTCTTTAGATATAATTAGAGTAGTTACCTAAAACTAAATTAAATGTTTCAAAATGAAATGTTTTGTTCTAAAAATTGATTTTGTTATCTCTTTGTAATTGATAGGTCAAAAAGGTGTGCTCTTGTATCATTTATTGTTGTTTCAAAAAGTAATTACACTTTTTTTCAACTTAAATTCAATAATTATTTTATTTTAATTAGACTTTTTCATATCAACTTAGAGGCATTTAGACCCTTAAGCTTATACAGCTATTTTCGTTGTATGATGAAAGTAAATTTTTAAAAATTATATTGAATAATTTTTAGACAATTTACTTTAAATTTTTCACATATTTTTTATATTTTTACTTTTTAAATTTTAAACTCTATAAATTTATAAAATTTTTCTTACGAAACGAACGTTATACATATAAAATACGTTTGTCCAAATCCACAGTTGATGACTGACAATAAAAATACAACCTCAAATATCTTGAAAGATAAAAGACGGTATATTCTGGGTAAATAGCTGAGCTAAGAGATAGTAGAAAGGTTATGTCACGTACGTGGACGAGCGTCCGTGTTCGTTGACCACAGGTGTCCTGTGTGCAGAAAAGAAGCGCGCATGCGATGCTGACGCTGCACGCTCGTCTTGCAAGCCATCGTCGCGATGCTCAACGGGAGCATCTCACCCCAGTTCGGATTGAGCTGAGGCCCTAGACACATCTCTCTCTTTAAAACGTAAATAAAGAACAATCATTAGTCGAACTCATTGTTTGGTCTTTCCGAGCACTCCAACCATCGAAGAAGCACGTAGCTTAATTTCTACTTGTAAATAACGCTAGACTCCCATCCTTTTCCCACACCCACGCACGGCAACTTTCCTGTCCGTAACAGTACCCTTTTTAGCTAAATGTATTTTAAACATTTTCCATCATATGCTTCCGAGATATCGCCGTTTAAACAAAAAATGACGTTTTCGTGTATAACAAAAGAAGAAAGATAGCTTATAGAAAATTACGCATCGAAGAAAATAGGTAATTCTATGATCTTTCAAATGCATTTACACCGAATCGATCATGTTATTTATAGAATACAAAAATAATTTACGTTATTGATTTCGGAATGTCGTAAAATAGAGAAATCACTGTAAAACAAAAACGGGTCAATAAATTTCAAAATTTCTTTTCAGTTCACAATCTTCATTAAAGAACAAAAAAAATGAGGCCCGAATTACTAAAGATGACCGCGCCGTTCTCGCGATATATGCAATAAAAAAATTTGAAAATAAAAATATAACCTCAAATAACTCGAAATACAAAGGTCGTTATAAACTGGACAAAGAAAGAACTCAAGAAATAGTAAAAAACTACCTATTTTATAGTTTAACATATAAAATCGATTTTTTTCACAAAATGATTTTTTTCTTGTAAAAATATAAGGATGACTTGAAAATTTTACAGAATCTTCTTCCATATATTCCTAATGTCCTAAAGTTTTAAAAAAAAAAATTAATCTTATATTTGCCAGATACTACTGTTTAAACAAAAAACGACGTTTCCGTGTATAACAGAAAAAAGGAAATACCTTATTAAAATTTCGGGTCGAAAAAGATAGATAATTTTATGCTTCTTCAAATGCATCTATATATATATATATATATATATATATATATATATATATATATATATATATATATATATATATATATACAAAGTTAAGTCGCTCGCTTTGTTCGGGCAGTAAAACCACCCGCGGGAATAATCTACGACTTTATACCCTTGTTGCATAATGTACTATTATTCCCGACTCGACCGTAACGGCCACTTTATTGACCTCAAAAGTGGGACAAAAGTAGCATATGATTCCCGCAAATATATATATATATATACACACACGGATACTTGGAAAATCGAAATCGAAGAAAAAGAAAAATTGATTTCGGCAAAAATATTCCTTTTAGCATATAAAAGAGTCGTAAATTTTTTCAAATTTTTTAAGGTCTTATATTTAAAGATGTTTGAAGCTAAATGTTACTTTATTGTTAAAATGTGCATTTTAATAATTTTTTAAATAATATTTTATGCTATTTTGATTTTTTATATATATATTGCACTTCTACCATTTTGCGACCGTGGCTGTAACTTTTGAATGGAATAAAGCTATCCGTCCGAGTGATCAAACCCCCTCTATTAAGGATTTTTAGTTTTAAAATTAGTTTAATAGATCGAAAGGAGCATTCAAAGGTTTGTAATCGCTTTTTATGAAATATTCAGAAAATTTTCTAAAAAATCGTTTGTTGCTATTTTTTAAAGACATTTAATTTTGTTGAATAAGCGAAGGTTAAAATTTGTTAAAAAATGTCAAATATGGCTACATGCTCATATTTAGCCTTGATCAACTTCAAACCTAAGGGTCTCAAAAAATCTGAAAAAATTCACATACATTGTACATACAAAAAGGAACATATTTACCTAAGAAATAAAAAAAAAAAAAAAAAAAAAATATATATATATATATATATATATATATATATATATATATTCTGTACTACCAGCCATAGCCGTTTTATACATCAAAATTAGAAATCGCGAATAATTGTTTATGCAAAGGTTACCTGACTTTCGACGTAGTTAAACCAATTTATCTGAGCTCTAGGCAACCAGAGACCGCTAGAGAAGTCAAAGTCGTTATTATTGCTAATAACTGCTAAATACAAACCTCAGAAATATTTAATTACTTTAAAATAAATATGCCTTTACTTACTAAGAAATAAAAACTTGTTTCTGCTAATTAAGAAGTTATAAGAGTGACTTAAGTCTTTCGGCTACGATATTTAACTGTTTTTTATCGATTTCACCAAAATGTACAAAATTATAGATTTCATTTTACTGTTTTATAACCTTAATCAAGTTTCGTTTCGTTTAACCGCAAACAAATTGTTATTTCAATTAATCAGTAAATTATAATTTTTTCTCCGTTCATCTCAACTTCATAAATTTTAACGGTATATATAACAGATTTTCGTTTTCAAAAAGGTGAAGGTTCATTATACATATCTCGTTATCCGCACTATGATTTACTCGATAATCCATTTACATTTATGTCAGAAATTTTCCATTTTTCTGTTTTACGGAAATCATACAGGCCCGTTTAATTACACTTATAATTTTTACTTTGCAGCTGTTACCTAAGTTCGCGAAAAATATAATCCACTATTTTCACAATGAATTTTGCAATTGGCATCAGTACTATTTATAATTTCTTCATTAATCATTGTATGTTACTTTTTTAAAAATTAGAACACATTTACGTTTAATACCAATATGCAACTGATTAAACAACTGTAATTAAATGCAATTTACGTTACGGATTTCTCAAATTTGAAATTAGATATGTCATGTGCATGAAGAGAAATTAAAATTAGGAGAATATCATTTCTGCCACTCAATGCAGCTTTACGTTATAGATTTTACAGTTAAAAATCAGAAAAGTATGTTTTGCTTGCACGCAATTCAATATCGTAATTTTATTAACAAATTTCACTTATGATAGGTTCTTTATTTTGTATATATTAAAAACATCAACATTAAATAGACCCGCACAACACTACCATTTTATAACGATTTTGATATTTTACTGCTTTGAATTTTAGTCCCTCTTTAGATTTTATATCTACATAAAAACTATAGTCCTAAGAAATCCTCCACCCACAAAATTAAAGTGAATAACCGTCGACTTATACACCGCATAATGTATTTAAGAAAAGTTTAAAGCCGATCTCATTCAAGTATAATAAATTTATTGCAATAATACGTATTCGATTTGTAAGTAACGAAATCAAAAACTTCTTTCGCTTGCAAACCACTTCAGATACAATTGATTTTCACGCATTTACCCACAAGATTTTCCAAACTATTTGTGCATATTACAAACTAACTATTCGCAGACTACAAGAAAATGCATTTTAAACGTAATTTCATTCAACAAAATTACGAAAATTTTCATAAATTTTTCATTGAGTGGAATCCACGTCTAAAATATATAATTTTATATTATAAGACTAACGCTATGTGCTTTCTTGTCAACGCTTCAGAACGCTCGCTGCTAAGCAGCTATTGTTCTTGAGGAAGGTGCGCGTGGGCACACTGCTGTTGCTCTCGGTGGCCACGCTTGCGTAGGAGCTTCTTCTGCAGGAGATATCGCGCGTATTAGCGCTGCCGCTGTCCGTTGTTGCTGCCATTGAAAGCGGCTTATGCCGTTGTTTTATTAGACGCGCATCGTAAATGTAAAATCCCCTCTAAAATAAATTCAACCGGCAATTAGAATTATTTATAGAAAAAAAAATTAACTTTCATCATTAGCATTTTTACTATTTCAAAATTAAATTCGATGTTAGAGCTGTGCACAAAATAGTACTATTTTTCTTAGTACATCCGTGCACTCTACTTATTTTTCATACAAATAATAAACTCAGAATACAAATCCACATAGTATATCTTAAAAAGTTTGGTCGACCAAACTTATCTCAAATCTTCGAAGATAGCACGATCGCCATGATCACAATAACTAAACAACATGATCACATCATGTGACTGAAACTCGATACGCCCCGGCAATGATTTCATGCACGTTCAAACGTGCAGCATCGCTTTATCGTGACGTTTTTTTCTTTATCTTTTAGAAGGTATATTTGACTGTACCACTATGACATTACGCGGAAATCTACTTACTATGCATACTTTAATCATTAATTAATTACAGAAATGTAAAATAACATACTGTTACTATGTTGATATTTCAATTACAAAATTTGAACTTTGACAATTTTCAATACTAATCAGACACCTTTTTTATAATTGAATTTTGTTTAATTAATTTTCACCCGTAAATTAAAATTGAGATGCTCTATATTCAAATTTAAAGTTGAATTTTGTATTCATTCATTCCCTAATATTTTATCATAAATAAATTACTACATAACCTTCTTATGAAATTATATTTATTCTATTTTAATCAATCCAAAATCACTTTTTGTAAACATGTCTAGTCGTAAATGTTGTAGCATAAATTTATCGTCACCTACTTTAATTTATAATATATATTCAAACCTTTAATAATAAGACATTTTCTATTTTAAAGCTTTCAACAATTTAGTGATACATCATAAATCAATCTTTTGCGATTTCCATTATTTAAAAGTGTTAACAATCGTAAAGAACAAAAAATAAAATTCTATATTTAATTACTAAACCAAAGAAATAAACTTCGAAACAAATTAGACTGACTACTCTCTTATATATATATATATATATATATATATATATATATATATATATATATATATATATATATATATATATATATATATATATATATATATTTAATATTTAACAAAAATTTCAGACTCTAAGGTGTTATACGTCAAGGGCAATTAACGGTTGTAAAGTACGTTTTTTTTATTATATTCAGATTTTGCCAACATTGTCTGAATTTTAACGCAAAAACTAGGGACCTTTGCAACCTTTAGTTGCCCTTGACAAATAACACATTAGGGTCTGAAATTCTTTTTACATACTCGGTGTACACATATTTGTAGAGCTAACATTTTTGTAGAGTTTTATACATTTTGATATTTGGACATGCTCACTTGACGTGGATCCACCCATATATATTTTCCGAAATTAGGGGCATATACTTCTCTTTCCCGCTGGGGTATGGGGGCTATGGGGTTATGGGGTTAGGGAATGAATAGTTAGGGGGTTATGTGTTTATAAGGTTGTGGGGTTACGAGGTGATGGAGTTCAGAAAAGGCTGTCCAACAGCCCATTCAGCTCAATTTACCGAAATTGGGGGCATATACGTCTCTTTCCCGTTGGATTATGGAGATTATAAGGTTATAAGGTTATGGAGCTGAGGGTATAAATGATTGGGGGGTTATGTGCTTACAGAGTTATGGGGTTATTAGAGTTAGGGGTTAAGCGGTACATGAATTAAGGATTTTAGGAGTTATGGGGTTGTTGGGCCTATATGAGGTTATGAAAAATTCTGAGATGATGAGGTTAAATAAACCTCGGATTCGGATTAAGCGACCCCAAAAAAGTATAGTACTAGTGGTCTGGATCATGAAAGAATTTTTTCAATTTCGTTTGGGGAGCTGTGAGTTATTCGAGGGGGACAAGTTTTTCGCTGCGCATTTAAATCTGAATTTTTAGTCATTTCAGGCGATAAAAAGTGTAATAGTACCTTAGAGAGGCCTAAATATTTGTTGAAACCGTTTGGTGAATGATTTAAGTTATGCCACATCATTCAAGAAGGTCAAAAACGATGTTTTTCGTTTTCTAACTTATACAAAAAAAATGATATCCTTCTAGGTTAACATTAGAAAATATTTATATAATTATTCCTGTTGGATACGGTTATGATATAAATTGTGCTGCAGCATTGATTAGCTCTGTGAATATTGGGTCATCTCAAGGTCAAGACATATTTTTAAATAGTGACCTACGAAATTTTTTACCTCGAAATAGGAAAGAGCGAAACATTTTACATCCGAGCATGACTTTAACCATCACCTCGAGGTCAAGGTCAATAGTCAAGGTTAGTTTGAAGTCAAATGATCATTTGAACTGTCACTCTTATTTCTAACTGTGGAATTGGCAGGGAACGTAATCTTGGAGTTCAAAAGGCACCAGGAGATACCTGGCGATGACCGTAGGTGACCTTAACCTTCAGGTCAAGATCAACAGACAGGGTCAGTTTGAGGTCAAACGATCATTTGAACTGTCACTCTTATTTCTAATTGTAGAATTAGCAGGGACAGAAATTGTGGAATTGAAGAGCAGTGACCTTTGGAGACTTTGACCTCGAGGTTGTCGAGGTCACGGATGGAGGTCATTGCAAGGTGAATAGATTATTTCGACTCTAAATTCTTATGTTTAACTTCGAAATTGTAGGACGTGTTAATAGTTGAGTTAATACCGGATGAAAATCTTTGGTGACCTTGATTTAAAGTCAAGAAACAAAAAATTCTTAAAATGAATCAGTTTTTTGAACTACGATCCTTATTTTGACCCCGAAATTGAAAAGATACAAGAATTTTACATCCGATAATGAGACCCTGACCATATATACAAGATCAATGAACAAAGGAAGTTCAAGGGTAATACATCAATTACACCGCAAGTTCTAACTTTTGATCACAGAAATGAAATGGTTGGTCAATTTTCGGAGCAAAAGACGAGCGAGCTAGTCTACAGAACCGTAACGGTAACCCCTCCTTCCTATAGGGGGAGAGGAGTGCTGGGCATCGGTCGCGTGTAGAAGTTTACCTCCAGTACCCGGGGACCTGGGGATCGGTCGCGTGTAGAGGTTTACCCCCCTACCGTAGGGGCCTGGAGATTGGTCGTGTGTAGATGTTCACCCAATCTACCCGGGGGACTGGGGGCTATGTCGCATGTAGAAGTTTACCCCCCGTACCCAAGGGGCCTGGTGTTAACCCCGTATCCGCGGGGCCTGGGGATCGGTTGCCTGTACCACTCGTAAACTCTCCATCCCTACGCTCTTTGCACAGCACTGAAGTAAATAAGCCTCTAAACCACCTACGTCCTAACTCTTGAACTCTAGGCGAGTTATGTAACAGACATGCAACCTAATCTCTAAGCTATACCCCCATGCGACAGATAAACTAACTTCTAAAACCTAAACCCGTTAACCCTATGCGTTTTACAGAACAGACAGACACTCTGAATTCCCTGAATTTGCGAACTCCACGCGTAGTAACCTCAAAATTCACTTTACATTCCCTTGTGATAAAGTTTGATGCTGTATTTAGATAAAAAACCAAAAGAGATTACTGATTATGCTAAGTTTAAAAAAAATGGCCAAGAAATCTTGGATGTACTCTTTAACGTACAGGTGTAAAATAGAAAAAGTAGCACATCTTAATGGACTTAATATGTAGCAAAAAGCCTGGACTGGACTATTTCTACTTTATTATAAAGAACATCTAAATATATTCAGACGGATCGAGTAACACAAACCAATTTCGGATAAGTTTTTGAAATTGATGAAAATCAAGATTTTTTAGGAAAATGCAAAATTTAAGTTGCGTACAAAAAAGATGCTGTACAAAAATTTTTTGTTTTCATTTTTATCCGCGTAAAATAATTGTTTTTTTTCCCTTTTTCAAATGAACTTAAGTGTACTGCTATAAATTTGCGATAAGCTACCGAAAAAATTGGTTGGAAAATAAAAATAGCAAAAAAAATTATTTAAAAAATTGAAACCCAAACAGAAAAACCTTATCGTAAAGTTTAAAAAATCCGCGTTATGTTTTTAAAAAAATTTCTGAAAAATAACTGTAATGATTAAAAGAAAGCCTATTTTTAAAAATGTTTTAATGAGATGTTATTTTGATCCATATACTATTTCATATTATATAATATATAAAATTATTATATTTTCAATATTTACATTTTAAATTCAGCTTTTATATTAAATTTTGGTATAATCTTTCTTCTTTATAATGTTGTACTTATGTACTTGTCTTTGACTGCTTCATCACAAATATGTTTTGATGTTTCAGTCACTTCTTTTATACCCCTTTCCACAGCTTGTGTGTGACAAGGAAATCTGAAAATTTTATCTCGTGGATCATGGTTATTTACGTAATACAGTAGCTGCTCTGCTGATAATAATTTAATTAATGGTGATTCAGTCTCACAAACATCACAATTTATTAACAATTCATAACTACTTGTATCAAAATTAATATTTGGTTTAATGAATTTTCTTATACTTTTTCTAGATTCAGAATGGTTTTCTCCAACGTCTGCAACTTTATCGTGAGCTTTCTGCCTGATTGATTTGCGTTCGTCAGCTAACATTACCAAAGGAATATTTTCATGATGAGCGAAGTATGAATTATTTTGAATGGTTTCATCAAATAAAGTTCGCAATAATGCACTATTGCAATAATGTTCTTCTAGTTCTCACAAAATCTTCAATAGACATAAATAAACTAATCGAGTTGACATAAACAATGCGTCACCATGGTAATGGAAAAAAAAGATATTCATAGTACTACATTTAAAATATTATCATTTACGTAACCGAATTTCAATCATTTACTGGTATCGCATTTAAAATTTTTTATTAGTAGATATTTAATGAATCAGAGTCAACTTTGTTTAGTATTTTTGATAAATATAATGTTAGTAATTATAGAATAGTATTTATAATCAATATAAGAACTTTTTCATTTAATAAATTTTAATTGTAAAAAAATTTGATTTAAAATAATTTTTTTCCTAATTTAAATGCATTAATGTGTTACTAAAAACTAAAGCGTAAATTATATAAATATTGACGCAAAAAAGTCAATACTTGATGATTTATACATTTTAAAAAGGTTAAATTCTTTATTTTCTTCTTTTGAGAAGGTCTAAAAGATAAATAACGAATTTTCTACTTTAGTAAAGTAGAAAAAGGAATAATTCTACATTTATAAAGTAAAAAATCTCATCCCGATACTTCAAAAGTATAAAAAACGAATTTTCTACTTTAGTAAAGTATAGAATGAGAAAATTCTAATTTTTAATAGTAAACAACTTCGTTTCGAGATTTAAACGTATAAAAAACGAATGTCTTACATTAGTGACATTATATCATTGCGATAAAAAGTAACTGATTTTTTTTAAATGAAAAACTGTCGTACATATTTATAAATTAATTATAATATATTAATCGCATATATAAAAGATAATTCTATTACTACTTATTAATAGTATTTTATTAATTAGTCAAATTCCTTGAAATTTGATAAATGTAAGCTATGTGATTTTTTTAAACTTACGTGATATATTATTTTATTTAGTAATTAGTATTTACAAAACCATGATTTATTTGTTTTAAATAAACATTGACAACATTCATTTTAAAAAAGTATGTAGCTTACCTCATCTTTATTTTCTTCTATTTGTACTTTTCTATTTACTAACAATATTCCTAATAAATAATACAATCTTTATTGTTTCAGTCTGTTTGAAATAATTTTATGCTTTATATAATAGGAAATAGTATATGAATCAAAATAACATCTCATTAAAACAGTTTTAAAAATAGGCTTTCTTTTAATCATTACAGTTATTTTTCAGAAATTTTTTTAAAAACATAACGCGGATTTTTTAAACTTTACGATGAAGTTTTTCTGTTTGGGTTTCAATTTTTTAAATAATTTTTTTTGCTATTTTTATTTTCCAACCAATTTTTTCGGTAGCTTATCGCAAATTTATAGCAGTACACTTAAGTTCATTTGAAAAAGGGAAAAAAAACAATTATTTTACGCGGATAAAAATTAAAACAAAAAATTTTTGTACAGCATCTTTTTTGTACGCAACTTAAATTTTGCATTTTCCTAAAAAATCTTGATTTTCATCAATTTCAAAAACTTATCCGAAATTGGTTTGTGTTACTCGATCCGTCTGAATATATTTAGATGTTCTTTATAATAAAGTAGAAATAGTCCAGTCCAGGCTTTTTGCTACATATTAAGTCCATTAAGATGTGCTACTTTTTCTATTTTACACCTGTACGTTAAAGAGTACATCCAAGATTTCTTGGCCATTTTTTTTAAACTTAGCATAATCAGTAATCTCTTTTGGTTTTTTATCTAAATACAGCATCAAACTTTATCACAAGGGAAAGTACAGTGAATGGGAAGGTTACAACGCTTGTAGTTCGCGAATTCAGGGAACGTTGGTTTAGGATTAGGGGTATTAGAGATCAGAGTGTCTGTCTATTCTAAAATGCGTAGGGTTAACGGGGTTAGGTTTTACAGGTTAGTTTACCTGTCGTGTAATATGCGTACGATTGGAGGGGTTATAGCTTAGAGATTAGGTTAGATGTTTGTTGCATAGATTGCGTAGAGTTTAAGAGTTGCGACGTAGGTGGTTTAGAGGCTAATTTATTTCAGTGCTGTGCAAAGAGCGTAGGGTTGGAGATTTTACGATTAGTAAACGTCTACATGCGACCGATCCGCAAGTCTCCCTGGTATGAGGTCTACGCGAGACCAATTCTAGGCCCCTTGTGTACGGGGGGTAAGCTTCTACATGCGACATATCCCCAGGTTCCCCGGGTAGAGAGGTGAACGTCTACACCCGACCTGTCCCCAGGCCCCTACGGTAAGGGGGTACACCTTTACCCGCGACCGATTCCCAGATCCCCGGGTACTGAAGGTAAACGTCTACACGTGACCGATCCGCAGCTCCCTTCTATCCCTGTAGAAAAAGGGGGAGGGGGTTACCGCTACGGTTCTGTAGACTAGCTCGCTCGTCTACTGCCCTGAAAAATGACCAGCCCTTTTATTTCTGTGGGCAAAAGTTAGAACTTGCGGTGTAATTGATGTATTACCCTTGAATTTACTTTGATCATTGATCTTGGTTTTACGGTCAAGGTCTTATTTTCGGATGGAAAATTCTTGTATCTTTTCATTTTATGGGTCAAAATAAGGATTGTTGTTCAAAAAACTGATTTGATTTTAAGGTATTTTAATCTTGACCTTGAAATCAAGGTCACCAAAGATTTTCATCCGGTATTAACTCAACTATTAACACCTCCTTCAAGTTCGAATTTAAAAATAACAATTTAGAGTCGAAATGTTCGATTCGCCTTGGAATGACCTTCATCCGTGATCTCGACAACCTCGAAGTCAAAGTCTCCAAAGGTCACTGCTCTTCAACTCCACGATTGCTATCCCTGCCAATTCCAAATGATTATTTGACCTTAAACTGACCTTGTATATTGATTTTGATCTCAAGGTTAAGGTTACCTACGGTCACCGCTAGGTATCTCCTGGTGCCATTTCAACTCCAAGATTACCTTCCCTGCCAATTCCACAGTTAGAAATAAGAGTGACAGTTCAAATGATCATTTGAATTCAAACTGACCTTGACTATTGACCTTGACCTCGAGGTCACGGTGAAAGTCATGCTCGGATGTAAAATTTTTCGTTCTTTCCCATTTCGGGGTCAAAAACTTCGTGGGTCACTATTTAAAAATATGTGTTGACCTTGAGATGACCCAATACTCACAGAGCTAATCAATGCTGCAGCACAATTTAAACCATAACCGTATCCAACCGGAATAATTATATAAATATTTGCTAATTTTAACCTAGAAGGATATCAATTTTTCTTGTGTAAGTTAGAATACGAAAAACACCGTTTTTGACCTTCTCGATTGGTGTGGCACAACTTAAATCATTCACTTAACGGTTTCAAAAAATTTCTAGGTTTCTTTGAGGTACTATTACATTTTTTATAGCCTGAAATGACTAAAAATTCGGATTTAAATGCGTAGCGAAAAACTTGTCCCCCTCGAATAACTCACAGCTCCCCAAACGAAATTCAAAAAATTCTTTCATGAACCAGACCACCATTACTAAACCTTTTTGGAGTCGCTGATTCCGAATCCGAGGTCCATTTAACCCCATCAAGTCAGGATTTTTGATAACCTCAAAATATAGGCCCAACAACCCCATAACTCCCAAAATCCTTAAGGGGGTAGTCTGCTTTAGATCCCGAAAAAAAAGCGTTTTTTCAGCGATTTTTTTGAAAGGTAAGGAAATGATTGCGGTAAACAAAATTTTGAGAACATAATGTACTATATTTTAGCTTTAAAAAACAATTTTTTTTATTAAAAAACATTAAAATTTCTTCAAGTTATGACCATTTTGCCGGAACGCCTGGAGTCTGCCCTTTCTAATCGGTGCCGGTGATGGAGGTCGTGCGGTGAGTCTGAAACAGTCGAAACAAATTTTTTTTTAATTTTTATGAGTTTATTTTCTATATGAACTCAAAAAATACCGAAGAAGTTGTCCAATTCCAAATTTTTTCGAAGTTTGAAATTTTGAAATTTTGTTCAAAATTTCGCGTACCGCAATCATTTCCTTCCCTTTCAAAAAAATTGCTGAAAAAACGCTTTTTTTTCTGCAGCTAAAGCAGACTACCCCCTTAATTTATGTACCCCTTAACGCTACGAACCACATAACCCTGTAAGCACATAACCCCCAAGCATTTATACTCTTAGCTCCATAACCTTACAACCCTATAATCTCCATAACCCAACAGGAAAGAGACGCATATGCCCCTAATTTCGGTGAATTGAGCTGAATGGGCTGCTGGGCAGTATTTCCTGAACTCCATCACCTCGTAACCCCATAACCTTATAATCACATAACCCCCTAACTATTCATTCCCTAACCCCATAACCCCATAACCCCCATACCCTAGTAGGAAAGAGACGTATGTGCCCCTAATTTCGGAAAATTCAGCTGGATGGGCTGTTCGGCAGAATATATAATGAACCCCATTAACTCATAATCACTTGAATCCGTAATGCAATGGTACCGTAATCCTATGTGGCTCAGGTATATCTCGATGTTGAACCTACATTCGGCCTAATCCATGAACAACGACGTGGACGTAGTAGGTTACTGTTCTCTTCATGACGACGCATGCGGGCCCGCTTTCTCGCCCTGACCAGCCGCCGATACTCGGGATCCGACTGCCTGCATCGTAAAATTTTTTCGGGTGTTTGCCATGACGGCATGAACGCCGTTATCCAGGGTCTCTGCCGGTTCACGGAATAGGTCCGTTGCCCACCGATCAGCCACGTAGAGGTGCCTTTAATTGCGAACACTCGAAAAAACATTACCCGTTGTGGAATATATTATAGCTCAGAATTCACTCGAGACCATTGGGGTGGACGTGGAAAAGGTTAATGAAAAAACAGCGTTGTTTCTAATAGCGTCGTTTCGTGAAGATGACTAGCCACCTCTTGAAGCTAGATGTTGGTGTGGCAGCGGTGTGTAAAATGACAACAGTAAGTCAACTTTCAACTGGCCACATAATGTCGAGAGTCATCTCCGCGAAACGTCGGTATTAGAAAAAACGCTGTTATTTGATTAGATGTTTTCATATCCACCCTCGACTTGAGTGAATTTTCACCTAGAATACATTTATTACGGTGGAGGGTGTCATCTGAAATTCAATGAAAAGTTTTGATCTGCACAATGTTATGAGGTAATGGAGTCCATGAAACACTGCAAAACACCCCATCCTGCTCAATTTTCCGAAATCAGAGACATATAATCTCTTTCCCGTTAAGTTATGGTGGTTATGGGTTAAAGGTATGAGTAGTGAGGGGGTTATGTGATTATAGGGATATGGGGTTATGAGGTGATGATGGACCTGGAGTTCATGAAACACTGCTAAACAGCCCATCCAGTTCAATTTTTCGAAATTAGGGGCATATACGACTCTTTTCCTTTGGGTTATGGAGATTATAGGGTAATGGGGTTATGGGGCTGAGTGTATAAATGGTTAGGGAGTTACGTGCTTACAGGGTTATGGGGTTTTTGGAGTTAAGGTGTAAATGAATTAAGGATTTTAGTAGTTATGGGATTGCTGGGCCTTTATTTTGAGGTTATGAAAAATCCGGACGTTATGGGGTTAAATACATCTCGGATCAGCGACCCCAAAAACGTATAGTAATGGTTGTCTTGTTCCTGGAAGAATTTTTTCAAGTTTGTTTGTGGAGCTGTGAATTGAAATTACACGATTCCAGACTTTTTTGGTCTGGTCCAACCGTGAAACCTTAACCGATCTTTCTGAAATTTTGCGAGATTAATGTCGACACTTGATGAGAACTTTTGGGCAGGATCCATGAATTTTTTTCATTAAAATAAAGTTTCAGTACACCCTAATATATATATAATTCGTGAACGAGAAGGCGCGAAAGGAGCATGAGATGCCGTCTCATGCCCGCGCGCGGCAACACACGGGAAGTCGAGAGCAAAGAAGGAGCGGGGAGAACGCGGCCAGGGAGAAGAGATACTCATTACCGCTCGACTCCTCACGCCGTGTGCCTCGAAACGACGCTCCGTCGCTATCTTTCCAGACGTCAGGAAGGACACGCACTCTCGGCCGCTCGAGTGCACGCTGACTAGATAGCTCGAGAAAGAGAGAGAGAGTGCAGTGCGGGTCGTGACAGCGGAGTGGAGGCAAAGCTCTACTATCACGTGTTCGGAGAAGCTGCGTATAGGCAGCAGCGAGAGAGAGACAGAAAGAGAAAGAGCAACTTCGTCAGCGGTATGTCGCCTCCGATCTACACGCTCTATCTGAATAAAGGTAAAGGCTAGCCCGCGGCAACCGCGGACGTACGACTGAGCGACACTACGAATAGTGTGCCGTGCCCTCAAAATATATCGATAACATAGGCTCGCACGTGATCGAAGCCCTCCCTGATTCCGGCGGCGTGTTCAGCCGATGAACACGCATGCGATACTCGACCTACGTGAATTATCTATTTAAATCTTTGTAAATTTAGTATTGTTAACGCCATTGTACGTATTGTTTATTTTTCAGAATATAGTAGTTTTATTGTTCTTGTTAAATCATTGTGTCGTTAATTAACCCGGACTCGCGTGCTCTTCTCATCGAGTTAGGCCCACAAGCAAGACTAGATTGCTATTCGCGTTGCGAAAGAATTAGCCTTCGCGTTTTCGCACTCCTTCCTAGTGCGTCGTGGAAACTCCGCACAAAGCCGAATCCTCGTGTATTCGGCGTATACGTGGGAGAAGCCTGTATACCTACACCGGGGCAAAGCTACAGCGGCGAGTCGCGCACACGTGTTGCGTATGGTGCACGTCAGCAGGTTGTTGGTGTCTCTGTGAAATCGAAGAGAAAAAAATTTTTTATTCTCTAACCAATTTTAACATGTGTATATGGTTCTTAAAAGTATCAGTGAACTTTTTCAGATTTTTTTGACCAAGTATGTTCAAGTTACAGCAGGTCAAAGACGGTAATTTTAGCATTTTTTTTCATTTTGGAGCTGTTTTGAATGATTTTTAGCTGAATAGGAGTGCATTTTACGTAGAAATTGAATGTGTACTTTTTATGCAAATTTTCTGAATTTTTTAAAAAAATATTTTCCAGGTCATATGATCCTTCATTACATGGATTTAATCTATTTCAAAACTCAAAAATTGAAAAAAAGAGAGTTCGATCACTCGGTCGACTACCAAAAAATGCCTTTCTTTAGTACAAAAGTACCTGTATAAGTCTCAGAACGGCAATCGAGCTGTATTTTTTGCTAAAAATAAATATAACAGTCAAATTATGCTAAGATATAATTAAAATGCCTATTTAGCGCCATTAATAATAGGTTCGCTCATTCGGCTCAACAGCAAAAAATTCATGGAGATGCCTTTTTTAGTACAAAAGTACCATTATGACGCCCAGAATGATAATAAAGCTGTATTTCTGGCTAAAAATATAAATAACAGTCAAATTATGCCAAAATATGATTATAATGCCTATTTAGCACCTATAATAATGGGTTCGCCTACATGGATCATCACTAAAAAAAATTATGAAGGTAGCTTATATTAGTACAAAAGAAACTGATATAGTCTCAATACCGTATTCAAGCTTTCATTTCTTGCTAAAAATAGAGATACTGGTCAAATTATCCTAAAGAATTATTAATGTGTACGCTTTAATAATTATTTAGGATAATTTGTCCATTATCTCTATTTTTAGCAAGAAATGCAGTTTTATTACGGTATTGAGACTGTATCTGTTTGTTTTGTACTAATATAAGCTACCTTCATAATTTTTTAGTGATGGTCCATGTAGTCGAACCCATTATTATAGGTGCTCTATTCACCATCCCTGCTAGTACTATCGGCACGCAGCTACGCCTTTGTATTTTCTTCTTTCTTCTGTATAGGCGGCGGCGTCGATCTCTTTCTCACATGCTTGTATACTGTAATCGTATATTTAGACTAATTAGTTCAGATCAATAAAAGTACCAGTACAATCTAATATACATTCTCGGCAACGTCATTCAAACTTCCCGCAACACCCTAATCCCCCTGCGCTCGAGTCAGTATGAAAGGACCAAGCAGAGAACGCACCACGCCGAGCCGAGCGCTGCCGCCCACTGACCGCGGGTTAATCCTAAAGGTATTGCACAAAAGGTAAGCCACAGGAACCCATTACGTTTTTATAACTGCTTCTTTGTGTTTCCGTCTATACATACTGTTGTTGTGACTGTCATTGTGCATCTACGCCTATTCGCCGCCCGTCCGTAGGTAGAGTGGCCCAGGCTGTCAAGTACCTAAAACTGGGCTCATTAAACTTTATTATTTAGCGCTGTACGACAACCCGGACGTAACAAACTTGGGGTCCCCTCTTTAAAAGGATTATAGCGAACAAAGACGTGTAAAAAAAGAGGAGGCTGAGTAAATATGCAGGATATACGAAACGATGACATAGCGGGAATTTTATTAAAACGGGCATTAGAGATTTATCAAGCAAGTTTCAAAGACATACGGAATCCTTCACTACCGGATTTATTGAAATATTTTTTTAGAGTACTTACTGGTGGGGCGGTCGAGCTTACTAAAAATGAAATATTTTACTTACTAATAACAAAATATTAAAGGGATTACGGAATTGTTAGCGGATTACTTGAGCGAGAGTGAGATAGAGGATATTTGTAAAGAGTCGGCTTTTGTCAATATCTTGTGGGATTTAATAGAATAACTGATATACACGCGTTTAGTCGCAAACGGGATTGAAACGGATGACAAAATTCCGAATTTAACGTTTAAAGAGAATATGACGAAAGATCGTACTCAATGCCTTTCTATACTGGAGGATCAAGATAAAACGGTAGTACAAAAAAACCCGGCTGAGGACGCGACTAATGCTGCCGGCGCCCAGAAAAACCATTGTAAACACCAATGATACCCAGTTTCAGTAATAACACGCCGCGTAGTGCAATGATAAATTCACTTAGTGAAGGTAGCCATAGGGACAGACAACATTGCGGAACGTTAGCACCAAATTTTTCGGCAATGAATTCGACACTCGGGTAGGTTAGACCTCTATCAATAAAAGACGCTTTGGAACTTATACCGAAATATATTCGATCATATATTTCAGTAGTGGCATTTGTAGAATGGTGCAGAGAAGCAGGAAATATCTTGCCATCGGGGGCTGAGACGGACCTCGCAAATCCCATAAAAATGAGACTGTACGGAGAAGCACATAAAACTGCGTCAAAACAAACCTTCCATTCAATCGATGAAATCGGGCAATTTTTAGAAATCATATTTAGATCAGCGAAAACATACCATAAATTACACGAGGAATTAACTAATCTAAAACAAGGACGCATTGAAAGCGTGATCCAGTTTTCAAATAGAGTACGCGCGGTCGAGTAAGAAATAATAGCAGCCGCAAAGCGGGAGAAACGAATTTTTTTTTAAGGGGACTACGGTGGGTTATTACGGCGCGAATGGGCGCGGTTCGCAATTTAGAGGCCGGAACGTCGGAGGCAATCGAGATAGAAAGAGACTTTGTGTGTTATGAACAGGAAGAAGTCTCGAGCACTTTGAAAATAATTGCGGATAGCAAGTAGAAAGAGGAACAGGTAGCAAGTGTAAAATATACTGATAGTAAGCAGGTAGAAACGTGCCAAATATGCAATAGAAGAGGACACACGGCACCCAGGTGTTGGAATATCCAGCAACCAACGAAGCAAGAAGCCGCGCGTTCAATCAACATCTTCAGAGACAAAATGCTACATTTTCAAATACTAATACCGAGCCAATTATCTATAGATTTTGTAAAAATAAAGGGCATTCAATAAAGGAGGGTAGAGAAAGGAAATATAGGAATAGTAATGAAACATAGCATGGAAACGTGCAGGGTCTCCAGCAGCAGGGCGCGAGACAGGAGAGCTAATACAATTCGCATCCGCCGACTTAATTCGAACAACGAAATACTCAGTAAGAGAAGTAAATTTAAATACTAACGGCATTTCACCCATTATCACATTGAATAACCCTTTGACTGGCAGAAATATTAAATTAATACTAGATTCGGAGTCGGGACCCAATCTATTAAAAGCAAGCAATTGTCAAAATAAAAGTTTGAGCGATACTAAGGAAATGTTGATATTATAGGGAATAACGAAGGAAGTAATTTATACTACCGGCAAGATAACGCTTTACTTACAGTAATTTATACTACCGGCAAGATAACGCTTTACTTACAGTATTTCAAAGTATAATTTCATTTGGTCGATGATGACCTTCCAATAGCAGAAGACGGGTCATTCGGAAGTGATTTTTTTATGAATTAGGAGCATAATATCCTGTTCGTTAAGCTACGAAAGCGATTTGATCGTAGAAGGTTTATGTCAGCAAAATCTAGCGATAAAAGCGTCAGGTAAAAGCAAGGAGCCCGCGCACGACGGCGCAAAATTACCGCAATCCGACGGGACTAAGAGGGACAGAAAAGAAAAAATTCTGTCAATTAACCGTACCCCACGTCTAACATATGAGGTAAATGAGTCTCATGAAAACCAACTCGAAAAACAAAAGAGTTTTCTGACAAATTCTAAAAGAGAGAATCCGAAAAATTTTCAAGCTAATTCCAACTCTACCAAACACATCGAAAATCCACAGATTTTCAAACCAATTCTAATTCTACTAAACAAATTGAAAATCCACAGATTTTCAAACCAATTCTAATTCTACTAAACAAATTGAAAATCCACAGAATTTTCAATCCAATACTAGTTCTTCTAGACAAATTGAAAATCCACAAAATTTGCAGGCGAATTCAAAGAGTTTTTACCCTAGTTCTTATGCTAAACAAATAGAAAATCCACAGAATTTTCAATTAAACAAGTACAAATCAAAAATCCACAGAATTTTCAGAAAATTAAATATCCGCAGAATTTGCAATTAAACTCGTATCAAATCGAAAATCCACAGAATTTTCAGCAAATTGAAAATTCACAGAATTTTCAATCAAATTCCCAAGCAGTGAATCCAAAGAATTCTCTATCCAATCCTAACCCGAAGAATTTTGTAATTAAAAAAGAAAGCAGAATATTTAGTAATAAAAATAACCCAGAGAGTGTTCGAATAAATATCCCAAAAGACCAAAGCCCAATACATACCTCTTTCCCTGATAAAATTAAAGAAAATAAAAATAGAACTGAGAAAGAACCTTACTGGCCAAAAAAGCCAATTAAAATCCTGAAAAATTTTTTTAATGCCAAAAATTCAATGTCAATTCTTGAGCTCTCATTTACGTCCTCGCCTTGATACAGTAAAGATGGATAATAATCCTATTGTCCCTAATCCTAATTATCGTGTGTTTAACAACCCGAATTCCTCTCTCCCACATTCGCAAAACCCCAGCGACAGAAACGAGATCGAGGAAGGAACAATATTTGATGGAATTTGTGCTTTGCAAAAACTACTAAATGACAGTTCTACAAACAATGGCATCTTATTGGAGCATAAACAATAAGTTCTAAAAACAACGCGAAGGCAGTAAAAGGTACGCTTCGTCTCAACCATTTATTACGGAAGGAAAAGGCCGAGATCGAAAGGCTTATAGATATTTTTAGTGGCGTATTTTACTTGGAGACCGAAAAAATTTCCACTACCTCTATCCTTAAACTCACAATACCTACCACCGACGAAATCCCAGTAACCACCAAACAATACCGATTGCCACCCGTGCATAAGAAAGAAATCCAAAGCAGGTTCCTATTGTGGCCCGTGTATTTAGTACCAAAAAAGGACAACTTACAGGGGAATAAGCAATATCGTAAGGTAATAGATTATCGTAATCTTAATAGCAAAACATAAGACGACCAATATTCGCTACCCAATATAACAGAAATTTTAAACCAATTAGGCGGAGCCCAATATTTTTCAGTTTCTGCCCTTAAATCTGGCTATCATCAAATTGAGACAGACGAACAATATCGGCACAAGCCAGCGTTCGCAATATGTGGGAGCCTTTATCATTTTAATAGAGGGAGCTTCGGTTTACGCACAATGCCGGTGACTTTCTCTAGAATGCTCTCAATTGCACTGGCAAAAACGCTAAATAAAGAACTATTCTGTTTCATCGATGATATAATTGTGTATTCGAAAACATTAGTTGAACATGTTAGTAGATTAAATAATTTGTCTGCGCAATTGAGAGATGCAAACCTAAAATTACATCCGAAACAATGCGAATTTTTTAAACCAGAAGTAACTTACTTAGGACATTTAATTTAATTTTAAAATTAGAGGCAGTCAAAGAATTCCCAGTTCCGCGGTAAAAAAGAATATTAAACAATTTTTGAGTATATTACAGACGTTTCATTCATAATTTCGCTAAGGTTGTTTA
Organism: Gastracanthus pulcherrimus; assembly: GCA_949152435.1. NCBI lineage: Eukaryota > Metazoa > Arthropoda > Insecta > Hymenoptera > Pteromalidae > Gastracanthus > Gastracanthus pulcherrimus. The sequence continues at coordinate 106,461,906 of OX424575.1, read as the reverse complement.
ACCGATGACGCATTTGTTAAAATACGATGTTGAATTTAACTGGACAAAGTAAACCCAATGGGCTTTTGAATTTTTACGCAATAAATTGTGCAAGCATCCGATTCTTATATGCCCAGATTCCACAAAAAACTTTAACTTAATAACAGATGCGAGGGGCTACACAGTGGCCAGTGTGCTTATGACGGGAACTATTAGCCATAATAACGTAGTCACGTACGTGTCGCGAGTTCTGATGGACGTTGAACAACGGTGGGACACGTTAACAAAGATGGTTTAGCGTAGTATATAGTATACACCATTTTCGACCATATCTCTTCGGAAAAGAATTTACCTTCGTTAGCGACCATATACCCCTGGTGTGGGG